>VTFQ01000017.1:2585377-3185377 GCA_036281575.1 Ancherythroculter nigrocauda
GCTGTTATCTTGGCAAAAGGAGGTTGCAAAAAGTATTGAATAAAAGGCTGCCATTAATCATGGCCAACGTGAACTAGAGAAAAACATTTATTTCATAAAGAGATTTCCCCCCATTTTCAATTGTTTTACTTCAATGAAAGTTTAGATTTTTTTTTTTTTTAATAAAAGGACAAAAGGATAAAAAATGCAGATTTATTTTCACAGGCTTCTTTGTTCATATTTACCAAGTGTGCCATATGCTCGCCAAAGCAGCGTTTATTTAATAAAAAATACAATAAAAACAGTAAAACTGTGAAATATTATTACAATGAAAAGAACTGTTGAATAGAACGTTCAAAAGAACAGAATTTACTTGAAATAGAAATATTTTGTACCATTATAAATGTCTTTACTGTCACCTTTGATCAATGTAATGCATTTTTGCTGATTAAAAGTAATTAAAAAAAAATATATTCTACTTCCTCCAAACTTTTGAATAGCAGTGTACCCACAATAGTTTTAAGCAGCAATTGTTTTAATACTGATAATAACAAGAAATGTTTCTTCAGCAGCAGATCAGCATATTAGAATGATTTCTGAAGGATCATGTGACACTGAAGACTGGAGTAATGATGCTGAAAATTCAGCTTTGAATAAATTACAGTTTGTATTGTATCCTGATGTTATCACACTGTATTTTTGATCAAATAAATGCAGCCTTGGTGAGCATAAAACACTTTAAAAATAATCTTTAAAAAATATTCCAAATACTCATTTTAAATATCAAATCTTCCCAAACTTGTGAATTCGATACAATTCATAAGCATGATACAGATATTTTAACATATGTTATTACACTGTACTTACAAGTACCTGAATGAACTAGATTTATAATTACACTCTTGATCCTAAACCTAAACTTGCCCCTAAATCTACCCTACAGACACATAATATACAGTACAGTGAGACCCAGACGTTTGATGAAAAATTATGGCGTTTAGTGACTTGTTTGTAATTGGTAACTGTCAAGGTTTATTTTACAATAATGACTGTACATTATGAGTCACCTCCAGTTATTGTTGCCCTTTTCCTGCAGAGGCTCATGAAAGCACCACATTAAGGGAATGATCTCTTTAGTTTATCATTGCTTTGTTCCTCCTCACAGTGTTGAGGAGACAGCATGTACACACACCTTATCCAGCAGCTCTTGATTGCGCCTGAGGAACAGTTGCTTCTCCTCCACCCATCTGGAGTCCTGTGAGGAAGAGAGGAATGATATGGGAATTAGCCATACCTGTGCCAGACTGATACTCAGTAAAAATCAGTTTGTAAGTATGGAGAAACACTCAGCAAGATAAATACCACACTAGATATTGAAGTCTAAATTATAAGTCACTGTGTGTGAATTTTGCATCACTGATACCAATAGAAAGACTTTTACCTGTCCTTTTACAGCAAGCTCTTTTTCCAGGTCTTCGATTTTAGCCTTATACCTCTGAGTGTCTGCCTGGAGCTGCTCATGAGCCTACAAACATGAAATCACTATGAAATACAACAGTAATTTACCTGACTATGAACTATATAGTCCAGTGGGTTCAATGTACCAGCAATGTGTTCATCTGAGTACACTACCTTTCAGAAGCTCATTCACAGCTGTATTTACTGTATGTTTCTTCAAATTTCAAGCACAAAAAAATGCTGGATTTTGTTTTAGGGTTTTCCCATGAGGTTTTTTTTTACTCTGACTCACAATTGCGAGTTATAAAGTCAGAATTGTGAGATATAAACTCTCTTTCTTCTCAGAACATGTTTTTTAAACACATTTTTTCTCAGAAGTTTATATCACGCAATTCAGACACATATATAAGATGCAATTATAAGATGTAATTGCAAGTGTATATCTTGCAATTCCGTCTTTATAACTTGCAGTTGTGAGTTTATATCTCGCAATTCTGAGAAATAAAGTCAGAATTGCATGATATAAACTCAAATGGGAGAAAAAAGACAGAATTATGTGATAAAAACATGCATATTGCGAGAAAAAGGCAATTCTGACTTTATAACTCGCAATTGCGAGTTTAAATCTTACAATTCTGAGAAATAAAGTCAGAATTGTGAGATAAAATGTCGGCATTACCTTTTTTTTTATTTTATTTAGTGGCAGAAACGAGCTTCCATAGGTCATTTTGATTTTATATGGTAAGGAAAAAGTTTTAAAAGCTTTTTTTCCAAATATCACTGATTATTAATTTATAAATACTTTAAAGTTTTGGGGTTTGTAGCATATGACATTTAACAACTGGAACTAATCTTGTCATATCATACAAAATTATAATTAAAACTGACCTTGACACATAATCATAAGGGTCTTCAGGAGTCCTCTGTATGACACAGTGTGTGTGTGTGTGTGTGTGTGTGTGTGTGTGTGTGTGTGTGTGTATAATATATATATATATATATATATATATATATATATATATATATATATATATATATATATATGCATGACTTTGATTTGGCTCGTTAAAGTTTGTTTTAAATATTTATAATATTTTAACAAAACTGCTTCACTGCTTATTTGCTAAGGTTTTAATAATAAGGTTTTCAAAGAAGAGGTGTATTTTTACCATTTTACCATAAGTTTGAATTGCATTTTTATCTGCTCAAATCAAAACAAAAACAAATAAAATCAGTGTCTTGTCTTTTAGTTCTGTACGCTGTATAATGTTACAGCACAGACATCAGTTCAGGAATACCTTAGCCTCCATTTCAGCATCCAGCATGCCTCCCTTCTGCTCCTGTAGCAGAGCGTAGGCTCTTTGAAGAGCCTGATATTCCCGCGTCAACTGCTTAAACCGCAATTCGGACTCTTCAGCCGCCAGACCCTTAAGAAAAAGAGCATGAGAAATAATGAACATGAGAAATAATGCCTAACACACAGCATACAGAGGAAGTTTGGCATAAATGCAGGAACTGAAATTAATAGTTAATCTTCCTAAATGTTCACCTCATCTAAATCTTCGTCTGGAGTGGCTGGGGTTCGATCCATGCGCAGAGAAGCCACTGAGGAAGTTTCCGAATCCATAGACTCTTCATCATACCCATAGAATGTATCTACAACAATATGCCGCTGCATGGGAAACGACAAGATGAATTTTGGGTAAATATGGACTTCATCATGGAATTTCAGTATCACCGGTTGAGCCAAAAGTTAAAAGACAGACTGCAATGTTTTGAAAGCAGGACTGAGAAAGTTACACTTCACCTTTATAGGTCTGCTTCGTTTATGCCTCTTCTTTCTCAAGAGTTTTTCTCTATCCTGAAACATGGAGCAGAAGAAAGATGTGATACATGGGTGTTCAGTGCTCACTTCTCACGTCTCATGTTCACAGGAAGTACTCACTCGTGTCAGATCATCGATCATACTCTGTTGCTCTAGCACTTGCAGCTTGAGGAACTCAATCTCTTGATCATCGTTGGCCTGATCCAGATCATTCAGAGACTTGAGTTTCTTCAGTGGAGGATGGGATGTAATCTTTTCCTTCTGAACACAACAAAACAATAATAATACAACAGGATAAATGCATTCTGCTCTCAGAATTCCAAAAACAAAGCAGTAAACACTATATTTAAAATTTGCAAGAGATGTTTCTAAGCATTTTGTAGTGATCACATAATGATTATCCAATTATGGATAAAAGCCATAATTTCTTCATAATTTGAAGAATTTGGTTGTATACTTAATTATTATTGTTATAAAAAAGGGCTTCCTTCCATAATTTGATAATCATTGGGAGATCACTTTTTGAACCTTTTGGCCTTCCATATCAGAGACTGTTCTCATTTGTCTTGTGGTGCTTGAATGGTTTAAAAGCATTTGCATGAATAAGTGCATGATCATAAGACCTACAAGACAAATGAGATCATGCTGTCTCTGATATGGTAGGCCAAAAGGTTCAAAAAGTGATCACCCAATGATTATCAAATTATGGAGAGAAGCATTATTATATACAGTCATTATTGTATGTTGTATATACAAACCCCATTCCAAAAAAGTTGGGACACTGTACAAATTGTGAATAAAAAAGGAATGCAATAATTTACAAATCTCATAAACTTATATTTTATTCACAATAGAATATAGATAACATATCAAATGTTGAAAGTGAGACATTTTGAAATGTCATGCCAAATATTGGCTCATTTTGGATTTCTTGAGAGCTACACATTCCAAAAAAGTTGGGACAGGTAGCAATAAGAGGCCGGAAAAGTTAAATGTACATATAAGGAACAGCTGGAGGACCAATTTGCAACTTATTAGGTCAATTGGCAACATGATTGGGTATAAAAAGAGCCTCTCAGAGTGGCAGTGTCTCTCAGAAGTCAAGATGGGCAGAGGATCACCAATTCCCCCAATGCTGCGGCCAAAAATAGTGGAGCAATATCAGAAAGGAGTTTCTCAGAGAAAAATTGCAAAGAGTTTGAAGTCATCTACAGTGCATAATATCATCCAAAGATTCAGAGAATCTGGAACAATCTCTGTGCGTAAGGGTCAAGGCCGGAAAACCATACTGGATGCCCGTGATCTTCGGGCCCTTAGACGGCACTGCATCACATACAGGAATGCTACTGTAATGGAAATCACAACATGGGCTCAGGAATACTTCCAGAAAACATTGTCGGTGAACACAATCCACCGTGCCATTCGCCGTTGCCGGCTAAAACTCTATAGGTCAAAAAAGAAGCCATATCTAAACATGATCCAGAAGCACAGGCGTTTTCTCTGGGCCAAGGCTCATTTAAAATGGACTGTGGCAAAGTGGAAAACTGTTCTGTGGTCAGACGAATCAAAATTTGAAGTTCTTTTTGGAAAACTGTGACGCCATGTCATCCGGACTAAAGAGGACAAGGACAACCCAAGTTGTTATCAGCGCTCAGTTCAGAAGCCTGCATCTCTGATGGTATGGGGTTGCATGAGTGCGTGTGGCATGGGCAGCTTACACATCTGGAAAGGCACCATCAATGCTGAAAGGTATATCCAAGTTCTAGAACAACATATGCTCCCATCCAGACATCGTCTCTTTCAGGGAAGACCTTGCATTTTCCAACATGACAATGCCAGACCACATACTGCATCAATTACAACATCATGGCTGCGTAGAAGAAGGATCCGGGTACTGAAATGGCCAGCCTGCAGTCCAGATCTTTCACCCATAGAAAACATTTGGCGCATCATAAAGAGGAAGATGCGACAAAGAAGACCTAAGACAGTTGAGCAACTAGAAGCCTGTATTAGACAAGAATGGGACAACATTCCTATTCCTAAACTTGAGCAACTTGTCTCCTCAGTCCCCAGACGTTTGCAGACTGTTATAAAAAGAAGAGGGGATGCCACACAGTGGTAAACATGGCCTTGTCCCAACTTTTTTGAGATGTGTTGATGCCATTAAATTTAAAATCAACTTATTTTTCCCTTAAAATGATACATTTTCTCAGTTTAAACATTTGATATGTCATCTATGTTGTATTCTGAATAAAATATTGAAATTTGAAATTTGTATTTATTCACAATTTGTACAGTGTCCCAACTTTTTTGGAATCGGGTTTGTATTTTGTATATAACAATAATAATTAAGTACACAACTGATCAAATTTTGGAATAATTAAGTCCCTTCTGCTCACCAAGGCTGCATTTATTAGATGAATAATACAATAAAAATAGTAACATTGTCAAATATTATAATATACATTCTTATATGCTGATCTGGTGCTCAAGAAACCTTTCTTATTTTTTACCAATGTTGAAAACAGTTTTTATTATTTACTATGTATTATTTATTTGATATTTAATATGAATAATATGTTTGTGAAACCGTGATAGTAAATAGAATAGGAACTCACCATCTCCATGTTCTCCTTGGTTATGGATTTCAGTTTATCCTCCATCCTCTGGAGGGACTGACTCAGTTCGTCATTTTTCTTATTTAATAATTTGTTCCTCTCCAGTAACGGCTTGCACTGTTTCTCTGTTTCCCGAACACGCTTCAACTGAGAGGAGCAAATCAGAGTGAATTATTCATAAACAAAAGACATGAAAAGAGAAATGTTTCCAAGACCACACATAAAAGAAGATGCATACTGTTTTTATAATCCTGTACAATCAAATAATAATTCCACAGTTGGCAAAGCTTTAAAAAATAATAATAAATAATAACAATGATCCTTCACTGCGACACTAAGCGTACAGGAAAACAATAAATGACAGATCCATTAAAACATACCAGCTCATTTCTTTCATCCACTAGGATTGAATTACGGTCCTCCAGCTTACGAATGGTGGCTTTAAGTTCACTCATGCGTTTCTGGTTTCTTCTCATGTCCTAAAAAACATTCAAAAGTTATATCTGCACATTTAACATTTTCAAGCTTGACACAATAAAGGAAAATGTATGCAGCAATGTAAAATGTTTACAATAATAACCAATATACTGGGAACAAAGCTGGCACAGTACCACTCAAAAGCATTAGTGTTTGTGTGTGTGGCTGTTACTAAGAAAGAGCACTTGCTTTTAAGACAGTCATTCAACCGGCTGTCTTACTAACAGTAACACTCAATTAATCTTAACTTAAAACGATACACTGTCGATACTTTCAGTCAGTAACACTTTACTTCGATGTTAAACTTTAGACATTATACTAACTACAATATAAGTAACTTTCCAACTACATGTTAACTAGCAGTTATTAGAGTATTAGAATATCTGCTTACTAGGGCTGTCAAAATTAATGCATTAATGAATGCAATTAATTTTTTCAGTTTAACACATAAAAAATATTTAATGCAAAATTACGCAGCATCCGTTTTTTCTGTCATAATTTGGCTAGCGTTACATTATATGATCACGCTCTTATTCACGCAAATACTTTTAAACCATTCGAGCAGCATAAGACAAACAAGAACGCGCTGCCTGTGATATGGAAGGCCAAATGGTTCAAAAATGTTAATATTAACGTCAACAACACATAAAATATGTGTATTTTGTGCATATTCAACACGTATTTCAAACATTAAACACACGTGAAATACACATATTATATGTTTGTTGACGTGTTCAAATGTTTTTGAACCTTTTGGCCTTCGATAGTCTGTGTGACACACACGACTCGTGTGCACAGAAAGACACACGCCAGAATCGAGTTCTCTTTCGCACTTGAACAAACTATAACACACACAATTATGCCTGTTTTGTCCAGTATCCTCATACGAGCAGTCTTAAAGGTGCCCTAGAATCAAAATTTGAATTTACCTCGGCATAGTTAAATAACAAGAGTTCAGTACATGGAAAAGACATACAGTGAGTTTCAAACCCCATTGCTTCCTCCTTCTTATGTAAATAAACATAACACCGACTGTTACGTAACAGACGGGATCATTAATATGTATGACCCCAATATTTGCATATGCCAGCTCATGCATATGCCAGCCCACGATAGCATGATATTTTTAGTGATATTTGTAAATTGTCTTTCTAAATGTTTCGTTAGCATGTTGCTAATGTACTGTTAAATGTGGTTAAAGTTACCATCGTTTCTTACTGTATTCATGGAGACAAGAGCTGTCGCTATGTTCATTTTTAAACACTTGCAGTCTGTATAATTCATAAACACAACTTCATTCTTTGTAAATCTCTCCAACAGTGTGTAATGTTAGCTTTAGCCCGTTAGCCACAGAGAACTATCAAACTCATTCAGAATCAAATGTAAACATCAAAATAAATACTATACTCACATAATCTGACGCATGCATACAGCATGCATGACGAACATCTTGTAAAGATCCATTTGAGGGTTATATTAGCTGTGTGAACTTTGTAAATGCACTGTAATATAGTCAAGAGCACGTGTGGCAGGGACCAGGCGAATTAAAGGGGCGGCGCGCTGCCAAAATCAGTGTATAGTTAATGATGCCCCAAAATAGGCAGTTAAAAAAATTAATTAAAAAAAATCTATGGGGTATTTTGAGCTGAAACTTCACAGACACATTCAGGACACACCTTAGACTTATATTACATCTTGTGAAAAAGCATTCTTGGGCACCTTTAAATGAGTTTAATAACGTCTTAAATTAACTTAAAGAGTTGAGAAAATGAGATGCACGTCAGCTCTGTGTCATGTTCGGCAGCGGCAGCTCTTAAAGTGACAGCAGCCTAATAAACCAGTTGCTGTGATGTCTGTCATTAATGCTAATCAAAAAAATGAGGAAAATTGTAGCTTTAATAAGGATTAATCTATATTTTAACAATAATTTATGCAGTGAAGACTGTAAAGTGTTTAATAACTTTCTGTATATTTCCTACCTGTTAGACAGGACACAGGTAAATATGACATTTATTTAGTGTGTGCAGTAAGAGTTGCTTGCTATTCGAATCAGCAATGGAGTTTAAAAAATACTGATGATGAGGTTCAGGCTTTATTAAGCTTATATGTGGAGGACGAAATCCAGCGGGAACTGGAAAGACGTGCGCAGTCCTACATCACCGGACTAATCTTCTCGGTACTTTAGACCGTGATGGAAATGCAGACAGCAACAGGTCTGGGGAAAAAAGTTCCTGGGACAAATTTTTCCTGGTAATTTTGGTGGAAACTAAGCTTTGGTTTAACATTTCAGTTTTCAAGTTGAAGACTACATGTTTAACACTGCAATGACTTACACTGCAAGAACATCTGCGTATTCGAATGTACATTTGCGTATGTGCATGTGCATTTGTAGATTTGACAAAGTTTCTTTACCGGACTCCCACAATGCTCTGCTCCATCACCAGCGCGGCCGGGGATCTCTCTTTTTGGGCTACCTAGGTTGCATTCTGCCTCTTTGACCAGAAACAGCTGCTCATCAAGTGCATCCTTCTGCAGCTGCAACTTCTGCACGAAGCCTGTCGCTGTTTCCAGCTCTTTCTCCAGCGAGAAGATCGTTCTGTCTTTTGACTTGATCTCATCCACCTGGACAGTTTAACAAAGGTCGCACTGGGTTAGTCCAAAGTGGTCAGGGTTTGGCCTGTCAGCTTCGGTAGTTAGCACCTACCACTACAACATTATGCAGATCTAGACCTATAATACCAGAACCCCCCAGAAGTATATAACATGAAATCTTATTGAATGATAGCTTACCAGTCGACGGATATCTCGCTCACAGTCCCACTTGATCTTGGTTATTTGTTCCTGGTGCGCTTGATGTTCAGTGCGCAAGTCACCTGCCTTCATCTTGTCGGCTATAATCATAGTACTAAGCGCTTCATCCGTCTGCCGTTTAGAAGACTTCAGCTCTGCTATTTCTTGCAGCAGCTTTACGCGCTCCTGGTCAAAGAATCGACGGGCTTCCTCTCTGGCCTCTAGCGTTAGCGCAGTACGTACTTTCTCGCCACTTCCATCGCGCAGCGCACTAAGTGCAGTCCGTAAGCGCTGGATCTCGCCTTCTTTAATCTTAGCTGTGCGGGCTAATTCCTGTTCATGCTGCCGTGTTAGCGATTCCCTCAGCGCAGCGAGTTCCTTTAACTTTTCTTCGTGCCAGCGGGCCCGTTGCTCTGTCAGCGCCGCAGTGTGCCGATGCTGCTCCTGTTCACGAATGCGCTTGCCTTCCTGCACCTTTTCTCGCTCCAGTTTGGTCACCTGCAGAAATGAGTTCATGAATAGCTGTACCTGATACCACAAGTACATCTTGGAGACGTCTATTTGATGTCTGCATTTACATCTGCAAGATGTATTTAGAGTGTTTGCTCATCTGCAATACGTTTCCTGTTAGATGTCATAGACATTTAGAAGATGTCTTTAAGATGTTTAATATTTATGTAAAATTGCTTTTTCTAAGACGTTTATCAGATGTCTTTACACAGCAGATGCTTTCCAGATTAACAGATCTTTAGCAGACATCATACAGATGAACCTGTGATATCTATCCCTGATAGCATGCGTACATCTCAGAGACATCTATTTGATGTGCGTGTATTTACATCTGGAAGACGTATTTTTTAGAGTGTTCCCAGATAGCACACGTACGTCTGCAAAATGTCTGTTAAAGATCACTTCATCTGGAAAGCATCTGCTGTTCACAAACATCTGATAGACGTCTTTAAGATGTCAGTTTTACATACATTCTAAGTCATAAACATCTTAAAGACATTTTCTAAATGTCTATTTGACATCTGACAGGAAACGTCCTATAGACGTATTGCAGATGAGCAGACACTCTAAAAAAATATGTCTTCCAGATGTAAACACACACATCAAATAGATGTCTCCGAGATGTATGTGTGCTATCAGGGCTTACTCATCTGCAATATGTCTATAGGACGTTTCCTGTCAGATGTCAAATAGACATTAAGAAAATGTCTTTAAGATGTTTATGATTTAGAATATATGTAAAACTGACATCTTAAAGACATCTATCAGATGTTTGCAAACAGCAGATGCTTTCCAGATGAAGTGATCTATAACAGACATCTTGCAGATGTACATGTGCTATCTGTGTTGGGTGTTTCCTGTTAGATGTCATATAGACATTTAGAAGATGTCTTTAAGATGTTTAAGATTTAGAATGTATGTAAAATTGCTTTTTCTAAGAAGTTTATCAGATGTCTTTATACAGCAGATGCTTTCCAGATTAACAGATCTTTAGCAGACATCATACAGATGTACCTGTGATATCTATCCCTGATAGCATGCGTACATCTCTGAGACATCTATTTGATGTGAGTGTATTTACATCTGGAAGACGTATCTTTCAGAGTGTTTGCTCATCTGCAATACGTCTATAGGACGTTTCCTGTCAGATGTCAAATAGATTTTTAGAAAATGTCTTTAAGATGTTTATGATTTAGAATGTATGTAAAACTGACATCTTAAAGACGTCTATCAGATGTTTGTAAACAGCAGATGCTTTCCAGATGAAGTGATCTTTAACAGACATCTTGCAGATGTACGTGTGCTATCTTGGATGCCACAAGTTGTAGTGCTTTTAGTAATATTAAATTTAGCCAATATATGTTCCAGGTGGACAAATATGGTAAAGCAGAATTATTTAGTTTGTTACTCCAGAAATCAGTACCTATGAAGGTTCATTCATTGTGAATGCTACACCTTCAGATTCACTAGTACCCTATGTAAATTTGCCTACCTTGCATTTTTCTTGATGCAGTTCAATTTGAATATCGGTTAATTTAGACCTGAGATCTTCATTGGCTGCCTGTAAGGCAGAGATGAGCGCTTCAGGCTTCTCGCCCTTGGCGCGGCCTTTCTTTGCCATTGGGTCAGATGTAGGGGTTCCTCAAACACTCTTATTGTCCATCACTTCAAGTTACAGTGTCATTTCCAGTTCCGTCTTTTCCTCATTATCCTTGCAGTCAGAATACCTGTGGGTGTAAATGGTAACACAAATTTCTATTATGATTTACAGTAACAGTAATAACAGAGGCTCAACTAAGCATGCACACTGTAGACTAGAGCTGTACGATTAATCATTATAAGATCGCGATCTCGATTCAAACACCCACACGATCTAATTCCCAAATGACAATGATTCACCTTTGACAAAATTATACTGGAATGGTAGGGATCAAAATAGAGCAAATCTCCTTTTGAAAGTAACTTTGTGCTTCAAATAAAGATTGTGTCAATTACATCGTTACACCAGTAGGTGGCGACAAGTGACTGTTAAAAATGTATTGATTATTGAATCATTGATTCAAAAGATTTAGTTCAAAAATGCTGATTCATCCAGTAATGAAACAAGTGAAGTCTTTATGAGTGAGTCATTGAATCATTCATTCAACCCGATTTTTTTAAATAATTCATTCTAACTAATTAAATATTTTTAAATAGACTGCAGCAATTAATATTTTGTCAGCACCTCTGGTAAATTATGTTATTTTATTTAATTCTTAAATAGAATTAAATAATTTTATTTAATTCTATTTAAGTCTGTTTAGAATTGTGGGAGAATCGTGATTCTCAATTTATCCAGAATCATGCAGCTCTACTCAGTGGCGTATCAAGTCAGCCCCCGGCCCGTATGCAAAAAATTTTCACGGGCCCCCCTCGGTTTCGCGGTGGGTGGAGGGGATGTGCGTCTTATGCGAATGAGTCCCAGGACTTTAATATGAATAAGATATTATCACTAACATGCAGACAGAACTTGTTTAAAAATATATATATATATTTTTTTATTTTAAAATGTGCAGACGTAGTCGTTTTTTTTTTTTTTTTAGAAAACCATTATGACTCATTTAAAATTAGATAGGCTATAGCAAGTTATTGACAACATTAATAATATAGGCTACTTCATTTTTCTGAACATATGTACACGGGTTCTGTCTCGCGCACAGACGTGCGTGCGAGCCTTTGAAAGTATTTGGCTGTAGAAAGACGCGTTCGGCGTGTGCACTGCGCATTATCTAGTGGACTTTTGTTTTTAAGCACTCAATTCACTCTCGCATGGGCTGTTGTACAGTACACGCACTGTCCATGCCATCACGAAAATTGGGCTGCACGCGGACGGGGAGTGCAGACGTCCGCGAACCCTCCTGATGATGAATGTTCGTGATGTGGACGGTCTGCGGACGCCCGAAGTATACTTTGGGGTTAAGCCCGTAATAGCGGGTCCCCAATCCGCCCGGGCCCATATGCACGTGCATACCTTGCATGCCCAGACGCTACGCCACTGGCTCTACTTCAGACAATTTAAACTGTAATGGAAAAAAAGATGTCTCAAGCTTCAGGCACTTCTATGTCCCTGTGGTTGAAGTTGTTTTGTCCAACAGATTTCAACTTCAGATTTCAATTTTTTGGTTATAAGAGGAAAATGTCTTGGTAAATTGGACCTTTTTCAAATGCTTTAAGTATGGATTTCATTGTACCAGACCAGGGGTGTCCAGTCCTGCTCCTGGAGGGCCACCATTCAGCAAAATTAAGCTCTAGCCCTAATTAAACACACTCAAACCAGTGAATCAAGGTGTTCAGGATCACTACAAACTTCCAGGCAGGTGTGATGCAGGAAAGCAGGCATCCAGGAGGGCCCTACACATTTTCAATCTTAAAAAAATTAAAAACGAGTGAAATAAACAAACCATTTTAATATTCATTGGACTTTACATTTAAATATTTTTGGAATAAAATAGCCAACTCCATTGTTTTGCAAATTAATTTGAGATGCGGTGGGGGAAAAATACAAAAATGAAAAGAATTTCCTTGTGATATATTTAACCCACTGGTGTTTCAAAAAATATTTTGAAATTTTAAAATGTGCAACTTCATCGGAATCATACGAAACTGGCAGTCACTATGTGACCACAAAAAAAAAAAAAAAGTCATGGACTTGATTCGAAAAAGCTAAATGGTCATTAAATAAAATAGACCCACTTGTGTTGTTCGCGGTCAAAAATGACCGGCATTGGAAATGAATGGGAAATACAGAGATTTTTTTTTTGTGCGTGTACAATCTACAAATCATCCACGATGCAGAAAAAAGTGCACAGCAATGAAGGGGTGACACTCTAAAATATCAAGAGTGCAAAATAGATGCAAATAGTCTATAAAAAATATAAAAATAGTCTTTCTCTGTGTTCAGGTTTGACTAGTAAAGTTAATTCAAAAACTGACACTTCAAATCAACATTTTAAACATTTACAACTAAACCTTTACAAAAAGTTGTCTTTGAGAATGTCTAAATATATATCCAAATCCACAACTTACTAAAAAGAAGTATTCATGTATACAAATAAGCATTTATGTTTAAAAACAAATAGAGAATTTATTAGCCTTTTTATATAGAGCTATATAGGAATCTAGTGGTTACACCATGGCATTACAGATGTTTTTCTTTTTTTTTTACTCTTACCAGAAGGTAAAAAAATCAAAAATTGTATGTTAAAGGCATTTTAAAATCTCTGTTTTAACATAAAATACTGCTTTAATTGAAAAGTAATAAAAAAAAATATATATATTTTTTGTATTATTTTAAATGGGAAAAAAGGATCATAATTACTGTATAAATATTAATTAGTACCATGAAATTCTCTCAAAATACAAAAGAAAAAATTTTATTGAACAAAAATATATTACATTAATTTAACAGAAAAAATAATTAATTTAAAAAATTAAATTAATTTAATTTAAAATTAATAAAAAAAAAAAAAAAAAAAAAAAGCTACATTTGAGGTGTTCGGTCACTTTTGAACAACAAAAGTGTGACCCCCAAATGAACAATATGAAATGAAAACACTGATAGTAGACAAATTAAAAGAACAAGTAAAAATGTGAAAAGTGCAAAAAAATTATCCACGGAAATTTGCTACAAACGGTTTCATCGCAAGAAATACTTGAACAGGAAACTATCTACAGTAGTACTATTAATAATAAACAGCTTTTCTTTGTCCTATAGCATTTATTTATATATATATTTCTGAGGAGACAACTGTAAACCGCAGAAGCTATTGACAGCATAGCCAAGAGTTGCCTTGACAACACGTGCAGTAAAGCAGTCTCCCACGCACACATGCTGTGTCACACAAGCAGTTAGATACTAAATCTAGGCTGCTGACTACACTAAACAACAGGGGATGCTGCTAGTGTCAACCATGCTTCACTGCCAAGCACACTGCAAGAGAGTCTTCTACAGTGAGACAAACTCAAGAAGACCTTCATTACATAAACAGACTATGTAAAGGCATTATGATGATTAAGAGATTGCGAATGATTATGATGATGAAGACGCGTAACGGTGATTAAGAGATTGTGAATGAAGACTGTGGCACTTGTCTCTCCAGGTTCAGTTTCTGGAGCTGATCTAACAGTACAACACACTAGCCACCTGAAAGCACTACAAATAAGGCACAGTTAGACGAGAAAATAAGATGTTCTGGTGGTACAAGACTGCATGAAGCATCGACAAAGCAATGTGCACTGAAAATAAGAGCACCTAACAACACCTAAATTGCCAAAAAAAAAAAAAAAAATGAAAGGAATTCTTCAAATTATTTTGATCCTATATGAATTGAGTGGTTTAGTTCAAATTTTCGTTTGAGCTTCCGCAAGAACCAATGAGGTTCGTTCTCGTGTGTTACGCAGCGCAATTGAGTTTCTACTAGGCATGTGACGGTATCAAATTTTCATGTTGCAATTAATTGCTGAAGCTTTTATCACGGTATATGGTATTATCACGATATTAAAATAAGTTGCAAAAAAAGTGTTTAAGAACTCTTTTTGTAAATACAATAATACAATACACAAAAAATATATAAAGTAAAATTTTCAAACAGATTAAAGTGCAAAAGAATTAGGCTATAAAGAACAACAGGAAACACTTTACAATAAGATCTCATTATTTAATGCATTAACTAAGATTGAGCAATAGCTACATTTGTTACAGAAAGTATTATTTTTTGTTAATGTTAGTTAAGAAATAAAACTGATCATTGTTAGTTTTATCTCAGGTCCATTAAATAAGTTATTTTGATTTTAGTAATGTTATTAAACAGTAACTAAGAAATTAACATTAACTAAGAATAATTAATGCTTTATAAGTATTTTTCATTGTCAGTTTGGTAATAATGAATTAACATGTTAACTAATGAAGCCGCATGTCTCAAAGTTTTACTGAACAATAACAAATAATCAGAACATTTCTAATCATTAGGGCATGTTGTAGTCCAGATTAAAATATAATAAATAGCCTTTTAAGTCTTTAAGTATGAAGTATTTGGTGCTGTGATGGACAACATTGAGATTACAAAAAAATGAATGGCTGTTTGAAGCATTTTAAAAACTAGCGCAGTTGCTTTGTTTGCGGGGTTTCCAGGGTAACCGCTGCATTTCTGCTGTTCCATCAGCGCCCTCTGCTGTCAGAGAGTGAACGTGCACTTTCATTCAGCGCGTCTCCTTCACTGGTTCCGTCATGTGCTTCTCGTGCAGGTTGGGCTTGTTTACATCTGAAGGCAGAATACAGTGGTGTTGTGCATTTTATATGGTTGATGGGGAAAGTATTTTTAAATGCATTATAAAAATAATAATAATTGGTAATAAATTATTATTTACGGTATTTTGAAGTGCCCACGATAACAATATCGTGCATATTCATTATCGTGATATATCGCATTACCGAATATCTGCACATGTCTAGTTTCTACAAGAACCAATGAGGTTCGTTCTCATGTTACGCATCACATATGAGCTTTGTTCTTGTGCGCCAGGTTTGGTTGAGCTTCTATTTTAATTTCTGATTTGTTGTAAAGCACTTTGGATCAACTACAGTTGTGTTAAATTTGTGCTATATAAATAAAATTTGACTTGACTTATGTTTATGTTTTCTGATCAAAGTTTATATGTGAATAAAAGCCTAAATTAAATCTGTTCATCATATAAAGCGATCGAGTCTCTTCAGAAAATTTGGACTAAACCGCTCAATTCATATGGATTCGTTTTACGATCTCTTTATGAACTTTTTGAAGCATCAAAGTTTCAATTGCATAGGCTGTCAATGAAGGGACAGAAATCTCTCAGATTTCATCAAAAAGATCTTCATTTATGTTTCAAAGATGGACGAAAGTCTTGACATGAAGGTGAGTAAATGATGACAGAATTTTCATTTTTGGGTGAATAACCCTTTAACCAGAAATATCACAATCTGACTTTGACTGAAGGCCATTAAAATATAAAAGAAATAAAATATAGTACACAGCAGATAATTCACACATACGGTCTTTGTAAATAAAATCATTTTATTTCTAGAATCCAATTGGCTGGGGTAACTGCAGTGCACCTAAAATAGGAATGTTGCCACAATGGCCTGAGCAGACAGTGCCAGTGTGGACAGCTCCATTGATTATAACAGATCTAAAATTGATCTGTAGCCATTTTCCATATCACCAAAGTACTTACTGAAACCATCAAGCGCAGTGAGATGGGACAGATTGTGTTAGAGATGTTCACTCTCTCTTGATCATGCGAAAACATATATTTCACTGGTCACAACTGAGCTCAAACCAAGGGAGTAGTGTGAATATTTTAAATGAATCTGTCATGTTTTAGCACACTCATCACTTTAATACATAATGTGTATATCAGCACTTCTCAACTGAAAGGACAACTGACAACTGGAGGATGTTTAGATCACAACAATAACAAAAAAATAAACCTATTTATAAAGGATAAAACAGCAATGCAATCTTTCAGACAATGCATGCACTTACACTAAAACAATTAGGGCTTTCACACGACCTGATGCACTCGCCATTGTTGCATGTAACCTGCTGTTCAATAGATCAAAAACGACAATGTTTGCAATGCATTTACTAAAAAGCACATCTAGTGGAGATCCTCCAGTGCTTAATTTTGACAGATCCTTCACTCTGCCAGCAAAATGACTTTATGTATCACGTTCCTGATGTAATATGACCATATATCCTGACCATCAATAGGGAAAATGGTACATTTACTACATATTTGCTTATTACTACCATGTTGGCAGAGGATAATGATCTTCTTGGTTATGTAATTTGTACAAGCTGATAGAGTGGTTAATCTTTCTGCCCACCAGAATCTGAGATTTAACAGCTTTAGATGTTGAGCAGATATTTTGATTATACAGTGCATGTCTGACAGCAAAATCCATTAGATTACTGATGCTCCGTCCCAAGAAGAAGCTCAGTTCATCCCAAACATACTGCACCATCCCAATACTGTAAAACCAAAAAGAAACCTGTTTCATTACATGTAGATAATATGTAATATCAGGTTCAAAATGAGTTTATTTGTATACCAAATTCTGCTTTTAGCACATTTTGCTAACTGTAATAATGCATAGAGGCGATTATTCTCGTTAATCTTTGTACACGTGTGTGAAAGACAATAATTTACTATTCAGAAAAACAGTTCAAGACAGAAAGCATCTTGACGCCACACTATAAACCACTATCACTAATACCATATTAACCCAGAAACGGCTGAATCACAAAAGCGCACACTGTAGCCACTGGATGCTAAATTAAAATATATATATATATATTTGTGTGGGGCAATAATCTGATTTCTCCTCTTCCATCTGTCTACCAAATTAGCTGCTGCAGGGTCATCCGGCCTGATTTAGCTGTCTATCATAGGGTTTGCATCCATAAATCTCTCTGAATGTGTCTGTTTCCAGTGTTTATGTGTGCTAAGTATAGGACACGCACTATCACAAATGTTATTTCCAGTGGGAAACATCTTTTTTTAAAGGAGCTTTGCATTCTAGCAAGTGCAACATTGACTGTAAATCTGCTAACACATCTAACACATCAACTGCACAGATTCCCATGGATGCATAAAATTACATTAGCTGCTGTTTTGTGAATATTCGCATTCACACATTTAGTTCACTCTTATATTCACATGTTACTTATTATAGATACATACAGAAAAGGTAAAAGTACAGTAATATTATAAGGCTTATTATATTAAAAACTAAATAACTATATTTGTCAATTCACCTTTATTTCTATAGCGCTTTATACAATATAGATTGTTTCAAGGTAGCTAATAACATGAAATTGATTAAGTTCATTTCAGCTGTACAGCAGCTCACTAGAAAAATAGTGTCATTGTTCAGCTGAAGTCAGTTTAATGTCGATTCAGTTCCACTGTAAAGATCATCAATTATTAAATTAGTTAATTTCATCAATAAATCAGCTCTGCAGACAACAGTGATGTCTTCATCCGATAGTGTCAGTGCAGTCAGATCAATAATATTGTTGAATTTTAAGTGTCCCCAGCTAAGCAAGCCAGAGGCGACAGAAAATATCTGCTTGGTTTCTACTGTCTCTTAAGTTATTAGTCATGTGAGTTTTGTTGATGTTTTGTCTTATTCAAGTGTTATTGCTTTATCTGGCACATCTTTTCATATTCTGTTTTTTTGTCTTACATTTGAGGTTTTTGCTCAATAGCATCAAAACACTTTGCATTTACACCATATATAAATATACATTTTATTTTTCACTGTCATTTAATATTTTGAGTATTGACATTTTTATATTGTTTTTTATTCTTGCTGAGATTTGAGCATCAATAAAACACTTCATACTTTGCATTAGCTTGGTTTCTGTAGTTTTCTTTTGTATTTATACATTTCACTATATGAATATTATTTCTGGCTCAGTTTTGGGGATTCTGGCATAATATCCGTCCAGTTACAGGTGTATTCTGTGGATTCTGGATAAGTTGTGGTTGAGTTTTGGCTGACATCTGGGCATTACAGAGCTGTTGTGGGCCAGTTATGGCTGATTTCTGGGACATGGAAGAAGTTGTGGGTAAGTTTTGGTCTGCTTCCGGCATGGGTCTGGCTCACTTGCGGTAAGTAGCTTTTGGGACAATCTTGGACCGTAATTCCATGCAGTATGTGGGCCAAACTCTCATCCGAAATTCAACCGGATTCGGACCAGCACAAATTTGCTATCTGGGCATATTTTTAAGTGGTGCTTGCCAGTGCAAAATTTGCTGCCACCTTGTTAGAGTGATGGGGTAGTTGCCAATGTGCCAGATGTGGGATGATTTTTTGATGATTTGTTATCACAACATTTTTTCTTTTGTCAGATCAACTTAGATAATTAATGTGGTTCAGATAACATAATATTTTGAATTTCTGTTGATTAAATCAATCGCCTTCATTGTATGAACTCAAATTTTTAATTTCAATGAACTCAAATTTTAAGGCAACCAGGTAACTTACTTTTTTAAGTTAAACCAACAATTTTTTTTTTTACAGTGTGGTTGCTCAACTTATATATGCAAACTTGTAGCGTTGTCTCTATGATGACCATGTCAGCATAAAAGGACAAGACTTTCAATGCATTCTTATTGTCAAGCTCTATGAGTCTACATGGTATTCTGCAATCGATTAACAATTTGTTTTTTCACTTTCATTCAACATTACATAAGCAAGCCAGCAGCCTATATAAGCTCAAATGTGCACATTAAAGCATTAGTTCACTTTCAAATGAAAATTAGCCCAAGCTTTACTCACTCTCAAGCCATCCTAGGTGTATATGACTATCTTCTTTCTGATGAACACAAGCGGAGATATATTAATAAATATCCTGATGCATCCGAGCTTTATAAATGTCCATGAACAGGGATCAATGACTATGAGCTGAAGAAAGTGCATCATAAACGTACAGGGGTTAATTCTGAAGTGAAACAATGCATTTGTGTAAGAAAAATATCCATATTTAACACGTTATAAAGCAAAACATCTAGCTTCCGTCAGACCGCCTTCAGTATTCAACTTCTTATTTCATAAACATATTGGTGATGTCCCAGACAATAAACATGCTATTATGCTACAATTAAAAAAAAATTGTTTCCTTTAAGTCTACTACTTCCTTGTAGTTTTTGTGGGAATATATCTCTTCTTGGATGCCTTCTCTTTTAAATTGGCTATTGTTTTTAGTTGAAAGCAGCTAAAACTGGTTGCTAAATGTCGCTAGATGCCGTTATACTTGCGAGTCTACAGATCTATATTAATATAAATACAGATAAGGTTTGTCCAAGAAGTTGCTAGATTAGGCTTTTGAAAAAGTCTCAAAAGGGATGAGAAAGTTGCTAAATAGTGACAAAATTGCTAAATTGGCAGCACTTAAATGAAATGGGCTCAATTTTTTAAAGCAACTAAAGATAAATAAAAGTAAAATAATAAACAAATACATAGAAACAGAGGTTTGGTGTGTTTTCCCTCCACTTTTCAAATCATTCTTACGCCCTGTACTGTAAAGTTTGTAAAATCCTTAACTACAAGTATTAGAAAACACCATTAATAAATCTGCACGTGACGAATCAGTAGACTGAAATTTAGTAATGTGAGGTAAAAGTAATACATAAAGACATTTTCTCTGAAGTAGTAACCTGGCTGCGCTCTGAAACTTATTATATAGAATAAAAGCCAACTAATTACTGAGGAAGAGCTGAAGATTCTTGGAAATACCGAGATGTTAATGGGATGTCACAGTCTTCCAGCTGCACTGGCCCATTTCCTGTTAGCATGAGGCAAAAGTACAAACACACTGGCATCATGACCCAGATTTGCATCCACTGACACTAAACTCCAGACACCACAAACACAGTCACAGCGGGTTACAGAACAGGTCACTATCCATGGGTCAGTTTAACCCACGCATTAGAAAAAAATCCTAAAATCCCTGTTTTCCGGTAAGCTGGAAATGGAGGCCAGCGCAATAAAACAAAGGGTTTCTCTGGAATGTAATATAATTTAAGTTAAACCAGTGAAAAATGATCAAGTATTTATTCAAATTGTTTTCAATTGTTTTTATTTTAAAGCTTGTTGTGCTCCATCAACGCTAAAGATATTTCCATTCAATTTCATGGAACCATGGAAGATTAAATACATACAATTAATGTTTATAGTTTCTCCAGTTGTATGCCATTTCCATTCATTATTCGTTAGATTTTTGGGATATTTGACAACACTTTGTTCTTACAGAGTTCCAATTAAACAGATATATTCAGATTCATAATATGTAGCTATTATATTTATATCAATATGTTTTAAATTGTTCAATATGTTGATCAGGTACTAATAAGATGCTTAAAAAAACAACTGTAAAATGACATGTTTTCTTTATAATATATTGAAGACTAACAAACAGTTAATCTCCAGAGTAAATAATGTTGGTTTAAATAACAATAGGCATTTTAACATAATAATAAATTTCATAATCAGCCACTGTACTGCTTTTTTTTTTTTTTTTGGACATATGAAGAATTCCCTGTATAATGTTTAAGGATTCATAATTTGGAACCAAAATCCCTAATGGAAATGACCTTTTTAACTAAGTTTTAATAGGACTTTCATGATTCCCAGAAGGATAAAATCCCACTGTAAGACATCAGAAGAAAGTCTTGTGGGATTTTAAAACTCATCTTCCCGAGAGATTTTCTTTAACTTTAAGCAAGACATTTTATAACAACACAAGCAGAGTTCAGATGAAGATTACGCAATATTCAACAGGATTCATCCATCTTAAGTGATTCTTATTTGACTTCATAAGCATGGGTCACAAATTATAGCCTAAATAATGAAAATTCATATAGGAATTATATACACAATCCTGAAGCATTTTTAAGTAGCAAAGCTCATTTCTCAAGGGAATTCTGAATATTTGAAATATCAACATGCATTTTTTTTCCAGTCTTCTCAGTAGCATATAGTTTCGTTATTTTGAGACAGCAGTAGATGTCATGTGACAGACTGCCTTAGGCCTGTCAAATGATCCTTCTGTGATGAGAACTGGATGCTATTAAATCTGAGCAGCATCAGTGAAGACATGTATGTGACTGCATCCTGTAATGTACCGCATCAGTGTCTCCTCACGGCCTGCAGGGCTGAATCACACGCGTCCCGATGCGCAGGCCGAGCTCGCCCATTCCCATTCACACATCCACACAAAAATAACATATCACACGAGAACCAAATCATAAACACCGAGTGCTGCTTGCTTTCATGCATGCTCTAATTTCAGTCGTCTTCCATCCATCTGCATTTCTCTAAGCCTTAATACAGTGATTGTGTCCGGTGACTCTGAAGCACATCTCAGCGACGGCGCTCACACACAGTTAAACCAGCGGCGACTCAAATACACCCAGAATAAAGCCAGGCTTACCTAGAAAACAATCCGCCACGATGTGCCACAGTCCACAAACCTCAAATCCACAATCATGGTCCTACATTTTTCTCAGCATCAGCAGCCGTACAATAAAACGACAAGCTCCGATGATGCTGCGTAACACCGCCCTCCTCCTGCTGTCAGAGTGATGCTGCGTAACCCCGCCCCCTTCTGCTGTTGAATGATGCTGCGTAACCCCGCCCACTCTCGCTGTCAGAATGATACTGCGTAACTCCGCCCACTTGTAATGTCAAAATGACCTCATCACATTCAGTTTACTCACTGCAGTCCTCTAGATAGATAGATAGATAGATAGATGTTATGCTGGTTTAAAAACAACCCAAGTTGGGTTGAAAATGGACAAACCCAGTGGTTGGGTTGAATGTTTGATCAATCTGCTGGGTAGTTTTATTTAACTCAACTATTGTTTAAAAATTATTGTATTGCATGCTTAAAATGAACCCAAAATATGTTGGAAATCGACATTTATTAATGTTTAATAAATTAACAATTATTAATAAGTTTAATGAATACTAATTAAACCATTTATTAAATTGCATATTGATAAATGTTCACCTTTTCATTATTATTGTTGCCTCTATAATTATGTCTGATTTTTAATTTCCAACCTATTTTGGGTTCATTTTAAGCCAGTCATATAGTAATTTTTTTTAACAATTTGTAAAGTAATTTTTAAATGTCCAGCAAGTAAACATTTAACCCAACTGCTGGGTTTGTCCATATTTAACCCAATTTGGGTTGTTTTTAATCGAGCATTTTTTAGAGTGTATATAGTATCAAAATAATTTTGAACAAGTAATTTTTGTTCATTAACAAAATAAATCATAAATTCTTGTAAAAGCCTTGATGTCCTTGTTTTCAATGTCTTCATGTCTATCTTGTAATGTTACAATCCACCACATATTTAATTTGAAGCAGAGACATGTAGGGGGAAAAAAACACTGCAGTTACAGATGTTAAAAGCAAAAAGTGTTTCGCTAAAATAAAGTATGTGTACATTTTTCCATGACATCACATTGTCTCTTAAAGGGTTAGTTCACCCAAAAATGAAAATAATGTCATTAATTACTCACCCTCATGCCGTTCTACACCTGCTTCCTGAAGCAGTGTTTTGAAATCGGCCATCACTATATAAGTCGTTATTTTGTTTTTTTTGGTGCAGCAAAAATATTCTCGTCACTTTATAATATTAATATTGAACCACTGTACTCACATGAACTGATTTAAATATGTTTTTAGTACATTAATGGATCTTGAGAGAGGAAATGTCATTGCTGGCTATGCAGGCCTCACTGAGCCATCGGATTTCATCAAAAATATCTTAATTTGTGTTCTGAAGATGAACGAAGGTCTTACGGGTGTGGAACGGCATGAGGGTGAACTAACCCTTTAATGACATCACATTGTCTCTTCTGTGCAGTCTTCTTTGGGTCTTTTAATCAGATTTGATCGCAGAGCACTTTCTTCTGAACTCTTGCCCATGAGAACGAATCCACTTGTTGGCAACTAGAATGAGGAATTCAAAGAAAGAACTTTTAAATTGTGTAAGAATGTCTAGTGCACACTGCACATGAGTCACATTTATATTATTCCTTTGATTTTGGGATGAAATGTGACCTGGTCATGTTTTCTTAATTTTCACCATAAGAGAAACTCTTTTTCACTAATATAATACAAGCCTCGCAGAACACTTACCCCATTTATTGCCTACAAACACAGGACATGCTGCATGTAAAGTTCTGGCATCTTCATCTCCATTTCTTAGCAGGTTAAACCACAACACTGCTGTACCCTTATGGAATAATCATAAACACGTGAGCACAATCTTAAGTAATTAAGTTATTTTGTCTATTTAAATTTCAGTTGAAATCATTGCGGTAAATAAAGGTGCTTCAACTAACCCTCTTTGGCTGAAGAGCTGCACCAATGACAGGAAACACTGTTGCCCCACCAATGTCCACATCACTCATCTACAATAAAGTAGTTAACTGTCAATAATCTGGAAAGTGGGAATTATTTAAAATAAATTAAATAATTGGTTATATTATACTCCATTGATTACACCCTCACATAGATTAGGACAGTAGAAATCCGGCCTCCTCTGAGTTGAAAGTCTGAGTCATTTGTCAGCTGTGGAGAGATTTTGGAACAAAGTAATGAAATGTTTCTTCTCTATTGCAGGTACATATCTTCAAACAGGCCCAGAGGAATAACAATAACACATATTTAAAAATTTTATTATATTCTACCTTTGAGTCATAATGTGGCTCATACTGGCCTCCAATTCCATAATTTGCAATCTGTCAAAAAAAGTGAAATTTTAGATAAGCATAACAGATAGACTCAATTCTCATATGAACAGACAATTCTGGCCTCTGTTTGAATGTTGAAGGAACCAAACAGGGTGTACTGTACGTTTTCTTGTCAGACACTTTCCCCAAACATGGGAAATGTGAGCTACACGTTGATTGCATCTCTACATACATAGACCTACACGAAATCTGACAATGCTATTAAAGAAAATCATATTACAGTAATTAAGAACTGAATTAAGTTAAAGTAATTAAGGTTTTTGATGAAAACATTCCAGGATTATTCTCCTTATAGTGGACTTCAATGGACTACAAACGGTTGAAGGTCAAAATTACAGTTTCAGTGCAGCTTCAAAGAGCTTTAAACGATATCAGACGAGGAATAAGAGTCTTATCTAGTGAAATGATTGGTCATTTTCAAAAAAAATATAGCTGTATATGCTTTATAAACACAAAATATCGCCTTGAACGTATTTCCGGTTTCTGCATTCTTCAAAATGCTTATGCTGTATGTCCTACACCTTCCCTATTCTACTTACGGAAAAAAACAAAACTGGCACTGCGTTCGTTCCGTAAGACGTTCAAGGCGATATTTTGTGTTTATAAAGCATAAACGGTTGTATTTATTTATTTTTTTTTCCGAAAATGACCGATCGTTTCACTAGATAAGACCCTTATGACCTTCAACCGTTTGGTGCCCATTGAAGTCCACTATAAGGAGAATAATCCTGGAATGTTTTCATCAAAAACCTTAATTTCTTTTTGACTGACGAAAGAAAGACATGAACATCTTGGATGACATGGGGGTGAGTAAATTATCAGGAAAAGTTTATTTAAAAGTGCACTAATCCTTTAATTACATGATCAGAAATTACATGAACAGAAACCATCTGTATTGTATAAAGTGCTATATAAATAAAAGTGACTTCACATGACTATTATTACAAGGTAATACTTCTGTTTGTGTTACATAAGTTTTGGTAATGCACATAGCTAATAAATCCCAAAGTTGCATCTTGAGGCCCTGATCCAGTTCTGTAATATTCATGGACTGTAAGTCTAAAAGTTAACTATTTAAAATTAGCATTCTAAAAAGATCAATCCATTACACTAGTTTATGCTTAAAATTCAACCTAGCATTAGGGGCTTTCACACCGGGTAGTTCTAGGAAATTGGTTCTAGGAACTAGGCAAGGCAAGGCAAGGCAAGGCAAGGCAATTTTATTTGTATAGCACATTTCATACACAATGGTAATTCAAAGTGCTTTACATAAAAAGAATAATAAAAATAGAACATAAGGAATAGAAATAACAGTAAAAACAGATAATTTTGCTATCTGGATGGAAGAGCTAGGAAGTCTCAGGGAGTTTGTTGTTGTTGTTGTTGTTGTTGTTGTTGTCGTCCATCAGAGTTGGATCTAAACGGATCTATTCATCAGAGCAGATCAGAATGGATCTTCCTCATCCAACAGGACTGCTACCTGTTAAGGCACTTCAAACTGATAAACATAGTTTCTAGCCACCAGGGTGGTTCCCCAAGAACTAATAGTTCCCCTAGGGGCATTTTCTTGGTTGCATTTGCATCGCCAGTGGGAACTATGAAGTGACATAAGCTAAATATATAGGCTATAAAGCTTTTTTAAAAATGGCAGGTGCCGGTGTTACGCGTGCGTTCAGCCAATCAACATACACTTATGTCACTGGTAGTTCCTATAGTGCTGGTTTAGACCCTACCCTGAAGTAGAAGCTAATTTAGTTCCCCCAAAAAGAGTTCCTAGAACTGAAATCATTCCTAGTTTCTGTGGTGCAAACACAGCAAAATCCAGGTACTTCCGCTAATAGTTCTAGGAACTATGAAAAGGTTCCTCCAGTGCGAAAGCCCCTGTTGTGATTTGGTTAGGAATGTGAATACCTGGAGCTCCTCTGCTTTCTCCAATTCTAGACCAGTGACATCAGCGATTCTTTGGTTGATCTGTGTGATCACAGGATCTTCATCTTCAGAGAGCCACGCACTGAGAGACATAGAGGACAGTCATATTAAGATCTAAATGTCCTGTGTCTTCTCAACTGCAAACTGAAGACTGCCCTAGACTATAAATATTCCCTTACGGAGTAGTTTTCTGTTCGTGTCACGTAAAGCACAGAGACAAGAAGGTAAAATCCATATGCAGCTTTAATGGGGTAATCCAGAAACGTAATCCAAACAGGCAAGGGTCAAAATCCACAGAAACAGTCCATACAAAAACAAGAAAAACACAAGGAAAACCAAAACGGAGAAACCAGAAACCTTACATGAAAACGCCATAAAAAAGCAGAAACAACCCAGGTATAAATAGACAGACACTAATGAACAAACACAAAACAGCTGGGTGCAATGAAACTGGATAATGAGTCCAGGAAGTGTGTTATGGGAAATGAAGTCCAAGAGTGAAAACAAGAGTCCGGGTTGGAGTGCCCTCTAGTGGTTGATTAGGGCACTCCCACTAGTGATCATGACAGTTTGTGTTTTGTTTTGTTTTAATTTAATTACAAGCCCATCCTAGTACACACACTGCACAAGTCCTCAACCTTGACACTAATAACATAACTCACTGTACAAAGCTAAGCTGCATATTATACAAATGTGCAATTATTTGTCATGCCATTGACTATTATTTACTGTATATTAACCTGTTAGCGTTCCACTCTACCGCCCGTGGTACACATACCTTTCAAAAGAGACCATGCATACTTAACATTCCTAAGGTCTCTTTTTGAATGGTATTTGTACCATGGTGGTACAGTGGAATGCTAAGGGGATATACTCCAAATGGTTCAAGAACAGCATGCAATTTACTTTGGGTATGCCTTTTTTAGGCGTTTTAGGCAAATTTTACAGGAATGGGCAAAATGTGGGGAAAAAGGTGTCACATCACAACCTTGTGTGCCCATTCTTCCTTGATACCCTCAAGGGGCTGTCTGGCTAAACCTGCCACAATCTGGGATTCAGTCAGTGGCAGTTCCCAACAGGTCGTTCACCCATTTTCCGCACATCACGTCTGCCGAAACATGGTACCCACCCATAATTTGGAAGGTTTCAGGACATATGAGGTTATTAGAGCAGTTTGCCCCTAGAGAATACTGGCACTGCCTTTTCAGAAAGTCCCTTGTTCCAGAAGTTTGGCTGTTCCCTGCAGTGACATTTCAGGCCACTGAACGGAACAATTCCCCCACCTTATTTCAGGCTATGCCCCATGTCAATTGGGTAGACAAGTATAGACACTTGATACCTTTTTTCAGAACATTTGGCAATGTGGCAACTTCTGCCAAATGTGTCATTGTGGATGTGGAAAAAGGTAAGCACAAAGTCCAGTTCTAGATGTATCCATCACGCTTTAACAATGTGCCCCCCACTGTTCGGGAAACCCTGCATAATGAGTGCAGCCCTGGCTCCACTGTGACTCCAGGGCACCCATATACTGAATAACCTCGATGACTGGCCTAATCCTAGCTCAGACTGAGGCTTTAGCAGTTTAATATCAAGATGTTGTTCTAGCTGACTTAAGGTGCCTAGGTCAGACTATTTTAAAGGCTTCTGGGTCTCATGGCAACAGCTTCCCCGGTTATTCCGCTAGGCTTACTGGGACTCTTTATGAGATCATTATAATATAGGCTCCAGGGCAGAGGCTTTGCCCTTGGTGTCACCCTCCCTTGGCCACAATGGTTACTCGCCGGTGCGGTAACCCCAGTATTTGATTAGGCTGTCACACTGGGGGCGTATTAATGTCAAAAAATTATTTAGACTGAAGTCTTCTTTATGGGCTGGGGTGTGCTCCTGGAAGGCCAGACTGAGCAAAAGCTGTCATCTCACTTGGCACATAAATTGCTTGTAGATTATGGCAGTGCTTCTGGCATTGAAGTACTTTCTCCCAGACCTGAGGGGCTGAATATACAGCATGTCAGTAGTGTCAGATATAAATCACCAGGGCAGGTTGAGTTCGCACCCACTGTTCAGGTTGGCGCAACATACCTTGCTTTGAGCTCAGGGTAGGCTAGTCTCACTGAGAGCAGTCTATATCCTGGGATGTCTGAATGTGAGAGCAGACTTCCTGTCAAGGTTGGGGCTGAGGCAATATAACAAAAATGGCATAGACTGAGGGCACATCTGTATTCTTTCTCTAATAGCACTGCTTTTGGTTCTGGCAAGAGTATAGCAAGACAGAGTGCATCCCTTGTTTGTAGCTCTGTTTGGCATGCCTGAATATGGTACTTGGACCTAGTAGCTCTCCTGGGAGGCTCTCCTTAGGAGATTCCAAACAGGAGCGACCTTCTGTCTCATGTACAGGGTTCAATATGGTGCCCTTGTCATAAGATATGGAAAATGTGGGTTTTGTCCCTGAGGGCGACCCATTTCTAGATTATGGTCTCTTGACTGATGTTGTTGAGAATGCTAGAACACCCTCCACAAGGAAACTGTACACTCTAAGTGGCAGCTCTTCACATAGTGGTGCGAACAGCACCATTTGAATCCAGTCTACTGCATGGTTGGTTCAGTGCTGGAGATCATCCAAGAGCTGCTTTTGGCAGGGATGGCCCCTGCGATGCATGTGCCATTTTATGGCATTTCATTAGGGAGACATTTCCTCGCTTTTTATGTGGAGACAGACAGCTGAGGACTATCTGCCCATCAAATGTTCCTTCATATGATCTTTCTATAGTCCTGGAAGGGTTATCAGGTGTTCTATCTGAACCATTGGAGTCAGTGTCTAAGAAATTTTTTGACCCTTAAGGTGGTTCTTTTACTAGCCTTAATGTCCCTTAAAAGAGAAGGTGATTTGCAGGCCCTTTCACTTGCTTCAATTTCAATTTCAATTTTCAAATTAATAATGAATTTTCCTCTGGTCTGGTAAAGTATTATTGCACCCTAGGCCGGATTACGTTCTAAACTTGTGTAAATTATGCATCACTACATGCAACTGGCTCTAAACCAAACCCTAATCCTATAGTAAGTACATGTTGTTAACTAATATTACTCAGTATTTAAAGGTCCCCTTGAACATGTTTTTAAAAGATGTAATATAAGTCTAAGGTGTCTCCTGAATGTGTCTGTGAAGTTTCAGCTCAAAATAACCCATAGTTTTTTTTTTATTAATTTTTTTAACTGCCTATTTTGGGGCATCATTAACAATGCACTGATTTTCACTGACGCCGCCCCTTTAAGAGCGAGCGTGTTCCCTGCCACATGAGTTGTTGACTATATTACAGTGCATTTACAAAGTTCACACAACTAATATAACCCTCAAATGGATCTTTACAAGATGTTCGTCATGCATGCTGCATGCATGCTTCGAATTATGTGAGTAAAGTATATATTTGGATGTCAACGTTTTATTTTGAGTGAGTTTGAGGCTGTGTTCCGTGGCTAACGGCTAATGCTACACTGTTGGAGAGATTTATAAAGAATGAAGTTGTGTTTATGAATTATACAGACTGCAAGTGTTTAAAAATGAAAATAGCGACGCTCTTGTCTCCGTGAATACAGTAATAAACGGTGTAACTTTAACCAACAGTAGCCTACATTAGCAACATGCTAACGAAACATTTAGAAAGTCAATTTACAAATATAACTAAAAATATCATGATATCATGGATCATGTCAGTTATTATTGCTCCATCTGTCATTTTTCGCTGTTGTTCTTGCTTACCTAGTCTGATGATTCATCTGTGCAGATCCAGACGTTACTGTCTGTCCTTGTGTAATGCATTTGAACACTGGCATTATGCAAATATTGGGGTGGAGCCCCCGACTGTTACGTAACAGTCGGTGTTATGTTGAAATCCGAGTGTTTTCCGGAAGTCTTTTAAACAAATGAGATTTATAAAAGAAGGAGGAAACAATGGAGTTTGAGACTCACTGTATGTCTTTTCCATGTACTGAACTCTTGTTATTTAACTATGCCGAGGTAAATTCAATTTTTGAATCAAGGGCACCTTTAAATGTATAATTACATTGTAACGGACACCTTAAAATAAAGTGTAACCATGTCTTCTTCTCTCCGCCATTCCAGTCACCAGAGCCAAAAAGGTTTATTGTGCCAAATTCATACCCTTAAGATTTATGCAGATTACTCAGCTCAGTGGAGTAAATTTACTTATAAATGGTGTGCTGTGATGGTCGCAGCAAAAATAATTGGCATGATTACACACATGCTTCAGACACAGTCAAGCCGGAGGTGTTACCCATAGCTTCAGCTCATAATGCAGCGTCTCGTCTTTTTCTTCTCAGGGAACCAGGGTTACATGTGTAACTGAGATGTTTCCATCAACCTAATTGTATGCAAACTTTGGGATATCACATTTAAAAAATGGTGGATGGAAACTCCAAGATGGCCATCAATTTTAAAAATGAGCATAAAATCTTATGCGGTCAATTGAGGCAGATATTTGTTTTATCAGATAAGAAGACATGAGCATAAACTACAATGAAAACATATTTACCGAATGAATCCCTCCATATGCAACAAAAATCTCATGTGACTTTGCCTCAGCAGAGAATGTGATTAGATAAGTGGACTAACCAGCGGACCAGTCACATCACAGCATCTCAAATGTTGGTTCTGCAATGCCTGAGCCAAAGTCTGTCATCAAAATGGCTGGGTATAATAATTACCTCCCAGAAATTTCTCACACAATTGTGTTCTCAAACATCAGACATCTGCCTCCAAATGCAAGATAACATGATAGTGTTTTTTGCTTTTTGTATGCGTCATCTGAGGTATATCATTATAGTTATTGTCTTGGCTGTGAATGGTCCTTTAACATACTAAAATCCAAAAGGATGTAAACACAAGGAAAAGTGTAACGATGAAAAAAGTTCACTGACTAGCACTCTGGTTTTGTTATATTTGTGAGGTTATCTGAGAATTACATGCATTTTTGAAGGGATACTCCACCTAAATAAATTTACTCATGCTCATGTGGTTCCAAACCTGTAAACATTTCTGAAAAACACAAAAGAAGATCTATTTGAAGAATACTGGGAACCAAACAACAATGAAGTTCATTGACTTCCATTGTATGGACAAAAAAAACAACCTTGAGACATATCTCAAAATATCTTTTTTTTATGTTCCACAGAAGAAAGAGAATCATACCTTTTTGGAAAGACAGGAGCGCAAGTAAATGAGTTTTCATTTTGGGGTGGAGGCACATACCTTTTTGACACACGGGATGCAGCAGAAACTTTTTGTCCAGTGACTGGATCTATGACTTTAGCTCTGGAAAGCTAAATATAAACAGAGTTTTGTGTTGCATTAGATGAATATTGTTATATATATATATATATATAATTACACTGAATGCTTCAGGGAATAATTCTTCCTCAAATATTAACCTTTTCCCCACCAGCTATTTAAAAAAAAAAAAAAAAAAAAAAAAGTTGCCAGGGAAAAAGTTAACATGTCAACACTGAAATAATACTTTTAAAGAGCAGTTTAAAATATGCAATTGTAACCTGTTATAATTATTTTATATAAAGAATTGATGAGCATGTTGTACCGCTACTTTAACATAAATGGCATTTAATGTACCTTTTAAATTAAATTAGCATACCTTTGGCCTGGCCAGTGTTTTGATAGTGTCTATCTCTCCTTCAGAAAGAAAGTCATGGTATCGTAGTATTGTAGGCTGATCCCACTCCACTTCCTCTTTGAATAGCACCAGCGGGTTTCCTCTTCCTGTTCTGTACCTGCATACCAGTTTTCTCTCTCTCTGTGGCGTCTATAAACCATAATACAATCTTAATCCACATTAACACATTCAGTCTAATCTTCAACACTTTAAGTGAACACTTTAGATTATACAGTGTTATACCAATTTTCCAATATTCTTGTTTTGTGTAAAACTTTAAAAATTTAATTTTGGTGTGTGATGTTTGTTTTTATTAAACCTTTTGCTGCATAGATAGCTATGCTATGGAGTATATTAGCCCAGATTATCCCAGTAGCTATCCTAGCAAACTTTAGTAATTCCAGTGAATATTTAGTTCTCAAAAGCACTTGTTGTATCACACTGGTAACTTATTAAAATTACTTTGTTTGCAGGCAGACTTAAAAAAAAAATCTGGTGGCCAGGGGATACTCGGAGGTCCCACAGGTCGAGCATGCAATTGCGGTGCATCTGTGCCCGCAGAACGCCGCCACCTGGAGGAACTCTCTGAGGCTCCTCCAGGCAAGGGCTTACAGTGCCCCTGGACAGGCTGCCTCTGCCCTGCATGCCATAGCCATCAGACCAAGTCACTTAAAGATCTGCACGAGGGTAGTCCTGACCCAGGGCTGATGCAGGAGCTGTGCTCGGCAACTTGCCCTACAGGCGACCAAGGTCATAGTGCAAGCTCTGGGTCTGGCAATGTCCACTCTGGTGGTCCTGGAGCACCATCTGTGGCTTAAACTTGCAAAGATGAGTGATGCTGAGAAAGTGAGCTTTCTTGATGCTCCCATCTTCCAAGGTGGCGTCTTTGGAGATAGTGTCGAGGACTTCTCACAGCAGTTCTCAGCACTGAAAAAGCAGACGGTAGTGATTAGGCACATATTGCCCCGGAGCGACTCGGCAGCCACCTACATACAGGCCTCCGAGATCTTGAACCCCATCTTCCTGTCACCAGGGACGTCCCCTTGCAGCAGCTGCACCAGCTCTGCCACAGCCTGAGCTGGCAACCGGGCTTCAACGGAGGGCCAGACCACTGCCAAAAACCCAGGGAAAAGTTTAGCTGCTCTGACCCGCCTAGCCAAGAGGAAGGCACAGCCTCCACTCTGTCCCCTGGTGGAGATCCAGGAGGAGATGGATCTTTGTTTTCATTTGGATTTTTGTTCGGAGGAGGTGATGCAAGATGCCGAAGAGGCAATGTCTTTATCGTTGGCAGAAAAGGAGCAGTTTCCTCATTCCCTGGGCCATTCACACTGTCTGAAGTCTGCCCAGATGAAATAGGAAACAGGAGGCGAGAAGGAAAACCCGAGGCAAATTAACTGGCAGCCTGGATGTGGAGCCTCCTCAACCGTCACAGACCAATTCCGTTGCGGGCTCTCGGAGTGAGGTAGGTGTTTCAGTGCCTCTATGGCTATGGGCACTAGATTGAGACACGAAGCCTCTCAACATGGAGACCTCTGCCCCTGTAAGGGAAGTGGGCATTCACATGCTAAATTATCTCGATGACTGTCTAATTCTAGTGCACTCTCGAGACCTATTGTGTCCACACAGAGATATGATGCTCGAGCACCTCAGCTGGTTGCAGCTTCAGGTCAACTGGGAAAAGAGCAAGCTCTCCTAGGTGCACAGCATCTTGGTATGGAGTTGGACTAAGTCACTATGACAGTGTGTCTTAAGTTGGGGTGTGCCTGGTCAGTGCTGAGCTGCCTGAATTCATTACAATGTTCACCTCCAATACAGGCTGGGGCACTGTATTCAATGGGCATGCAAATCTCGGGACCCTGGACAGGGCCTCGACTGCGTTGACACATCAACTGCCTCAAGTTACCGGCTGTATTGCTGGCCCTGCAGAGGTTCCGGCTGTTGATTCAGGGCAAGCATGTGTCGATCCAGATGGACAACATGGCGATGGTGGCGTATATAAATTGCTAGGGCGGTGTCTGTTCTCGTTGCATGTCACAACTCACCTGCCATCTCCTCCTTTGGACTAAAGTCACTGCATGCCACTCACATCCCAGGCAACCTCAATCACGCAATGGGCTTGCTCTCGTGACAGATGACACTCCGCAGAGAGTGGAGACTCCATCACCAGGTGTTCCAGCTGATCCACAGATAGATCTGTTTGCTTCCCCAGGAGTCCTCCCACTGCCCTCTGTGGTATTCCCTGATCGAAGCTCTGCTCGACCCCGATGCCCTGGCACAAAACTGGCCTGGGGTTTCTGTGCAAGTATGCATTCCCCCCAGTGAGCCTGATTGCACAGACTCTGTGCAAAGTCAGGGAGGACGGAGAGCAAGTCTTGCTGGTTGTGCCTTACTGGCCCACCCGAATTTGGTTCTCAGAGCTCACGCTTCTTGCGTCAGCCCCTCCCTGGCGAATTCCCCTCAGGAAGAAACTCCTTTCTCAGGGAAAGGGCACAATCTGGCACCCATGCCCAGACCTCTGGAACCTCCAGGTCTGGCCCCTGGATGGGACATGGAAGACATGAGTGGACTATCACCAGCAGTGATTGACACTATCACTCAAGCCAGTTCCCCCTCTACAAGGTTGCTGTGTGCTTTGAAGTGGCAACAAGTGGTCAGTGCTTTCTTCTTATATGAAGGAAAGGCTGGAGAGGAGATTATCCCCCTCCACCCTGAAGGTGTATGTGGCTGTTATAGTGGCACATCATGACACTGTGGGCGGTAAGTCCTTAGGAAAGCACGATCTGATCATTAGGTTCCTCAGAGGGTAATTCCTCTGAGACTGCACCTTATTCCTTCTTGGGATCTCTCTTTGGTCCTGCTGGCCCTATAGAGAGCTCCATTTTAGCGCTTGGAGTCAGTCGAGCTCAGTGCCCTCTCTTTGAAGACAGCCCTCCTGACCGCAAGTGCCCTTTGTTACCGATGCATATATGGATATTTATAGATCTTCTCAGGCTACAACTCACCATCATAACCTTCTTGCCTGTGCATAGAGCCTCATATGCTTTGTCCATGGAGTGAACAGGTGAGTCAAAGTGAGGGATGTATTTTGCGGTCCAGTCCCAGGTCTTGATGCTCTCTATTAGGCTTTTGTAAAGTGCAGGCTGAAGCAGATCTCCTTCGGTGAGGTCTAAGAACAGTTGCAAATTAGATGCATTATAAATGAGTGTGAAATAGTGCATTTGTTTCAGGTGATCTTCATTTAACCTTTGTTGGTTATTGTTAAAGCACACTGCTAACATGTAGCATTGTTTTGGTTTGAATTATTATGCATAATGCTTTAGAAGTCAACATAGAGTGTGGAGCTAATGTGTAAGATTATTTTAAAAATCTTGGAATTATTTATCCATTTAAACCTGGAAAATCTTTAAAACAGAGAAAGTTTTCTTGGGTAAATGGAAAACCTACTTACAGGAGTTTTTTTTCTTTAGCAGAAGAGGTAGATGAATACATGGGAGGTGAATATAATGGAAAAATCTCTGAATTAATTACCATTCTTGTAAACTCCTTACCTTGCCCAGATGACAGCTGAATCTGATGGGAAAATGAAGCAAGCTGGTAAAGAACCTCCTCTTTAGTAACAATGGCTTCCTCTCCCTTATTGAGTTTCCTGAAAGTTTCTTCCATCCAGAGGAGGGCATACTGAAAGCGTTGTTTGAGATAAGAGATCGTGGCGATATGGAAAGATTCATCTGGATCCAGTCTTAAGTTGTGGTTAATTTCTGAAAAGCCACACATCAAGTTGACATCACTAAGACCCTCATACCCTCAAGATTTTTCATGTAGAGTGGTGCTTGGCCATGTGTGTGGTTGCCAAGGCATTGCTAGGTGGTTTGTTACTGTTCCCAGATGAAAGTACCCACCCCAAATCTATTTTCTGATCTCTACATATGACTCTGTCTAATGTAATTCTATGGGATTGTTCACATGTTTTATCATCGACAAGTCAAATTTATTTGTAGAGCGCTATTTCACAATACACATTGTTTAAAAGCAGCTTTACTGAAAATCATAATGTTAATGTCTTTAAAATGTTAATGTCATGCCTTATGGTCACATTTAGCAGATTAGTTCTGGGTGAAAATATAGTTTACATTTTGCAACGATAGAAAAAATCAAAAGTTGAGATACAGAGCTCTGCAAGTATATGTATGCAGATAAAGTAAGACATACTTATATATCCAACTTTACATCAAGATCTCGGTGATAAAAAAAAAAAAGTTATTTTGTGATGAAACTAAAAAAAAAAAAAATCATGCAGTTGAGTTTTGCTTTATAGTGTTAGGGTTAGGGTTAGGGTTAATACTGTTTAATACTCATGGTTAGGGGTTGTTCAAATCACTAAGCAAACCTTATCAATCAAGAAGAGTGATAAAGAACAAATAAAACCTCCATGAAACGCACCAGAAAACAACGTGATGTTCCTCGGATCCAATCTGTACATTTCTTGCAGTCTAACCAAAGCCATCACTACACCTTCTACATCATCTGCACTGGGGAGTGTCTGAGCTGTAGATCTCAGGTTTTCCAAAGCATCTGTGAGAAATTAAAAATGTTACTGACAATGACCTCGATCTTTAAGGCCTGTTCAGTTTAGTTTTCCATCATATTTACAAAGTCCCTCAGAAACCTCTCAGTTGCCTCAACAACAGGACAACCCTTCACAAATTCACATTGCAGTTAATAGCCTAAATAATCATAATCATATTATAATCAAAAGTTATGAGAAAATCCAGTTTCTGAACGATATATTCTGAATGTCTAAAGTTAAAGTTGTGTGTGTCTCCTTAAACCTTTTGCATGTCTTCCCTCTATAAGGTCCAGTGTAGCGGGCCAGACTTGACTTAGCTTTCTCACAAGCTGGTACGCTGCAAGAGGGTTGCTGATGAATTTCTCTGGATCTTTGGGAGCGTCATCAAAGTCATTCTCAAATGCATTCAGAGTCCTGATAAATCAATTATATCAATAATAATAATAAAAAAATATATTTTAAGATGCATTACAGACTGTGGCAAAATAAACACAAAACACACCATTTGTGCTCTGTGAATGTCCCCATAACTTACTGATAACAAAGACTATAGAATAACACAAGACGTGTCACTCGTATTGGTTTGAATGGGAGAAAGTGTAACGCGCAATATGGCGAAATAAGTCCCGCCTTCTAAATAAGAGCCAATCGCCGACTGGTAAAGTCATCGCGTCACTTCAGCGGCCGTTAGAATCACCGGTTTCTATAGAAACAGTCAAACATTTAGGTCTGCGCATGCGCATTAGCTTGATCCAGCCTGAAAAATACAGTTTTTTTTGTCATGATTCGAGCATTTAGAAACTAAATTTATGAGCCGGTTGTTGTTAGATTTCATTGGTGATTTCAAATATTAAATTTAATCGTAAGGTTGGCGAACAGATTTGGAGAATTTGATGTTTCCCCATTCAAAGAGATAGGAGCTGCATGATGCCCAGAATGCCCGAGAGGCGTTTCAAAGATGGCCGCCGAGTGATGACTTGTCTTAAAGGGACTTTGCTGATAATTAACAGACACTGAACTTAGTCACATTATTCTATTAAATGTGCCTAATTTAATTAACGCAATAGAACCTTTATTAAAATTAAATTTAGCATGCTTTCACTGTTTGTGTAGTTTTTCAAAAAATGCTTTATGCATTTTATTAATGTTGAACTCAACTTACATAATACTCTCCTCTCGACCAGTCTCAACTGGGTTTAAGATTTTAAAATTTAAATATTCTTTAAACTTTTTCTTTGTAATTCCAAAATAAAGTTTATTTGTGGCTCTTTTAATGCTCTGCTCTATTTCTTTATACACCATACCCCCATAACAAAGTAGCACTTACCTTTTCAGAAGGTCTGATTGGTGCTCCAGCGCTTCTATATATTCATGAAGGCATGTGACAAACTTTTTTTTGATGTCTATAAGCTGAATCATATGATCTGCAGATAGCATATCACAACCGTTGGCACTTGTTCAAAAACATGCATGGTTAAAGAGAGACAGAGAAGACATAAACATGCTGTTTTATCATCTTTATTGCAATAGACTAACCTGTTGAAGAGTAGAATTCATTTACAGCCACACAAGAAATCCAGCATGTTGATAACAATATAATCCACTTTGCTTCCATTTCGAGCCGTTAGTTGAGCTGAATGTTCAGTCTCATTCTGTTCAGCGCAGAACTAGTCTCTATGTTCTGATGCAATGTGGTGAGTTAACTCACACCTTTCAAGAAAACAGATTACAGCTAATTGTGTTGTTGTCTGACTGAATAATCTGCTATGATTAGACACGCTTACAACCATGACAGGTTAGAAATCTAAGTAATTACAGCAGGTAACATACCCAGACATTGAGGTTTTCATACTGAAAAGAGAACTGTGGTCTCAACAAAGATGTGTTTATAGTAAAAACATTACAAAATCAAATCTAATTGAGAAACAGGTCATTACAGAGGCTGTTTATGCTTGTGGTGAGTCATTTCACAGTTTCATGGCCTTATTGTTATTCTTGGTTTATATTTACTTGAATTCTAGTGACTATAATAATGTATTGAACACATCACAATGCAAAACAATCAATGCAAAGCAAATAAAATATATGCACAGTGTGTGTGTGTGAATGAACAGATGGATTCTGTTCTCGTCAGTCGGTGAAAATATTCCAGACTTTGGAACAATATTAACAGCTCACAAAAGGCAAACAAAGAAACATGACTTCAAATTTGGACATTTTTATTGCAAACGAATATAAAATAAAACACTGAAGAACAATAATTTATGCATTACATGAACACAATGAGAGTTCTGTTATGATGTGATACTCCAGTTTAATCTGCCAAGAAAGGTTAAGCAATGGTAAAAACACTCAAAATAAAAGAGAAATCCCTCACAGACAGAATGGCTGACAAAGCCCAGCCTGCTCACATCTCATAGCAGTAAGTCCTGACTGGAGCTGATGTGTGTTCTCGAGGAGTCTGGAGTGTCTGATTGTGTAGTCAAGGCACTGATGGTACTGAGTCCAAACGCTGACATCACTGGATCAGTCCACTTCAGTCAGGCCACATGGTCGTCTGAACTCTTGACCTCTCTCATGGATCCATTTGTTTGAAACTGCAAAACGAGAGGAACTTGTAAATGCAAATTGGTGGCCTGGACATTTGATGGATTTAAATCAACCTACTTTTCATGCAATGCCTGATTTAAAAAATATTGATTTTTGCATTTAAAAAGCAATTGCACACCAATCTCTAGCCTATTCATGAGCATTACTGGATATGTATTTAAGTCCACTTACCCCATTTACTGCCTACTAGAACAGGACAGGCTGCATGTCTCGTTCTGTAGTCTCCTTCTCCACTTTTAAAGAGGTTGTACCAGAACACCGCTGTTCCCTACAGAAAGAATAGGAGTTTAAATGCTACATCTGTGAAATGTAAAACACTACAAGCTGATGTCAGATCAGATTGGCAGATGGTCGATATTATTCCAATATATCAAATATAATGTAATGACAGAAACTAAATTTATATTTACTTAAAATTCTTTTAAAAAAATTTAAATCACAAAATCTTTATTATACATTGATTGGAGAGGCTGTTGGTAGATTTTGAAACTAACATAAGGGAAAGATAATAGTTTGGGGAAGTGGACATCATCTTTGATGTAATGATTTCATACATAAGGTTTATAAAGTATTTTAAAAGGTGTCCGCACCTTTCTAGGCCAAATAGCAGCACCAAAATCAGGGAAAACCGTCGCCCCACCGGCCTCAACATCACTCATCTGTAAATGTAGAAAGATTATTAACATCAACATGATATGTCATCAGTGTTTCACATTTTTGTTGTAGAAAACTACACAGTCCAGAATATGACTTATATCAGAAGGGTCTAATTTTTGAAGATCTGGACTGCTAATGCAAAGGATACAACCCGAAGTAAAGCCATGTTAGGAACTGGAGTCATACTAGGACCCCTGTATCGTACTTCTATGAAATGCTCTGAATGAAATATATCTGCTATATGACAACTTGTGATTAGAGATATTCAATGTAACAAAATATGAACAAAAGAGCTTTGAAAAGTGTAGCGCAGTGGCTCAAGCTTTTTGACTCTAAGACCCAATTGTTGCACCACATTTTCCAATTGTTTGCGATTTACTGGATGAGGATTAAAGGGTTAGTTCACCAAAAAAATGACATTTCTGTCATTAATTACTCACCCTCATGTCGTTCCACACCCATAAGACCTTCATTCATCTTCAGAACACAAATTAAGATGTTTTTAATGAAATCCAAGGTTTTTAAAGAATAGAATGCAACGTAATTACCATCATTCAAAGTCTAGAAAAGTAGTAAAGACATTGATGAAATAGTCAATGGGACTACAGTGGTTCAACCTTAATGTTATGAAGCGACGAGAATAAACAATACTGAGCTGGTGTTCAGACTTAAACACGGAAGTGCTGCATTGCATACGAGACTGACAGGGTAGAGAAGAGATTGTTGAATAAAGTCGTTATTTTTGTTGTTTTTGTGCACAAAAAGTATTCTTGTCGCTTCATAACATTAAGGTTGAACCACTGCAGTCACATGAACTGTTTCAACAATGTCTTTCTGAACCTTGAATGACATTTATTAAATTGCTTTCTATGGGGGATAAAAAAAAACTCTCGGATTTCATCAAAAATATCTTGATGAAAGAAGGTCTTACGGGTATGGAATGACACAAGGGTGAGTAATTAATGACAGAAATTTCATTTACTAACCCTTAAAGGAAAACAGACATTCTATTGACTATAAGTAACTTTGCAACTACATGTCAGCTTATTCTGCTAACCCGAACCCTAACACCTAACTCTAACCCTACTAATACTCTAATGAGAGTAATACTCAATACTAATACTAAATTAGTTGACAACTTGCTTGCAGTTAGTAAAATGTCTAATGTAGACAATTGAAATAAAGTGTAACCAAGAAATATCTATTTTTATTTTATTTTAAAGCTTGTTTTGTAGGGGTGTAGCGGTACATGTATTCGCTCTGAACCGCCACAGTATGGTGCACACAGTCAGACGATGAATACAGTCAGTCACATGCAATCCACACTCCACTCCAGAAGGGGGCGCATGCGGTAATGCAACGCTGTTTGCTAACCGCCACAACAGGAAAAAGAGCAGACGAAGAGACGATCTATTTGCACTACTGTCTGTTCAAAATAAATTAAAAGAAACCTAGCATTGTGAATTTGTTGCTTTTTCCCATTGTACCAAACTCGCATCGAACCGTGACCCCAAAACCGATGTATGCACCGAACCATGACTTCTGTGCACCGTTTACACCCCTATTGTTTTGTGTTATTGTCCCTGGCTGAGACCCACTGGTGTTTTGTGTAGTGTTCATGTGGATCCATAGAAGCCGATGACACAAGACCTGATGCCAAGTCAAGAGCAATCAAATACACATGAGTTCTGGAACCAGGCACCACAAGATGCACATACTTACATAATTTAAAAAAGTAGCCACACGATTTCCAGTGCCTAATGTTTTGAAAGCATCAGGTTCATCTTTCTATGAAGATAAAATTTTAGAGCAGAGTAAAGACAGGCAGAGAGGCAAGAAACGCTCGTCTCCGAGCGCACACACATGTACTTACGTAGTTCAGATAGGTGGCAAGTCTATTTCCATCAACCTTGAGGTTGCTGTCAAAAGGACGCTGCAACAGACGTTTGTAACTTTTAAACCAGATTGAAGCGCAGCAGTGGAATATCTCCGCCTCTGAGGCAACATTACTTTACACTAAATATGCTTATGCTACAACAAAAAAGCTGAGTGTTGGGTGTCAAATCAATTTACAAACATGTACTCAATCTAAAACCATATGAAAATACTTAAGCTCCAGTGTTTTCTATGAGAGTTGCAGGTACTTTTGTCAAAATCAAAATCACTAATGCATTCAAGTTATCAATAAAAATCCCAATTAAATGATCAGGAAACTTATTACCACCAGAAATAAACTATGTACAAGCTTCTACTTTAAACTTTTAAGTTACAGACACATTTTAAAACTCTTTTTTTTCCCCCATCAATTGACACACTATACCCTCACATAAACATATTAAATATAATAATAAAGCTGCGAGCAGCAATTATCGGGGTTCAAGTGCTTTTAGGCCTTTAAGCATGAGTAAAAAGGTATCGTGTTTTATTTAGAAAGCATGTAACCACTTAGATCACAGACTGAAAAGACCATTTACAGCCAACACGGGTAATTTACTAAGGAAATGCATGTTTTTTTTAAAAAGCTTTTTAACAGTTATAGCACCATCTATTGTCCGATCTCAATAAAAGTTTGCATGCTTGTTTAGAATCATATGTCACATGTGATCACCTATTTTCCTGAAGTTCTGAGTTTTTGTTTAGGAATTATAGGCTTTTGCATGCACTTTGCCATGCTCATTTACTAAATGACTCCCCAAGCTACCCAAAGGGTAACTTTTTTTTTTTTGATAATTATTGACCTAGAGAGTCCAGAGAATTGTACTGCATTGTTTTTTTTTAGGTTGAGCAAAAAACCTAGGACTAGTTCATAAAAGTAGGTGTTTTACATAATTGCAAATATTTAATAAACAATTTGATTGACAGCAGTGGTTTGAGGCAAATTTGTTCAGTATGAGGACATCTAATGGTAAGAATATTGTGAAACACCACATGATTACAGAGGCTTAAAACTTATTATCAAAACCTAGTGGCAATTTCTTTCAAAATTCTCACAGACCTCTAGAGCCGTGAGTCGAACATGCCCACAGAGTTGTTCAGATCGGCCTCTGTTAACCTTGTCTAATAGGTGCTCAAACTTCATTGGCAGATGGCGGCCATGTTTTTTGAGATACACCATAGTCCTAAAAAGACAATCATGGCACCTTGGGCAATAACCGTTAGTCCAATTGACTTGAAAATTGGCATGCAGTGTTAAGTAGTTATAGCCATATTCATGATTTTTTTCCCTGCTATAGTGCCACCAAGTCCGTTCGCCATGATTTTTTTCAGGTGACCGAAGATTGTGCTCATACACACGTGTTCCAAGTTTGGTGAAAATATCTCATTCCATTCACGAGTTATAGCCATTTTAGCAAAAGTGGCTCCGCCCACTTTGAACGTTTCGGCGGCTCTTAGAGCCTGTGAATCAAATTTCAACTTTTGTTTTGATAATTATTGACAATCAGGCTCCAGAGAATCTTGCTGCACTGTTTGGTGCCAAAGACACTTGAGGATGGTTTAGGAGTCATGAGCGTTTTCGTATTTTTCACATCTGTAGCGCCCCCCTTAGGCCGATCAGGGTCGAGTCTTAGTGACTTTGTAGACTGTGTGAGTACTACCAGTTCTCAAAGTTTCTACGACTTACGGTTTGGTCTACCAGTTCACTTTTAGGGGAGAATGCTGATCCTTGGAAATTTTAACAATTACATTTGGGTTTCAGTGCTACGAGCTTGAACCCCTAACTCAGTGGTTCCCAAACTGGTGTACGCGGACCCCTGGGGGTACGTGATGTAACAAAAGGGGATATGCGAACAAAATGTTGAGTAGTTCATTTAATTCTACCTTAAAATAATATTAAAATCGAGCATGTATTTCTAACTGCCAAAATGTTGTAAATCTAGTACATTTAATCAAATTACCTCATCATTTGCAGTCAAAAATGACTGTATCCACACAAGCAGCATGGCATGCACATGATAGATTGCGTAGACTGCACACTGCCTTAAATCGCGCTAAATTACTGTCGTTCTCGACAATGCACCTTTGTAAAAGTGGGGAATTTAGCACATACTCGCATGAAGAACAAATTCAGACACAGATAATGGATTAATTTCGATTTAAGACTCAACTTTCTCCGATACAAAAACATACCTTGTGTGAGTTCTTGTATTTAATGTTGATAACGAGCAAGAATGCAATTGTTCCCAAATATCCACATGACTGCAAACGTGACATTATTATACAACAGGTCAAAAAACAAAACATACATTTTAAACACAGTACTGTCATATTTACTCTATTTTGCAATGAAATAATAGTTCTAACGAAAACCACAGTAGAACTACAACACGCGTCTGTGTTTTGTGAACAATTCTGCGGCTTTGAACGAATTGAGAGAGTCAATGATTCAATGATTCATTCACAGCCACTTGCTTCGTTACTGAATGAATGATTCAATGATTCACTCATAAAAACAGTGACTTGGCGCCACCTACTGGCAGTTTTAGTTTAATATTTAAAAGTTTTACTTAATTTTACCAACATTGCATATTTCTCTATTGAACATTTTTTATTTAAAACATTACAAAATAAATAAAGTTATTCATAAAGGTAAAAAAAAATGCACTGGAAAATCAATTTAGGGGGCAAATATTGTCCCTTAATGGTAAAGATGTGACTGCAGTCGAAGTGGAAGAGAGGGGGTACGCAGAAGGATGGTAATCCCTTCAGGGGGTACTCCAAGCTAAAAAGTTTGGGAACCACTGCCCTAACTTCAATGTAATTGTTGGAAAAGGGATCTTTTTTTCTTATAAGTATAGTAAATGGTAGCACTCGGAAGTCATAAGGTATTGGGTGCCATTTACTTTCAATGCTATACAGTTTTCTCCTGTTTTTAAGTAAAGACGGAGTCACTTCTATGCTTCTGTTGTTTTTTGTAATATATATAATATATTGTATATTTCTAATGTAATGTTACTTCCTCCAACCAAGACTGGAACAGGCCTAAACAAATGTTATATGGATGAAGGTGAGAAATAGATATTGTGTGTCAATTGACAGTAAAAAACTCACTGATATAGAATTTTTTTATTGTCAGAGAAACATTATTACTAATATATTTCTTCATGCACATGCCAATGATTGTTTTGATGAAATATCATGCCACATAATTGAAAGCAATGCAGTTTTTGCACAGTTGTCTTACCCTTGAGAAATCATAATGTGGTTCATATTGACCTCCAACGCCATAGTTAGCGACCTAAGATGAAACAGAATTCATAAGAACAATGGCACCCTTATCACAAAAATTCTGTTACAAAGATACAATTCATTATTCACATAAGCAAACATCAAATTAAATCATGTCCCTTGTACTAGTGTTCAATTTACCACAATGCAATGCATCATTCCCTAAACATTTGTTTACATTTTTGTTTAAATATCTAGAGGCTGTATTCTACTAATTAAAACAGTTCATCAAGAATTATCTTGAAAAAACAATTTTATTGTTAAATTTTTTATTCTGTAACTCTTTACTATATTATATTATATTATATTATATTATATTATATTATATTATATTATATTATATATTATATTATATTATATATTATATTATATTATATTATTATTATATACAGGTGCTGGTCATATAATTAGAATATCATCAAAAAGTTTATCTCAGATTTATTTCACTAATTCCATTCAAAAAGTGAAACTTGTATATTATATTCATTCATTATACACAGACTGATATATTTCAAATGTTTATTTCTTTTAATCTTGATGATTATAACTGACAACTAAGGAAAATCCCAAATTCAGTATCTCAAAAAATTAGAATATTGTGAAAAGGTTCAATATTGAAGACACCTGGTGCCACACTCTAATCAGCTAATTAACTCAGAACACCTGCAAAGGCCTTTAAATGGTCTCTCAGTCTAGTTCTGTAGGCTACACCATCATGGGGAAGACTGCTGACTTGACAGTTGTCCAAAAGACGACCATTGACACCTCGCACAAGGAGGGCAAGACACAAAAGGTCATTGCAAAAGAGGCTGGCTGTTCACAGAGCTCTGTGTCCAAGCACAAGAAGGGAAGGAAAAGATGTGGTAGAAAAAAGTGTACAAGCAATAGGGATAACCGCACCCTGGAGAGGATTGTGAAACAAAACCCATTCAAAAATGTGGGGGAGATTCACAAAGAGTGGACTGCAGCTGGAGTCAGTGCTTCAAGAACCACTACGCACAGACGTATGCAAGACATGGGTTTCAGCTGTCGCATTCCTTGTGTCAAGCCACTGTTGAACAACAGACAGCGTCAGAAGTGTCTCTCCTGGGCTAAAGACAAAAAGGACTGGACTGCTGCTGCTGACCAACTTTATGGAGATGCAGATTTCATTTTCCAACAGGACTTGGCACCTGCACACAGTGCCAAAGCTACCAGTACCTGGTTTAAGGACCATGGTATCCCTGTTCTTAATTGGCCAGCAAACTCGCCTGACCTTAACCCCATAGAAAATCTATGGGGTATTGTGAAGAGGAAGATGCAATATGCCAGACCCAACAATGCAGAAGAGCTGAAGGCCACTATCAGAGCAACCTGGGCTCTCATAACACCTAAGCAGTGCCACAGACTGATCGACTCCATGCCATGCCGCATTGCTGAAGTAATTCAGGCAAAAGGAGCCCCAACTAAGTATTGAGTGCTGTACATGCTCATACTTTTCATGTTCATACTTTTCATGTTCATACTTTTCATGTTCATACTTTTCATGTTCATACTTTTCATGTTCATACTTTTCAGTTGGCCAAGATTTCTAAAAATCCTTTCTTTGTATTGGTCTTAAGTAATATTCTAATTTTCTGAGATACTGAATTTGGGATTTTCCTTAGTTGTCAGTTATAATCATCAAAATTAAAAGAAATAAATAAATAAATAAACATTTGATATATCATGTGTGTAATGTATCAATATATCAGTCTGTGCGTAATGAATGAATATAATATACAAGTTTCACTTTTTGAATGGAATTAGTGAAATAAATCAACTTTTTGATGATATTCTAATTATATGACCAGCACCTGTATATTATATTATATTATATTATATTATATTATATTATATTATATTATATTATATTATATTAATTATATTATATTATATTATATTATATTATATTATTTGGTGTGAGACTGAAGCCAATGAAGTATTTTGGATGAATCACCTGTAGCAGTTCTGCAGTGTCCACAGTTAACCCAGTGATGTCCTCTATTCTCTGATTGACCCGCGCGATCACTGGATCATCTTCTCCTTCTAGCCATGCACTGTAGACACACGAGAACAGAACCAGGTAATAGACAAAATTCTGTTGAACAGCTGTATCTCAACACAAACAACACACTTATTATTTTCTCTAGATGGTTTGAATGTTAAAGTTTGGCCAGGCTAGAATACAGAATTTTCTTGTGCACTGGCATATCTACTGTAATATAAATGCTGTGGCAAAATCAGTTAACAGTTCTGTCATCATATCAGCCAGTTACCTCACCTTAAATAAATGATTTGATGTATACTCACCTTTTGGAAACTCTATAATTGGCGACCGTCAGAATGCCTGTTTTAGGATCTCTCACTGTGGCCCTCGCAAGCTACAGAGAATAACACAGAATTAGATTTGAGACACAACAAAAAATAAAGTAAAATAACATGCATAACATTTCTTCACATTTCACAATGACTGAGCACTGGGAACTAGATTACAAAACTTTAAAAAGGATAGTTCATCCAAAAATTACCCTTGTGTCATTTCAAACCAGTATTGTGATATTTTTTTATTCTCTTGTGTCATGATCAGACCAAAAATCCAGCAGTTATCACCTTTAAGGATTAGTTCACTTCAGAATTAAAATTTCCTGATAATTTACTCTCCTCCATGTCATCCAAGATGTTCATGTCTTTCTTTCTTCAGTCGAAAATAAATTGAGGAAAACATTCCAGGATTTTTCTCCATTTTTCAGTGCAGCTTCAAAGAGCTCTACATGATCCCAGACGAGGAATAAGAGTCTTATCTAGAGAAACCATCGGCTATTTTCTAAAAATAAAATAAATAAAAAAATGTATATACTTTTTAACCACAAATTCTCATCTTGCACTGCTCTGTGATGCTCCACGCATTACGTAATCATGTTGGAAAGGTCACGTGTAACGTAGGCGGAAGTACTGCGGTAGAGTACTCATTTTCTCCTCCAACTTCAAAACCGTCCGACATCGTTGTTTTACCTTTTTTTGTAGAGGCCGTTTGACTTTGCTTTGTTAACACTTGCTTGGTACTTCCACCTACGTCACACGTGACCTTTCCAACGTGATTACGTAATGCATGAATAATGCGTTTTTTTTTTTTTTTTTTTAGAAAACGACCAATGGTTTCTCTAGATAAGACTCTTATTCCTCGTCTGGGATCGTGTAGAGCCAACTATATGGAGAAAAGTCCTTGCCCAGTTTGTCTCCACAATGAAAATAATGTAAGTTCAGCAGTAAATCACCTGATGCTTTTTGTATGAAGTTCTTAGCTTAGTGGGTTTATTAGGAGATGGTGCAGTTACCTTTACGTTCTACTGACAACAACAAAAAAAAGGTGATATTTATGGATCATAATTACAGATAGAACATTAAATCTGCTAAAAGGCTTTTAAATTATTTTCATTTATTATGGTAATCATCTATTCTCAGAGTTTTGCTGTTTTACAGCATCCTCTGCTCAATAAACGGTAACACTTTATTTTACAGTGCCGTAGTTACACGATACTACATGTACTTACTATACTATTTAAATTATGCATAATTACAAGTAACTAACCCTAAACCAAATACTAACCCTAACTGTAGCTCTATAGTAAGTACATGTAGTTAATTAATAGTACTCAGTACTTATTTGAGTAGTTACAATGTAACTATGGCACTGTAAAATAACCCAATCTTAACTGTAAAATTCTTATCAATGTTGAGCCAGTTTCTTCAAACTGGAGGCAGTGACTGTCGAGATTGTCAATCACAATTTGATAAAAAAAAAAAATCTAAAGCTTTCTATCTTTTTCACATTTCAAAATGAACACAAATGGGCTCATATGGTATGTGTGATTTTTGGATGAACTATTTTTTAAACTGGTCTAATGGTTTACATACTGCGCACTCACCTTGGGTTTGGCTAACTCCTTGATCTTCTCAATCTCTTCATCAGACAGGGCTTCCAAATAGCGGACAATATGAGGACTGTCCCACTCATCCTCCTCCTTCATCGGCTTCAGCAGCAGACGCGGGTTCCTGTTGCCATCATGGTAACGGCAGAACAGTCTGCTACGTCTCTTCACAGTCTGTTGGAAAATTAAGATTAAACTAAAAAACTTCCTGACATTTTAAGATCATGGGATATTTTATAAGAACCTACAGCTTATTTAGGATGATTCTGATTCATCCAAATGTGTTCATACAAATTTAAAAAGATTTAAATTAACTTTAGATAAATGGAATTCTATGGGGCAAGACATTAAACTGAAAAACAACAAACAAAAAACTTAAATTACAGCCACATGACTTAAAGTCACCATGAAATCAAAACTGACATTTTTTATTTGTATGGAATACATCATTAAATGATTTATCTGTGCACATGATTATGATTAAGTTCATGTGCACTCGTAATCTTAAATCAAAATAACTTCCCCTCCCTCTTGCAGCGACATCTCTTCTTTTCTCTGATGACGTGTTTACTGGAGCGAGGGCGGGGCAACCTGTCACTCACATGAGATCCACCAATAGCAAACCACAACAATCAAACCACCCAATCAATTCCTAATCTACAAAATTAAACCTGTAAATAACTCAATAACAGCTGCTTAAAAAAGCAAAAATGTGAAGACTTTAAAGGTAAATCAAGTCCTCATGGTGCATTATGGCTCACCAGTTTGACGCCCTCTCCCCTGCAGAGGGCCTCATAGACCTCTCTCTCAGGCAGGTAGTCTTTGGGCCGCTCATAAGTGTCAAGCTGAATGGGCCTCTCGTCCGTGAGCTCCTGTTGGCTCCGACCCATGTCCCTCAGCTCCTTAGAGAGCATCCGCTCAAAGTAGCGCAGATTTCCTCCTGCCCTCTGGTGGCTGGGATCTGCAATGGTTAGTTTAAGTTTTAAATATGATGCATTGCAGCAAAGAAAAACACAGCCAAAAAATTGTATTATGGATATTTTCCTTATAATCTATCTCATATCTCATTACATTATGATGTATTGCATTTCCAAGAGAGAGAGAAAATGGCCTACCAATGGCCACCAAGCGTCGAGTGAGTTCGATGGCTCGTGGCAGATCACCCATCTGATAGACAGAGTAACTAAGATAATCTAAAATATCAGCCTTGGGCGTCTTGGCGTCTTCCCCAGAGTCCATCTGTCTCAGCGCCTGCTGCATCCACAGCACTGCATGATAGTAGTCGTTCTCATTGTAGGCCAGTTTCCCCATGTCAAAGCAGTCATCCACTGTCAACAGAGCATTATAGCGCACCCCTGTGGACAGAACAGGACATAATTTAACACATGACTAAGTAAGGAGTTTATATTAGAAATCTTGCTTATTTGCAACTGACTCTTTTCGGGATAATTCACATAAAGCACATAGTTATGAACAAAATTACACTTAAGAGCGGTTATTCACAGACAGACTACACTGCAAAAAATGCTGTTCTTACTTAGAATTTTTGTCTTGTTTCTAGTCAAAATATCTTAAAGTTCTTAAATCAAGAAGCATTTTCTTGACAAGAACAAATTATTTTCTTGTTTTCAGGAAAAATAAATCAAAATTAAGTACTTTTTTCCTTAAAACAAGCAAAATAATCTGCCAATGGGGTAAGCAAAATAATCTTAGTCCAAACTGAAAACAAGATTATATAGCTTATTCTTGGTTTGAAATAAGATTATTTTGCTTACCCCATTGGCAGATTATTTTGCTTGTTTTAAGGAAAAACTTACTTAATTTTGACTTATTTTTCCTGAAAACAAGAAAATAATTTTTACTTGTCAAGAAAATGCTTCTTGATTTAAGAACTTTAAGATATTTTGACTAGAAACAAGACAAAAACTCTAAGTAAGAACAGCATTTTTTGCAGTGTAAAAGTTCTGGCTTGTTCACAGACAGCACAGAATGATGCACAGTTAAATGTTTCAAAAGAATGGAGCAAAACAAAGAATGTGCTTAATATTATTGCCAGAGAAATATGATACCATATTACCAAAAACAAGGTACCATTCCAATATAAATTAAAAACTAGGAAATAAGCACATTCATTAACAAAAAACAAAAAAAAACTATACCTTCAATTTATTCTCATGAAGATGCAATTTAAAGGGTTAATTCACCCAAAAATGAAAATTCTGCCATTAATTACTCAACCTCGTGTCGTTCCACACCCGTAAGACCTTCACTCATCTTCAGAACACAAATTAAGATATTTTTCATGAAATCCTAGAGGTTTCTGTCCCTTCATAGAGATCCAACGCAACTACCACTTTCAAGCCCCAGGAAAGGTAGTAAAGACATCATTAAGGTAATCCATGTGACTGTTTATAAAGCGAGACGAGTGCTTTGTTTGTGCAAAAAAACAATTTACCACTTTATTTACAAAATAATATTATACAAAGCATGTTCATGCAACAACGTCAGCTCTCGTGTGAACACAACACGCATGTGTCATGATGCTCTCGTGAATGTGTGTTGCAGATCAATATTTTTGTAAATGGAGTACTTTAATGTCTTTACTACCTTTTTGGACCTTGAAAGTGGTAGTTGCGTTGGATGTCTATGGAGGGACAGAAAGCTCTCGGAGTTCATTAAAAATATCTTAATTTGCGTTCCGAAGATGAACAAGTGTCTTACGGATGTGGAACGACATGAGGGTGAGTAATCAATGACAGAATTATCATTTTTGGGTGAATTAACTCTTTAAGTCTCAGAAATCCATTGCATGGGTAGTGAGGGTGTATTTGATTCGTTCCCCCTATAAAGTGTTGCAATGATGGGTTTCATTTTATCACCGTATCTTAAAGGATTAGTTCACTTCAGAATTAAAATTTCCTGATAATTTACTCACCCCCATGTCATCCAAGATGTTTATGTCATTCTTTCTTCAGTCGAAAAGAAATGAAGGTTTCTGAGGAAAACATTTCAGGGATTTTTCTCCATATAGTGGACTTCACTGGGGTTCAACGGGTTGAAGGTCCAAATGTCAGTTTCAGTGCAGCTTCAAAGAGCTCTACATGATCCCAGACGAGGAATAAGAGTCTTATCTAGAGAAACCATTGGCCATTTTCTAAAAAAATAAAAAATTATATACTTTATAACCACAAATGCTCATCTTGCACTGCTCTGTGATGCGGCATGCATTACGTAATCATGTTGGAAAGATCACACATGATGTAGGCAAAGACTAAGTCAAACGACCTTTACAAAAATAAGGTAAAACGATGTTGGATGGTTTTGAAGTTAAAGGTGCCATCGAACGTTTTTAAAAGATGTAATATAAGTCTAAGGTGTCCCCTGAATGTGTCTGTGAAGTTTCAGCTCAAAATACCCCATAGATTTTTTTAAATTAATTTTTTAACTGCTTATTTTGAGGCATAATTAGAAATGCGGCGATTCAGGCTGCGGCCCCTTTAAATTCTCGTGCTCTCCGCCCCCGGAGCTCACGCTTGCCTTAAACAGTATATAAACAAAGTTCACACAGCTAATATAACCCTCAAAATGGATCTTTACAAAGTGTCCATCATGCATGCTGCATGCATACATCGGATCATGTAATTAAAGTATTTATTTGGATGTTTACATTTGATTCTGAATGAGTTTGATAGTGCTCCGTGGCTAACGGCTAATGCTACACTGTTGGAGAGATTTATAAAGAATAAAGTTGTGTTTATGAATTATACAGACTGCAAGTGTTTAAAAATGAAAATAGCGACGGCTCTTGTCTCCGTGAATACAGTAAGAAACGATGGTAACTTTAACCACATTTAACAGTACATTAGCAACATGCTAACGAAACATTTAGAAAGACAATTCACAAATATCACTAAAAATATCATGTTATCATGGATCATGTCAGTTATTATTGCTCCATCTGCCATTTTTCACTATTGTTCTTGCTTGCTTACCTAGTCTGATGATTCAGCTGTGCACAGATCCAGACGTTAATACTGGCTGTCCTTGTCTAATGCCTTGAACATGGGCTGGCATATGCAAATATTGGGGGCGTACATATTAATGATCCCGACTGTTACGTAACAGTCGGTGTTATGTTGAGATTCGCCTGTTCCTCGGAGGTCTTTTAAACAAATGAGATTTATATAAGAAGGAGGAAGCAATGGAGTTTGAGACTCACTGTATGTCTTTTCCATGAACTGAACTCTTGTTATTTAACTATGCCAAGATAAATTCAATTTTTAATTCTAGGGCACCTTTAAAGGAAAAAATGAGATGGAGTTTTTTTTCCGCCCTACCGCAGTACTTCCGCCTACGTCACACGTGACCTTTCCAACATGATTACGTAATGCATGCCGCATCACAGAGCAGTGCAAGATGAGCATTTGTGGTTAAAAAGTATATACATTTTTATTTATTTTTAGAAAATGACCGATGGTTTCTCTAGATAAGACCCTTATTCCTCGTCTGGGATCATGTAGAGCTCTTTGAAGCTGCACTGAAACTGACATTTGGACCTTCAACCCGTTGAACCCCAGTGAAGTCCACTATATGGAGAAAAATCCTGGAATGTTTTACTCACTTTTCGACTGAAGAAAGAAAGACATGAACATCTTGAAAGACATGGGGGTGAGTAAATTATCAGGAAATTTTAATTCTGAAGTGAACTAATCCTTTATAAGGCCTGTATAACATGAAAACAAGAGTTGGAGTTACCAGAGTGCTGCCTCTGACCTGGCAGTTTGCCTTTGGAGAAACTCTCGGAGTCCAGTTTATACGTGTCCTGCAGACGCATGAGCGCTTTGGCTGCTCCCTTCTCATCCTCCTCATCAGGGAAATACTGTCTGTGCACAGACATGTTTGATATGAAGCCTTCAGGAGGAAAAAAGAGAGAGAGAGAGAGAAAAAAAGAGCTTTGTGGGTTTTTTTTTAATTAGACATGACCTGAAGGTATCTGCTGAAGAACCAAAATAAAATAAAAAAGATTTGAGAATAATTGATTACTTTTAATGACACAATGAGAATCCAATACTCCAATGGCAGCATTATGTGATCAAAAATTCTTAAATAATCACATCTTAACTGTATAACTGACATTACTAAATAATCTGCTTTATGTTGGGGTCCTGATCCCCCTGTCAGGGTTACTTCCTGTGATGGTGACTGGCTGACTGTACATTATCCTTTACTTGACTTTCAATTTAAGTAAAAACATTCTCAAGAACTCCACGTGGCAACATGTTGCAACACATGCTCACACAAGTTCATATTAAGGTGAGAGTGAAAATAAATCAGCGGCTGCAATGACTGACTCTATTCACACACACCCACACAGATTTTACAGAGTCAAGTCAATTTTATTTGAATAGCGCTTTTGCTCCTTTTCACAAGATGTGATATCAGTCTCTGGTGTCTCCAGAATGTGTCTGTGAAGTTTCAGCTCAAAATACCCCACAGATCATTTATTATAGCTTGTCAAATTTGCCCCTATTTGGGTGTGAGCAAAAACACGCCGTTTTTGTGTGTGTCCCTTTAAATGCAAATGAGCTCCGCTTTCCAGAAGAGGGCGGAGCTTTAACAGCTCAACAACAACAAAGCTGGAGAATCTCATGCAGCCAAAATGAGGATTGAAAGCTCATCCGTCAGTTTGTCTGAATGATCTGTCAATTTTCCTTCATGTTATAACATGAACATCTGTGGCAAGAGCTCTTTTCAGTCTCCTCATGATTATTTTCTTTTTTCTCCTTTGCATTCCACTGTAACAGTATGAAAAAGGACAACACTGCACATTTGTGGTCTGTTCTCCTGATTTAATTTATGATATATCCCATTAATAATTCACTGGAATGCATGAAGAATCTCTCCTCAAATCCTCTTTCCAGGTTTGTTTTCACAGGTAAATACAATTTATTATCTGTCAGAATGACAGAAATCACTTTGAAATATCACGCAATGCTGAATTTAATGAACATCTTTGATTAAGGCAACATTTGTTACATAATACAGATATATATATATTATTAGATAAGTATTTAACCCGTCCATTATTGCTGTGGGGTTATTCATGGTCTGCTGAAAGTACCTTGTTGATGCTTTTACACTTTTAAATGTCTGTTTAATGTTTGATGGTTGTAGGGTGAGTAGAATAATGTCATCATTGTACCCAGTTTAAACAAAAACGTATTATTGCGTTCATAGAGCGAGGCTTTCACTAATTATTTACAGCTTAAATGGAAGTTACACCCATAATTCGAGCAAAGCGTTATGGGGCGCAGGAATAAGGTGGATATGAAAAAGTAGAATAGCATTTGCTTTTACATTATTAGTAATAAAAAGGTCAGGATGTAGACAGGAGGAGAGTTCAGATGCACGATTGACCACCTTTAAATAATTGGTTGCGCCATATCCAGTTGATCACTGTGTGCTGTATGTAAAATGAGTATATATTTTCTTTATTTAAAAGAAATATATATATGATAAACAAATTTACCAGATTACTGAGTGCCCTGTTGGTTACAGTGTTTACTTCTTTTATTCATATATTTTTAACAAGTATATTTTTTTCTAATAGGATTTCAGAATCAAGAATTTGCCATCTAAAGTATGTCTAATTTGTTCAAATTTATTTTTAATAGATTTTAAAATTATTTAATTACTAATTTATTAAATATTATGTCAAATAAATATAAATTATAAATATATCAGCTTATACTGGCCATCCTGCTCTCTAAAATATTAGCATCAGCCATTAAATAAAATAAAATAAATAAATAAATAAAATATCGGAGGACCACTAGTATATATAACTGTTATATTCTTAAAAGCTTTTAAATGGTATTAAAAACTATATTTGACCTGGTCTGGGATCTCCATCTTCCACCAGTTAAAACATGTTAAACATGTGCTTCAGCATAAAAATGTTGTCATATCTCAAAAAGAAACATAAAAGATGCCAAAAGATAATTCTGTATAATAACAACCATACCACAAAATCATGGTGTGTCCAAAAAAAATATAAACTATGATAAAGTTGAAGTGCCTTCCAGTCCATTTTCTTTGATTATATCATTCTTCAATACAACTTTCTCAAAGTTAAAGCTACCATGGCTTCTTTGTGATAAAAGTAGCTTTTTTCCTGCGTTTTAGATTATTTAGAGGCACTTCCGGTTTGGGAAAGTTCCACTCAAAAAGATTGAAATCATTTCAAATCATACAGTTGCACTACAAATAATCCTTATCTGTCAGTTTGACTGAATGAGCTGTAAAATTTCCAGACTTCAAGAGAATAATGTAACACTTGGTATTTTAATGTGACGCGGTATCACAAGAATATCTGTGGCAACTGCTCTTTTCAGTCGCTGCATTCTTTTCCTCAAGATTATTTTCTCTCTTTTTCTTCATATCCTATTAACAATTCCCTGGAATTCACTAAGAATCTCTCGTTTTCTCCCCCAATCCTCATGTCTCTTTCCAGGTTTGTTTTCACACGGATGCTTTAACCCGTGTGCGGTCTTCATTTGGGAAGTACATTCAGGGTCTTCGGGGTTTCCAGAGACACCAGGCAACAAAATGTAATTTTGTAACAAAATAATTGTTTAGTTTTTTAGTTTTTTTTTTAAAAAACAAATACAATTTATTAATTTTTTTACTCCACATTTGTGCAGTTTTTGGAGGATTTATTATATTTTTTAAATTTATATAAATAAATTAAAAAATATTTTTTTTAAATAGGTTTTTATGCAAAACCAGCTTTTTATGTAAAATTCACTTTATAAAAGACCCACATTTCTAAATTTCATTCATGGGGAAAACATGGATAATTTGACATGGTTTAGTGAGATTTTTGCCCATCTTTTGGAAAACGCAGTTTTAAAAGTAAAAAAACTATCACTTTTACCAGTAGATGGCAGCAGAGCTCCACTATTTGCTGTTTGACTGACTGAAAGACATCTTTTCACAAGTATTTTTCAGCTGGATTCATATCTAAATATTATGAAAACACAATTATAACAATAAAAGCTACTTATTGTCATAGTTTAGTATTCTTTTTAATAAAAACAGTTTTTCAATATTGTTACATTATGATGAGACTCCACTTAGAAAATGAACAAAATTCATCCTCAAAATCAACATTTTTGAAAAACTTATTTTTTTTCAGTACAAAAAAATACTAAACTTTGACAAAAAGTAATTTTTATTGACATAATTGCAATTTCATAATATTTAGATATGAATCCAACTGAAAAAAAACTTGTGAAAAGAGTCTTTCAGTCAGTCAAACAGCAAATAGTGGAGCTCTGCTGCCATCTACTGGATAAAGTTTTTTTACTTTTAAAACTGCGTTTTCCAAAAGATGGGCAAAAATCTCACACTAAACCATGTCAAATTATCCATGTTATCCCCATGAATGAAAGTTAGAAATGTGAGTCTTTTATAAAGTGAATTTGACATAAAAAGCTGTTTTTGTATAAAAACCTATTTAATAAATTTAAATTTAAATCCTCCAAAAACTGCACAAATGTGAAGTAAAAACAATTATTTTGTTACAAAATTACATTTTGTTGTAATTTTAAATTTTATTTTGTTGTGACTTTTTTTTTTTTTTTTTTTTTTACACTAACATAAAAACAAGATATCACTAAAAAAATTTTATTTGTAGATCTAGAAGGCGTTAACCACTGTACAAAGTTTCATGTCATTTGGACAAAGAGAACATTTTTTTTTATTTTAGCAAATGTCGTAAGGGTTAAGATCTAACTTCCTCCCCTTTTCACTCTAATACAGACATATATTACTTAACGTCTGTAATAATGCTGTGGAAATAATCAAGCTTTTAGGGTTATTTATGTATTCTTTTGGGCTCTGTTGTTGTAATTTGATAATGCTTTTACACTTCTAATTTTCAGTGGTTGAAGGGTGAGTGGAATAATGTCATCTCATTGTACCCAGTTTTTGAAAATGCTTATTTTGTTCCTTTCACTGACTGTTTACAGCTTAACAGAAGTTGCTCCCACAGTCTGCGCAAAGCATCATGGGGTGTAGGAAAAGGTGGACAGACTGTACCATCTGATGGGTCTTGCAGCACCAGGCTCTCTAATTCAGACCACTCTGTGTTGAGTCTCTTCATCAGCTTGTAGGCGTTCACCGGGTGAGCCAGGAAGCCTTCGGGGTCCGATGTGGATGCATGCGTCAACGTATCTAGTTTATTAGCCCAGCTGAAGCCAGCAGATGGACACACACACACACACACACACACACACATACAAATGAGTCATGGCTTCATGTGAGTCATACAAAAAATCATTTTAGTTAAAGATTCACCTCTTCACAGCTTCAAGTTTCAACTCTTCTGCCTCGATGTATTCCTTCAGCGATTTGACGAGCTCCCTCTCGGTGAATATCAGGTCTGTCATTTGGCCTATGAAAGGAGGTGAGAAAATTACCATAAAAAAGAAATGACCACGAGACCAAAAAGGCACACTTATTCAAGCTTTACATCCTTCAGCAAAGCCACTAATGACTGGATCATGTCTTAGTATCTGAAAGCATTACAAACTTACTAGGTTTTTACCATTTCATTTAATAACATAAAGTGCTGATGATTAGACCATTATATATTCAGACCTACTCTCACTGCATTTTGCAGTGTAAACAGCATTATTGAACAGGAGTTTTGGTGAGAATGTAGATTCCTTGATTACTTTCTTAACAGTTGATTTTCATGCTACTAAGAGGAACGGTGTGAAGTTTGCTATAGTCACTGGCTTGGCAAGAAGATAATGAGTAATTTTGACAACTTTGTTTCAGTAGAAGCTGTTTTTGGACTAATAAGGAAGTTTTGAGTTCTGAAACTTACAATACAGTATGTTTTATAGCATAATGACATTTATTGTCAAAGGAACGGGAAAAAATAAGATTTCGCAATACATGACCTAAAAAGACCCAAAAGAATGTTTTTATCATTAAAGCATCAGCATATAATTTCTGCAAGATTAGTATCACTAAATGGAATTGCAAAAATAAATGTTTGCCAAACACTCCCCTCATCTGCCAGAACAACAGCTGCGTTGGGCTGGACAAGAAGCTCAAACAAACCGATGCATTGTTAAAGCACTATAATGCCACAGGATTTACACGGTTTGGGGAAATCAAACTTCCAATGGTTCACTTACAATACAGTCTCTGCAAGTTCAATTGCAAATTAGAATGACTTTATTTAGAAATTTACCGATTGATGTGAAGATTTCCGCTTTCGTGGGTGAAGAGAAGATTGACAGAGTCAACAGAGTTAGCGCCAGAAATGCTGCCATTGTCAAGCAAAACCTGCAAGAAAAACAAACAGACATTTTAGAAATGTGCAGATGTACCGTATATCGCTTAAAAGTCTTTAGCTAAAAATTGCTGAGGTTGATAAAATAAATTTTTGGAAACATTACAATTTGTTATGGTTTTGAAAGGAGTCTCTTCTGCTCACCAAGGCTTGCATTCATTTAAATAATTGTGTGAAATATTTACATATTTACAATAAAATAAAATTAAAAATGTAATTTAAAAATGAATTTTCAGCATCATTACTCCAGTCTTCAGTGTCACATGATCCTTCTGAAATCATTCTGATTTTAGGGTGAACTATCCCTTTAACATTTTTGTGGAAACAATTTGTGGTAAGACTGAAAAAAAGAGAAAGAAATTAATACTTTTATTAATCAAGGATGCATTAAAAGTGATCAAAAGTGACAGTGAGGACCTTTATAATGTTACAAAAGATTTCTATTTAATAAATGCTTTACTAAATTTAATAAATGCTGTTCATTCAACTTTCTGTTCTTTAAAAAAATCCTGAAAAAAAAAAGATCTTTCCACAAAAGTATGAAGCAACACAACTGTTTTCAACATTGATAATAAATCAGCATATTAGAATGATTTCTGAAGGATCATGTGACACTGAAGACTGGTGTAATGATGCTGAAAATTCAGCTTTGATCATAGGAATAAATTTATTTATTTTATTTTATTTTATTTTATTTTATTTTATTTTATTTTATATATATATATATATATATATATATATATATATATATAAACAAATTTAATGTTTCCAAACTTGTATTTTTTACTATTGCGGACAGACATTAAATACTAAGCCAAGTCAGACATAGTCTACAGAAAGCTCTTTGGTGTTGAACCACAACTGGGGCAGTAAACAGCTGCAGAGTTTTTCTTGAAGAAGAGTATGAAAAAAAGAAGAGTATGACCAGAAAAGACAGTTTGTGTACTGCAGATTGGAAAACTTGCCATGCAACTAAGCGACTACACAACAGTATTTTTTTATACAGCAACCGATTCAATTTGCTTAGAGGTAAGAAAGTGAATAAAATCTGAGACCAATATATTCAGCTTGATGTCTGAATCAGAAAGTTTCTACACATCACTCAGAACTGATGGAACTGAGCTGAATGGAAGATGCTGACCAGACTTCATAGACACGAGACATTCATAGACACGTAGACCTGAAACAGTAAACTACTATGCATTCACCAGAATGCAGTTTACATGTAAAGTAGCTTATTTATTATAAATTATTCATGCTTAAAGGGTTAGTTCACCCAAAAATGAAAATTCTGTCACCCTCGTGTCGTTTCACACCCGTAAGACCTTCGTTCATCTTCAGAACACAAATTAAGATATTTTTGTTGAAATCCGATGGCTCAGTGAGGCCTGCATAGCCAGCAATGACATTTCCTCTCTCAAGATCCATTAATGTACTAAAAACATATTTAAATCAGTTCATGTGAGTACAGTGGTTCAATATTAATATTATAAAGTGACGAGAATATTTTTGGTGCACCAAAAAAAACAAAATAACGACTTATATAGTGATGGCCGATTTCAAAACACTGCTTCAGGAAGATTCGGAACGTAATGAATCAGTGTATCAAATCATGATTCGGATCGCGTGTCAAACTGCTGAAATCACGTGACTAAGGTGCTCCGAACAGCTGATTTGACATACTGAATTTTTGGTTTACTGGTTATTTATTTAATTTTTTATTTTGGTGCATTAATATAATATAATATAATATAATATTATTAATTATTCAATATTAATATTATCGCATAATATTAATATTGAACCACTGTACTCACATGAACTGATTTAAATATGTTTTTAATACATTAATGGATCTTGAGAGAGGAAATGTCATTGCTGGCTATGCAGGCCTCACTGAGCCATTGGATTTCATCAAAAATATCTTAATTTGTGTTCTGAAAATGAACAAAGGTCTTACAAGTGTGGAACGGCATGAGGGTGAGTAATTAATTACATTATTTTCATTTTTGGGTGAACTAACCCTTTAAAATATGTTATACAGATAACCACTGAATGTATTATATATACACAACTTTATGATTTTTATAATTGAATTAGTCACTTAGTTTTCCCTTTCCTTTCTATGTATAGATAAAATGTTATCAAAAGTATTCCAATTCACATAGATCCGCGGAAAACTAATTTTTTGGTATTATGCGGATCAGTAAAGTAATTTGGCAAATATCACTTTTTTAAAAAAAAAAAAAAAAGACCAAACTTTTGCGCAAATACACACTCAGACACGCAAACATAGACTAAACGTGACTAAGCACGTAAATAAATGGCAAGAATGCATTAGGGGTATTCCGTTTTCAGTGGGAAAGGTGTTGTTTAAGCGGCCCCTAAAGTAATAATTAACGGAAGTGATTCAAACAAAAACCAACTTTAGCTCGATAAGAATTTTCCTATCGTCACTGTGAAGCTGCTTTGAAACAACATGTATTGTGAAAAGCGCTATATAAATGAAAATGACTTGACAAAAGGCAAAGATTTTGGTACAAATGTGAGGTTGAGAACTAACTAATCTTTTATCTAATGACCACTCATCACTGTCAAATCATACAGAGCGAAGTGTTTAACTGGGCGTGGATGAAATTGGTTGACCTCGAAATGGAAACCACAGAGAGCATCTTTAAAAAGTTCACCATAAAGACCTCACAATTCCATTCGTTTTTAGATTCAGGAAGTCACAATCCAATTCCAACACAACTGTGATGCATTTGCAACAGCGCAGGGGTGAAATCTTTGGCTGTGCCAACATTTTTGTAAAGATTATGTATAAAGCTCCTATTAAATTTGTTTGTCTGAGAAAAAACAGAATGTCTGTTATTTGTGCAATTGGGTTAGTAACATGACTCAAGCACTGTACTTGGCAAAGATTCATTAAACAGAAATACTCAATCCACTTCTTAAACATCTGGAGTTCAGATTGACTGTCTTTGCACCTACTTTAAAAGTCATGTAAACTCAGCTGTGTTTGTGCTAATGGCCCTTCTTAAAGGTTTTGAATGGCGACAGCTCACTGCAGATTCTTCCATGTGTGAAAACAGGACAATTCCCACCCTAACAAAGATCTGCCTGTTCCATCTGAACAGAGTTAGGGATTCAGACGAATCAACAATGTTCATCAAAGAATTTACTTTAAGATGAATAATCTGAAGGTACTGTTAGAAGACTGATTATACTTTAAGAGCAATTCCTCTAAACTCCCAAATGTTTCTGAAGTCAGTCAGTGCACAAGCGATGACGACATCTTCTAGAAAATTTCCTGTCCACCCCATGAGGATTTGCTGCTTACATGTGCATGTGCCTTGAGCTGTAGAACATCAGCGAAACACTTAATATAACTATAAATAATATTCATTCATATTAGACTCATCGCAGCAGCTAACCATGAATTCAATAAGTGAAAAGAAGTCAAAGTAGTATATTTCATACATCTGATTTAACACCTGCAGAAAGAAAAAAACAAAAATTCAGAAATGAACCTAAAACAAATACCTTGTATTTAAAGTGTTCAAGGAATAAAGAAATACAAATAACGTTTTTATACTTATTTTACTTACACTAAAACACTATTTTAAAACGTCCATTATGAACATTAACTATGGTTTTACTACAAAAAAAACAAAACAAAAACATAGCTATTGTAGTTAAACCATGGTAACCACAAATTAAACATAGTTTAACCATGGTATTTGTAGTAAAACAACATTTCCCCATTCCTGCATTTTCAAAACGTGCATGCAATGGATTGCAATAGCCTGAATACACATGATAACACCAGGATAAGAAACACTGTAAATAAGAGGTGAAATGTTAGAGGTTTAAGTTACTATGTTGTTGTTGTCATGCAGATTCGATGCAAATCAAACAATCGACTTAATTCAATCTGAAAACATACAAGAATGGATGAGCTCTTACCTCGTTTTGAGTTGAAATTCAAGTGTGATGGGGCAGACCCAGTCAGAGAGTTTTATAAACACTCCTCTGCTCGGTTTTGCAGTGATTTTAGTCGCTGCCACGTACAGAAGACCAACACTTTCCACGCGCACTCACAATCCTTCTAATACACGCGCACCCACATTCCCAAACTACATGACGATCCGCTATATCAGGAAAAACATTTAACAAACAGCATTTAATGGCGTGAAATACAACATTTTATCATCTGATCCATACTTGACTATAACTCAACTACATATTAAAAGTCAATGAATCTCTAATGGCATTAAAGGACACTGTATAAATTCTTGACCCGTCTCTGCGTCGTCATTATAGCCTTGATTCGGCAGAAATTACTGTTTTGATCCTCTTATGTCCAAATGAAATGCAGGTTGCTGGATGTTAATCGACGGACTGAATTAGATTAGAGATTTACACCCCTTAAAGCTTACCAACATCTGAGACGAGACAAAAAGGATCAGGCTATATACGGTGTTTTACGGTAAAACGAGTCATGCTGGACTGCACGTTCTCTTTTTGACTTGGGGCTCTGGTGAATCATTCAGCATTTATTATTATTTGTGACATTAAGTATGGAGAAGAATCGTTCATTTGTTTTAAATAAATATACTATGATCCACAAATAAATGTAGAGATAAACAAAAATTAAATATATTCACAAATAAATAGAATGAGATCCAAAATAATGATATTTGCCAATGAAAAAACACTTCACCAGTGGTGGATAAAGCACTTGAAAGCCATACTTGAGTAAAAGTTTAGATATCTTACCAGAAAATGACTAAACAGTCACTGTTTAGAATGTTACTTGAGTAAAAGTTTTAAAGTATGTGATATTTTTTGTATGAAAAGTATTTTTTATATATATATTAAACGTTCTTAAGTATTGAAAGTAAAAGTACAAGTAAACGTAAAATACAAAAGGAGCAAAAAAATATTATTAAAAATGTTCTATGGCAGTTTGAGCAGCAAGATTGTGTTCAGTTTTAGAGTTTTAACTCTTACATTTTATTTCCTTTGAATTAAAAAATGGTTAAGAGTATATTGTAAGTTTTACATATAAAAAATACTAATATGTTAATTATACATTGATCATTCATGTTTATTCATAGTGCAATATAACTAATGTAAGAGACATCTTTAAAATGTTAAAATGTAAATGTTGAAATTAACAATGAACAATACTTTTATTAACCTTATTTAATGTAACAAATGGACTCTTATTGTAAAGTGTTACCATTTCATATAAATCCAAACAGTAATGCTTAAAAAATACCATCTTTACACACAAAGGCATAGCATGGGTCTATTATATGTATACTTTCACACATTATTTGCCTCTATTTTAGAAAACTTGATGATTATCTAATCTAAATATGTGTTACAGTGCAGATAAAAAAAGAACTGAAATCGAATACATTTCTGATTTATGTTTCTGTCGCTGCATGATGAGAATAAAGTTTAAATATGCAACTTCACTAACGAATGCATAACAGCGAATAAATGGATATAAACTAATGCAAATGAATGGTAACAATCGTGACATTAAACAGTTGGTGTTTTTGACACATTGTTTTAACCGCTTGAGATACTACTAATATTAGCATCCTCTCAGCCTCGACGGCAAACATACTACTGTTCTCCACTAATGCAGCATCTACTCAACAAACTAATGACTTTATAATGAAAACATGTACTGTAATATAACATACTGTTTTGTTGTCTATGTTTTAAATCCATTTTTGAAGTGTCCCGCTCTGTGCAGCGCGCAGCCTCACGTCATGTGTCAAAACAAACTCCACGAGGCATCAGTGATAGTTTTATTTCGCCTCTAGAGGTCGCTCTCGTACTGTTTGATGACAGTGCACTCTTCTCAGCTGCTCCAGCAAAGGATGCAACCCGGAAAATAAAATCAACTGCGAGCACTTGATTGCAGTCTGTGTTCTTCCGACTTTATTTTGTAGTAAGCAACGAAAATGCTTTGGAAAATGTATCAGAGTAAAAGTATACGCTTTATTTAAGAAATGTAGTGGAGTAAAAGTAAAAGTTGACAGAAATATAAAAACTAAAGTACAGATTCTCCCAAAAAATACTTGAAGTATTATTACTTTACACTAATAACTGAGCATAAAATCAGGATATTAGAATGATTTCTGAAGGATCATGTGACAATGAAGACTGGAGTAATGATGCTGAAAATTCAGCTTTGATCACAGAAATAAATTATATTGTAAAGTATATTAAAATAGAAAACCATAATTTTAAATTGTAATAATATTTCACAATATTATTGTTTTTTCTGTATTTATTATGAAACAAATGCAGCCTTAATGAGTATGAGTATGAGTATATATATATATATATATATATATATATATATATATTATATATATATATATATATATATATATATATATAAATGTTTGTGTGTGTGTGTGTTTACTTCACTCTTCAGATTATCATAATTTTTAAATACAGTTCATATTTTTTACAAAGATGCACTATGCAATATGACTTCTTAAATAGCCTAGTTCTGGTCAACAGGAAGGACAAGGGTACATTGATTAATGGCTTCTGAGTGATAATGGCTTCTGGGACATGATATATTCACTGCAGGGACCCTAGTCGGGGGTTATACATATTATATTACATACCAGAGCAATACACTAATTTCATTTCATTTCAAATATTTTTCCCCATTGAACTCCAGCAGGGGCCGGTTGCATAAACCACTTAGACTAGTCTTAAAAGTTAAGACACTAATGTTTTTCTTGAAGAGTGGTCCTAATTTTTTAAAGTCCGTTACATAAAAAGGTAGATTGGTGTAATTTGAATTGGAAAAATAACATTGATTATCCCTTGGTTAACTGCAAGTTGGTCAAACTAGTTCTTAAGACACAGTCTTAATATAATGACTAAGTTTATGCAACTGCCCCCAGGGGTCGCAAGAGAGCTTTAGGGGGTTCACAGAAAGTTTCATCGAAAAAAAGTTGCTTTGCACTAATATTTGTGAAAGGTGATATACAAATTAATTTAAATGATTAATAATTATTTAAAAGTAGTATATTCCAGATATAGTTTAATTATTTGTAATACGATGACAAGATAAATGCCACTTATTTTATTTTAAATATGTTATTTTTAACGTTTTAAACATCTTTATGATAGCACACTTACTATTTTTCTATATAAATAAATCCTAAATAATAATAATAAAAAAAAGTATTTTGTGCATTTTTGCATTCTTTGGGCGCGCTCCCGAGTGTGACATAGGCGGTGACGTTCTTCAAACTTCCAACGGATTTAACGGAAACTACCGATCGAAATGTGAAGAATCGATGATTTTCAAGCGTACAATGTAAGTAAAGTTAGTAAAATGCATCAAAGTTATCACAACAATCGTATCTAAATACATTTATGTTGTTTTTTACTTGATTCGGAAGGGGTTTAAGCGGTCACTCGCTTTCTGAATTCATTCAGTTAGGTCGTTCAGTTAGCGATCGCGTTTTCTCTTCGTACTGCTCTAAAATGATATCTGCATTATTAGTGTAGCTACTTAGGGTTTGTCAGAGATAATAGCTCGGATCTTCTTGCAGATGCAGGACACAAAGGAGCTGGAGGATGAGGAGTCTGTTCATTCTCCAAAGGAGCACAATGTTCGTATGTGGAACATGTTCATTTCCATGACTTGCCTGGCAGCAGTAATAGTGGCTCTGTATGAGGTAAGATGTTTTTCATCAGACCTTGTCTTATTTTGAGTCAGTTCTTGGAGGTTGTAGTGAAAAGGTTATGCTTTTCATGTACTTTAATGACTAAACAATTTTCCTTGAGTGGGAAATCCATTATAGTGCTGTCTCAACACATTAGGGTTGCCAACTTCTGGAAAGGAAAATAAGGGACAGAATAAGGGACACTCAAAACATTTGTACTGTATCAGACAGTGTATGTCATTTCATTTTCTGCAGTTAAGTATGTGTATAAAAGATGTATAAAAGGTTATCAGATATAAACACGTTTGGGTAATTTAGTGTCAAAATCAACTACATTTTCAGAAACTTTCCCTGCTCATTTTTTTTTCTTTTCTGAAGAAAGACAAACATAAATGAAGAAGAAAGCTAAAATATTAAATATAATGGATGTATATTTACTGAGTAATCCAAGATTTTGTTGAGGGGTGAATTACAATTTTCACCTGAGATTTGGAGTCAGATGACAGTGCTTCCCACAGGTTTGAAATATACTTGCGGTGGTAGCCGGGTAAAAATTCTCCTATTACCCACGGCACAAAAATGGTCTACTACATGTGACAAACAAATGAAGTGTGATTTTTAACAGCATTTTTATTTATTGAAATTAATTTTAATTATATAGCATACTATTACATTTAATTACATACTAATATTATGCATTATTATGCATTGTAAATTATGCAAAATTACAGCATTTAAGTGGTTATCCTTTTCCTATGTTCTCCTTGCTGTCATATAGTGTCTTTCAGTGAATGGGACACAGATTTTACTAGTAAAATGTATATAATGAATAATATATGTGTCAAATAATGTTAGTGTTTTCTTTCTGTGGGGGAGACTACAATAATTTACTATGAATTAAATGAAAATCAAATTAAATACAATTTATTGTGTAACCAAAATGCCAATAATGCCCAAAAGAAAAAGAAAAAACTTAGCGAAATTAAAACTTATAACTTTTAATTATAAACAAGCCCGAAATACACTGGGACTCTTATTTTGAAATGTCTGTACTACTGCAGGCTGATCCTTCAGATTCTTACAACCTTATAAAACATTTTATATAAAGGCCATGAAGTAGACATTGTAATAATTAATCAACTTGAGTTCATTAGCAATCGCTTGGCATAAATCTGCACTTTTCATTGATTGTGAATCACTTTGAAGCAGTTTAGCGCGAGCTTGTAGAGCGCGCAACAGCGCCCCCTTGTGACTTTGCAAAATGCAGTGCCCGTGGGAATGTCAGCGGGATCAAACAGTTCTGATGCACACATAACTAGCAGGTACGAAACGACTAGTTAATCGATTGCGAAGGGTTTCATTATTTTGGGCGGATATAAAAGTATAAGAGGATAAAAATAATAAAAGCAAAAATGTCTCCAAATATACTTGGGTGGCCGTTATTGTACCTGGGCGGCCCGCCCAAGTAAAGTCTACGTGTGGGAAGCACTGGATGAATTTATGAACACCACCATTATTTTATTTTTACACAGATATTGGTAGGCAGGGCTCAAAATTAACTTTTTTACTTGGTAGTACTGGTGCTCGCAACTTCAAAAAGTTAGGAGCACCAGCAAAAATTTAGGAGCACCACAACTAAAAAGCCTTGTCATTTGCTTGTCCGAATTGTAACGATCGGCCCAATAGGTCGATTTTACATTGATTAAAATTGGGGTCAGATTATACTGTGTGAGATCTTTGGAGTGTTTAAAAAGATGAGACAGACAACAGAAATGAATAAATAAAGTGCATTTACAATATTCACAAGGAACTTAAAACAACACAATAAAACTAGAATAACTTAGGCCGTTTAAAAGCTGGGAGTCCGTTTTCACCATACCATAAAACAGTCCAAGAATCCTAGTGTGCTGATAAAGTCCCAATGTGAAAGTGTCCACCAGTGTATTTACAAAGTCCACAGAAGTGTTAATCCAAGTGAAGATGATGTGAAGTGCTAGAAAGGTAAGTCTTTAAAAACAACTCCGCAATCCAGCAACACGTGATCACATTCGTAATGAGGAGGTGATTGTTTGTCATGCTGCCTCCTTTATACTGGTCTACTTCCTGATTCCTGTCATGTGATCAGTCACATGACAGGCAGACCCAGACTCATTTAAAGACATACACACATTCAAATACGTAAGAGGAATAAAATGGACTATAAAAAACTTGTAAACCAATTAAAACTCTATCATACATAAAATCATTGTAATAAATAGAGCGGTAAAACATGTATTTTATGTGACAGTGTTACAGAATAAAAATGTTGTTTGTCTGGTTGTTTGTCGATTCTTGTGTTGTAAATATAATTTATTCTGAAGCTATAAGAGTTCACTCAGCTTTGACATTTAAATCGGCATATTTGTAATATTTACTCCGAGGGCATTTTTTTTTTTACCTTTATAAAGTGCTTTTTCCTCTAATCTTATTAAATGTATGCTTCATCTTTCGTTTTAAATTCTTAAAGGTGCCCTAGAATGTTTTTTCACAAGAAGTCTAAGGTGTCCACTGAATGTGTCTGTGAAGTTTCAGCTCAAAATACCCCATAGATTTTTTTAAAATTAATTTTTGAAACTGCCTATTTTGGGGCATCATTATAAATGCGCCGATTCAGGCTGCTTCCCCTTTACAGTGGGTACGGAAAGTATTCAGACCCCCTTAAATTTTTCACCCTTTTTATATTGCAGCCATTTGCTAAAATCATTTTAAGTTAATTTTTTTCCTCATTAATGTACACACAGCACCCCATATTGACAGAAAAACACAGAATTGTTGACATTTTTGCAGATTTATTAAAAAAGAAAAACTGAAATATCATATGGTCCTAAGTATTCAGACCCTTTGCTCAGTATTTAGTAGAAGCACCCTTTTGATCTAATACAGCCATGAGTCTTTTTGGGAAAGATGTAACAAGTTTTTCATACCTGGATTTGGGGATCCTCTGCCATTCCTCCTTGCAGATCCTCTCCAGTTCTGTCAGGTTGGATGGTAAACGTTGGTGGACAGCCATTTTTAGGTCTCTCCAGAGATGCTCAATTTGGTTTAAGTCAGGGCTCTGGCTGGGCCATTCAAGAACAGTCACAGAGTTGTTGTGAAGCCACTCCTTCATTATTTTAGCTGTGTGCTTAGGGTCATTGTCTTGTTGGAAGGTAAACCTCTTTCACACTGGTTAGAAAAAAAACGTGGTGATCACGCCGGCGTGACCGCCGACCCGAGAGTGTTAATAGAGAGGCGAAGGGAAGGAAAAGATGTGGTAGAAAAAAGTGTACAAGCAATAGGGATAACCTATTGCCACAGGGATAACCACAATCAATAGCAATAGCACCCTGGAGAGGATTGTGAAACAAAACCCATTCAAAAATGTGGGGGAGATTCACAAAGAGTGGACTGCAGCTGGAGTCAGTGCTTCAAGAACCACTACGCACAGACGTATGCAAGACATGGGTTTCAGCTGTCGCATTCCTTGTGTCAAGCCACTCTTGAACAACAGACAGCGTCAGAAGCATCTCGCCTGGGCTAAAGACAAAAAGGACTGGACTGCTGCTGAGTGGTCCAAAGTTATGTTCTCTGATGAAAGTAAATTTTGCATTTCCTTTGGAAATCAGGGTCCCAGAGTCTGGAGGAAGAGAGGAGAGGCACACAATCCACGTTGCTTTAGGTCCAGTGTAAAGTTTCCACAGTCAGTGATGGTTTGGGGTGCCATGTCATCTGCTGGTGTTGGTCCACTGTGTTTTCTGAAGTCCAAGGTCAACGCAGCCGTATACCAGGAAGTTGTAGAGCACTTCATGCTTCCTGCTGCTGACCAACTTTATGGAGATGCAGATTTCATTTTCCAACAGGACTTGGCACCTGCACACAGTGCCAAAGCTACCAGTACCTGGTTTAAGGACCATGGTATCCCTGTTCTTAATTGGCCAGCAAACTCGCCTGACCTTAACCCCATAGAAAACCTATGGGGTATTGTGAAGAGGAAGATGCGATATGCCAGACCCAACAATGCAGAAGAGCTGAAGGCCACTATCAGAGCAACCTGCGCTCTCATAACACCTGAGCAGTGCCACAGACTGATCGACTCCATGCCACGCCGCATTGCTGCAGTAATTCAGGCAAAAGGAACCCCAACTAAGTATTGAGTGCTGTACATGCTCATACTTTTCATGTTCATACTTTTCAGTTGGCCAAGATTTCTAGAAATCCTTTCTTTGTATTGGTCTTAAGTAATATTCTAATTTTCTGAGATACTGAATTTGGGATTTTCCTTAGTTTTCAGTTATAATCATCAAAATTAAAAGAAATAAACATTTGAAATATATCAGTCTGTGTGTAATGAATGAATATAATATACAAGTTTCTCTTTTTGAATGGAATTAGTGAAATAAATCAACTTTTTGATGATATTCTAATTATATGACCAGCACCTATGCTATGTCCTAGGCCAGTGGTTCTCAAACTTTTTTCCCAGTGGGCCGCACAATGGTCCAATTGCAAGTCTCACGGTCCGCATATAATTTACATATGACGTCACCAATGCAAACCAATCAGATTTAATGTTATGGTATTAGCAGATAATACTATTATTATACCAAGATGTTGCACACAATAAATAACAAATAAAAACTAACTTACTGACATTAGCTTTACAATAATAATCAGTAATGCTCAATGAACACACAAACTGTATATACATCACTTTAAGTTGCTATTTAATTCTGTATGACTCTCTTCAACAGCATCGCAATAGTCACCAAACAATCACATAAACGCCTTAATAAGCAAATGTTACTCAGCTCTTTATACAAACAACACTGAGCGCACTGGCCAATCATTCATTACAATCTCTGACGATATCAAGCATTCTGTCATGTTGCAATCCCTCACGCAGCATCGGATCCGCGAGCGCGTGCAGAGTTGGGCTCATCCAGCCGCGGGTGCGCTGATGCGGTTATTTTTAGTTTTACTGATTTAAAATACATCAAACAAACACTAATTCGAATTCACAGTTCAGTCTTTTGAAATTGTAGGTTTTGCTTGTCAAGTACTTTACTACAGAGCAAACAGGAAGGCTGCCCATCTCGCTCATTAGGCCTAACAGCAAACTGATTCTTCCATTCTTCTTACCTTTGCTGCTGATGCTGCAACTCTTCTTGTTTGCATGTGTTCCTTCATTTTATCTTCCACATTTAGCTTTTCTCCTTTAATAACAAATTTGACCATTTTGAGGCTTAAATTTACAAAATTAATGGCTACTGTTTGAATTCTTCCTAAGCGCGCACTTGTGTTTGTTTCGTTAACTGAGTGATTGCGTCATTAGCCTACATTGCCTGATGTCTGAAAATAATAAATGCTCACCAAAATTATTTTATATGACAAATAAAGCATTATAGCTCATTTATATTTATTTAATTCACTTTAATTTAAATTTTAAAACAAAAATAAATTGTATGCTATTTATTATTATTATTATTATTATTATTGTGGTCGGCATATCGCGGGCCGCATTTACATTTGTGACGGGCTGCAGGTTGAGAACCACTGCTCCACACCCATTCAAACGCTGCGTCGCGCGACTCGTGTCCAATTACATCAAAAGTATATGCTCACTGGATGTCATGGCAACTGAATCACGGAGGAAAACTTTAAATATGTCGCCTTCGCTTTAATTTCGGACCATCTCCAAAAAGACATAAAACACTAAACAAATGATTTTGACATGCGTTTATCAAAGTAGGAAATCGTCTCGGGTTACAGATGTAACCCTGGTTCCCTGAGTAAGGGAACGAGACGCTGCGTGAAACGCATTGGGAACCTTCTGCGTGATATCGTCATTGAAGCACTCCTGTATCCAACCAATCGTGTAACGAGACGTCAGAGACGGGTGACGTCACGGACCAGGAAACTATAAAGCATGCCCGGATGCAGAGAACACTAGCTTCTGTGGTAAATCTGAAGCAAGCACTCGCAAGCATGCAGGGGTACGGCAAGAGACGCAGCGTCTCGTTCCCTTACTCAGGGAACCAGGGTTACATCTGTAACCCGAGACGTTCCCTTTCGTGGGAACTATCGACGCTGCGTGAAACGCATTGGGAACGCAATCCCAACTGTGCCGTACTTCAAGTGCTTGTTCATGTTAGCTCGAAAGTACGGAGGAGCCCGGAGTGGAGCCCACATCAAGGTTATAATATCTGATAAACGTATGCTGGCTTGACCATCCAGCTGCGTCACAAACGTCACTCATAGGGACGCCAGACATCAAAGCTCTTGACGCTGCCATACCCCTTGTGGAATGAGCACGGACATTAAATGGAGAGGCCTGTCCGGCCGCTTTGTATGCTAGTGAGATGGCCTCGACCACCCACTTACTCATTCTCTGCTTGGACGCCGGTCCGCCTTTATTAGGGGAGCCGTAACAGACAAACAGTTGCTCTGTTTTCCGCCACAGGGCAGCTCTGTGGACGTATGCATCCAAAGCCCTAACTGGGCAGAGCAGATTCAGTTTTTCCTGATCCGAGGATGTAAATGGAGGAGGATGGAAGGCTTGAAGCACAATAGGACCCGGGACATTGGTGGGGACCTTTGGCACATAGCCCGGTCTAGCATGAAGAAATGCTCTCACCATTCCAGGAGCGAACTCCAGATACGAGGGGGCCACTGAAAGGGCCTGAAGATCTCCAATTCTTCTCAGAGAAGTAATAGCAAGCAAAAATATAGTCTTTAAAGTTAGAAACTTTATAGACACCTCCTCCAGTGGTTCAAAGGGAGCCTCGGCTAACCCTTGTAGAACCACTGATAAGTCCCAAGCCGGGGTCCTTGTGCGCACTGGAGGCCTCAACCTCAGTGTACCACGGAGGAAGCGTGACACGAGGGGGTCTCGACCCACCGAGGAATCCCCCCCAACATGGTAGGCTGATATAGCCGCAACATAAACCTTCAAGGTTGAGTAAGATAGGCCTTCCGAGAATTTTTCTTGGAGAAAGCATAGCACAGAGCTTATAGGAGCATGAACAGGGTCTATTTCATGTTGTCTACACCAAGTAGAGAATAGATTCCATTTGTAGGAATAAAGCTTCCTCGTGGAGGGAGCCCTGGAGCTAAGTATGGTCTCAACAACCTCAGTTGAGAGACCAGCCTCTATGAACCTGGCCCCCTCAGAGGCCAGGCCCACAGTTTCCATAGTTCTGGACGGGGATGTATTATCGTGCCGCCCGCCTGAGATAGAAGATCTGGCCTTAAGGGAAGCTCCATTGGAGAGCCGTCTATCATGGACACCAAGTCCGAGAACCATATTCGGGTCGGCCAGTACGGGGCCACCAGTATTAGGCTGACCCCTTCCTGGTGTACTTTCTCCAGGACTCGTGGGAGCAGAGCGAACGGGGGAAAAGCATACAGACGTAGCTTCGGCCACGTCTGTACCATGGCATCCAGACCCAGGGGTGCTGGATGCGTGAGGGAGTACCAGAGCGGACACTGGGTTGACTCTCCCGAAGCAAACAGGTCTACTTGTGCCTGACCAAAGTTTTTCCAAATGAGATCCACCACTTCTGGATGGAGTCTCCACTCCCCGGGCCTCGGCCCCTGCCTCGACAGGGGGTCTGCCCCCACATTCTGACTCCCGGGGATATAAGCTGCCTTCAACGAAAGCAGCTTCCCCTGAGACCACAGGAGGATCCGACGGGCCAAGTAATTTAGTTGGCGAGACCGTAGACCCCCCTGATGATTTATATAAGAGACCACTGACATATTGTCTGTGCGGACCAGCACATGGTGGTCTCTCAGGTCTGGGAGAAAGTGTTTTAGTGCTAGAAACACCGCCATCATCTCCAGCCGATTTATATGCCAGGAAAGATGATGGTCTTCCCAAAGACCTTGGGCTGAGCGACCGTTCATGATCGCTCCCCAGCCCGTGAGGGAAGCGTCTGTCGTAAGCATTGCGCGACGACCAGAGGCTCCCAACGCGGGACCCTGGGACAGGAACCAGGGGTCTTTCCACACGGTTAGAGCACGAAGGCATCGCCGTGTGACTTTGATCATTCGAAAAGGGTTCCCCCTCGGGGAAAACCCCCTGGTCCTGAGCCACCACTGTAGGGGTCTCATGTGCAGGAGGCCAAAGGGAATTATGTTGGACGCAGCTGCCATTAGACCCAACAGTTTCTGAAACTGTTTCACAGTGAGAGACTGGCCTAACTTCACCCCTTTTACGGTTGACAGAACAGAGCTCACACGGGCAGGAGTCAGACGTGCCCGCATTGTTGTGGAGTCCCACATAACACCTAGATAATTGGTGGTCTGAGCCGGTATCAGTACACTCTTCTTGGCATTGAGCCTCAGCCCAAGCCTTTTCATGTGAGACAGAACAACATCTCGATGTTGAACTGCTTGTTGCTCTGAGCGAGCTAGAATCAACCAATCGTCGATGTAATTCAGTATGCGAATGCCCTGGAGTCTCAAGGGAGCCAGGGCTGCATCCACGCACTTTGTGAATGTGCGGGGTGATAATGATAGGCCAAACGGAAGAACCTTGTATTGGTAAGCTTCGCCCCCGAAAGCAAACCTGAGGAACTTCCAGTGAGAAGGATGGATGGACACATGAAAGTATGCATCTTTCAAGTCTATCGTCACAAACCAGTCCTCGGACCTGATTTGGGGAATGATCTGTTTGAGTGTAAGCATCTTGAATTTTAGTTTTTGTACAGACCGATTTAGCACACGTAAATCTATGATAGGACGAAGTCCTCCATCCTTCTTTGGAACTATGAAGTAACGGCTGTAAAAGCCTGACAGCTTGCTGGGAGGAGGAACCCTTTCTATAGCTCCTTTCTGCAAAAGTGTCATGACTTCCTGTTCCATAACCAGAGACTGCTCGGGGGTCACCACTGTGGGAAGGACCCCGTTGAATCTGGGCGGGCGAGACCCGAACTGTATTTTGTAACCTTTTTCTATCATGAGCAGCACCCAATTTGATATATTCGGTAGAGTTTTCCATTCTTCTAGAAAATCTACTAAGGGAACCAGCCTCTCGAGACTGGTCTCTGGTGTTTTTTGAGCACTTGGCTCGGCGCTCTGAAACGGCACGCCGGCAGAGGTCAGCCGAATCAAGTGACAACCGTCCTTCCTCGGAAGGTCGGCGGGGACCTGACGCACACTGGATGATAGATATGGCGAGGTCCCCGGAGGGCGCTGGAGGGAAGCGGTTGTCAGATGTGTTAACACCAGGCTTCCTCCAGACGGGGGCCGCCCTCCTGGGTCCTGACCCACAGATATCAGGACCGCTTTTTAGAAGCCTTCCGCGCCACAATGACGGCCCGCAGGTCCGTCTTGCCGTGGGAAGGCTTCTGTTGTGCGGCTCGCCCCTGTCCCCAGAATCTACGTGGGGGAGCACGGGCGGCCACACTTATTTTCTGTTGCGCTCTGTGGTGCGCTGAGGAGCTCGTTGCGGGCCGAGACTGCTCCCGTTCAACAGTCTCGGCGGGGACTTTAGACCGGCGGGGGAAGAACCTCTGAAACGCCGCAGATTGTTTCTTGGTCTCCTGGAACCTCTCGACGACAGTTGTAACTGCGTCGCCGAAGAGGCCCGCAGGAGACAGCGGCGCATCCATAAGGGCAGCTTTGTCTCTGTCCCTTATGTCAGAGAGGTTCAGCCACAAGTGCCTCTCCGTGGCCACCAGGGCTGCCATAGAACGGCCCACCTCTTTGGCCGTCTCCTTAGTGGCACGGAGAGCCAGGTCTGTCGCCGTGCGCAGTTCCTGGATGCACTCAAATGTGGCCTCCCCGCTGGTATCAATTTCCCCCAGCAGGTCGGCTTGGTAAGCCTGCAGCAGCGCCATAGTATGGAGACACGCTGCTGCCTGACCTGCCGCCGCATAAGCTTTGCCCACCAAGTTAGATGTAGTTTTAAGGGGCTTGGTGGGCAGCGTCGGTGCTTTCAGGGACGATGCCGACTCAGGCGAGAGATAGCCCGCGAGCGTCTCTTCAACCCGGGGCATCGCCGCGTAACCATGCTGTTTCAGCCCCACGATGTTACTGTAGACCGAAGTCTGGGGGCTGAACACTCGATGTTGTACTGGTCTATTCCAGGATCTAGACACCTCGGTGTGTAGATCCGGGAAGAACGGTAAGCACCGACGTTGGGGTAGTGAATGCGCGGGGAGAAAGCGTTCATCAAGCTTGCTTTTCTGTTTTAAGTCTCCCCGCTCTGCTTCAGGCCAGCTGATATTTAATTTGGCTACAGCTCTGGTCACTACCCCTAAGAGCTCCTCATGTGCGGGGGAAGAGGATGGCGGTCCCTCTTCCCCTGCGTCGACGCTCATCACATCAACATCCTCAGATGAAGATAGATGAAGCGCCGATGTCTCTCCCCGAGGGGAAGAAACCGCTGGGCGTGCTTCCACCGCGGCAGGAGAGACATTGGGTCTGGCAGCTAAAGGGAGAGATAGGGCGGAGCCCGTCTCAACCCCCGCTGCCAGATCCATCTGTGAACCCCACGAATGGAGTCTCCGCTCCGCCTCGGCAGCAGCGGGACCCGATCCGCGGGGAACACCGACCGAGGCACCCTCTTTCTTATCAAAGAGTGCCCGGCGAGATCTCAACACTCTAAGGGTGAGCTTTTCACAGTGCACGCAGACAGCTCCCTCGAGAGCTGCCTGCGCGTGCTCAACCCCCAGGCAAACTACACACATATCGTGTGTGTCCCCGTCAGGAATGAACCGAGTGCAGGGAGACGCACACTTCCTGAACCGTTTGCCTTCCGCCATTATATATATATATATATCGTGTCTTTTATTGTGTATATGTATAGTGTTGTGGAACTCTTGTCCTCAGACAAAGAGACGACAAACAAACACTAAATAGGACGCACAAACAGCAGTAACAATATACACTAGTGTTGCTGAAACTCTTGTCCTCAGACAAAGAGTGAAATCAGAGATGATAATAAGACAGACAAACACTAAATAAGACACACGGGATAACATGGAGCGCTTGCTGAAGATAGCAGAAGCTAGTGTTCTCTGCATCCGGGCATGCTTTATAGTTTCCTGGTCCGTGACGTCACCCGTCTCTGACGTCTCGTTACACGATTGGTTGGATACAGGAGTGCTTCAATGACGATATCACGCAGAAGGTTCCCAATGCGTTTCACGCAGCGTCGATAGTTCCCACGAAAGGGAACCAGATTTTAATCCCTTACACACAATTACTGCTGTTGAAATACGAAATGGAGGCGGGTCCAGATTGAATTCCCTCCGGGTCCGGATCCGGACCGGAGTCCGGACTTTGAGAAGTGCTGTCCTAGGCTATAATGCGTCTTTCATTTTAATTTTTCTGGATTCCGCTTTTTCCCCATTTTATTTTTTTGGACTTTTTGGACATTTTAATGGTTAAATTAAATTGAAGTAATCCAAAAGCATGCCCAATTAGTTGAAATCATGAAACTCATGCAGTTTAACAACAATTTATTAAAAGAAAAATTACATTTTTAGGACCCTATGAAATACTGTCAGGGATATGTGTGTTTTGCCTTTGTTTTTGGATTTGTCTTATGTGTTTTCAGTTTGACCCAGTTTTTCCCATGTGTTTCACCAGTTAATCCCATTCCCGTTTAAAAACAGCTGTGAATCATTCTTAGTTAATTATTTCTAATGTATATGAAATAACACAACTAATTCATTTTAATTCTATTTTTCAGCTGTTTTTCAACTCTACTGTCCCAGCACTCATCTTCATCAGATACTCTCTTGATTTGATCTTTATCTTGAACATCATTTCACGCTTTTACATTGGATATGAAACCCATGGAGTGGTTATAACAGACCCTAAAAAAGCCCGGAAAAAATACCTCAGGACTTGGTTTTTATTGGATCTCTTGTCTGTTTTACCCCTTGAAACAATAAAAGTGTCTATCCCGGAGCTGAGGTTTATACTTGCAAATAGATGTCTGAGAGTGTTCAGACTGTTTGGCATAATATGTAAGTTATTTATTCATATACTTTATATAATTTATTTAACAATTCAGATTATTATTATATTTATTATTATATTCACCTGTTAATGTTTTTGTTTGTTTCTAGCCTCGTTCAGTAAGGAACCAGACACTAACAAACTTCATCTGGCGGTTCTCAATTCGTTTTCCATTATGGTTCTGTGTATACACACCTCAGCATGCATTTGGTAAGCCTGATAAATGATCAAATATAATACTCTTGAAAGGGTCCTTTTCATCGTCATTTGATTTATCAAAAGAAATTGACATAGAACTTTTCTTTAACAGTAATGTAGCATTCTCTCTCTTTTTAAATGTTAGAACAGAACAATGGCAATGGTAAAAAAGTAATGATGGCTTGTTCCTTCAGGTTTCATCAGGCATGTGATGCAGCTTATGATGGCCATGACAGGTATTGCCCCAAAGAGGAGAACTGGTTGCAGCTGGTACCAGATTGTAAGTTTTTTTTTTTTTTCATTCAATTCCCAGTAACATATAAAAAGTTAATGTAGAAATATCTTGAAAGAATTGTAGAAAGAATTGACCATTCATCTGTGAGGCCGTTGCCATCTTAGTTATAAAAAAAAATTCACCCCCCTCAGAGTTGTCATGAAGGGCAAAATTAGCAGTATAAACCAAAACCACAATGTGTACCAGCTGTAAGTGTTTTTTTTCTGCTGTAAATTCGGGCATTTTAACATGGGGGTCAATGAGATTCTGCTATCTTTTGGAGACTGTCCCTAGTGGCCAGTCGATGAATTGCAGTTTAAGTCGCTTCCGTATTGGCTTCAAGACAAACTGAAGGAGGTTGCTGCTTGTTATTATCACTATCGGCCATTGGCCAATTGTTTAACCCTCTGGAGTCTGAGGCTGATTTGGGGCTTGGAGAAGTTTTGACATGCTCTGACATTTGTGCTTTTTTCAGTTGTTCATAAACATATTAATGGAAAAAGTGTCATTACACTGTATTCAGCACAAACTAGGCTACAATAATATGTGAGGAACATGTATGTACATGTTTGTGTTTTTGAAGGAATAATGTTTATGCATGGTTATTGAAAAAACAAAAAACTTAAGTCACTGAAATAAGGCCAAAAAAAGTATATTAAATCTGTGTTCACAAGACTTTTGGGTATTGGAGGTAGTAGACTAGAGTTTTTGCTTCAGAATTATGTAAAAATTATGCTGACTACTCTTTCATATAAAACAATAGAGAGATTTAAATTTTGTAAGACACTTTTTGTCAAGAAACACAGTATGTGAGAGGCGTGAATCTGCATAAATAATGGGCCATTTACACCTGAGAAGACAAAAGAATCACATAATAATGACCTGAAATGATTTGCATATTAATGAGGCCTTTCAGTCAGGTAGGCTGTGAAAAAACCCTCTGAAATCATGTCTCAGCTCATCATAAACAGCAATACTGTGAAATATTATTACAACTTAAAATAATGGTATTCTCTTATATTCTTTAAAATATAATGTATATCTGTGATGCAAAGTGTCTGAACAATTATGTTACCTCTATGGCATTTGATATAGGCTTTTAGCTTAAAAACATGCACATTTGGAGAAATATTGATGGATTCTTATATATTTATGTCAAATTTCTATACTTAGAAGTAATATTTATTGTCATCACTTTGAGTGCTGGATACTGTGTTTTTGATTCATACTTGTAGCCGGAGGGCGCTCTCTGTGCACATTTAGTCAACAAATTATTCTAATGAAGAAGAGGACATTTCAGGAATGGTGTTTTTAATTCATACTTACAGCCGGAGGGCGCTCTGTACACCTTTAGGCCACAAATTCATATAAAGAAGAAAAGGAACTAGGAACTAACTGCATGTCTTCTAGAGCAGTGTTTCTCAACCCTGGTCCTGGAGGACCCCCAACACTGCAGGTTTTGTCTTTCTCCCCAATTAAACACACCTGATTCAACTCATCAGCCAATTAGAAGAAACTCCACTACCTGAAATGAGTGTGTCAGACAGAGGAGACTTTCAAAATGTGCAGTGTTGGGGGGCCCTCCAGGACAGGGTTGAGAAACACTGTTCTAGAGATCGCTAACCATGGCTTTACCATCCAAATAAACACTTTTCAAGACAATAAATACACGATTGAGACGATGAATGCATGTATTGCCTCTGAATTTGCCTCTGAATAGCGCTGGCTCCGTGGGCGTGGCCGCATTAGCGGATAATGAGCTGAATCTCAGACTTCTGACATGGCTCTCTTTTCATACAGATTACATAAACACAGAATGTTTGTTTTCGATTTGACTTACACAATTTAAAACCTGACATTTCAACGTTTCTTTAGACGTAAGTGTCATTTTTTTTGTCATTAGTATTCATAAGTTACAGTTCATTTTCTGAGAACTATCAGATTGGACTTCGTTCAGAGGGAGAGGAGAGATCACGCATCATGTTAGTTTTCTTTATTTTACAAAAAGCACAACATTGTGTTTTTACTCTGAGTGTACACAAATAAAAGAAGACATTCTATAGTTTCAATTGATATATTACTTATGTCTCTATGACAAGAAATGACGGAGTAATTTAAGTCTGTTTTGCTGCAATGTGAAAAAAATCCTACAAAACGCGCCGACGCATTTTCAGACCTCAGGGAGTTAAAAACAGCCAATGATCAGAGCCTATCACACAACAGAAGAGGTCAGACAGGTGAGTGAAATATAAACAGAGTTTATTGAATGACTGGGTGCAAAACAGGAACGTGATGCAGCAACGGTGAGTATGGCAGTTCAATGAATCATATGAAGACTTAGCAAAATGGAAATAGAATGTCTCTTGCAGCAGATGCAGCCTGAGAGCTGGACGGATCACACAATGGGCAGGTGACAGGGGACAGAAAACTGGATCCTTGGCAGCAAGTAAGTAGACAGGTAAGTAGCAGGTTAGGAGTCTGTTTGTGTGGAAATGACGAGACCAGACAAAGGAAAGCAGATTGAGATGGTATAAATGGGGTGCGATGATGAGGTGCAGGTCTAGTGAATAAGAATTCTGGGGAGAGTGAACGAGTGGGCGGAGAGTGCTGATCTGGTGATGATGGGCTAATAGGTGTCAGGGATGGTTGCGACTCTGTGACAGTACTCCCTCCACCACGGGTGGCTCCTGACGTCCGGATAGTGTGACAACAAGGCCTTCCTCGGCCTCTTAGTGCTGGACGATTTGGATGGTCAGAGTGGAACTGGGTGAGAAGAGATGGATCGAGCACATCATCACGAGCAACCCAGGATCGTTCTTCAGGGCCGTAACCCTCCCAGTCAATGAGGTATTCAATACGATTGCCCCACCACTGCGAGTCGATGATGGAGAGGACCTAGTAGATGACCTCCTCATCAGCCAGTTAGGGAGGACGAGGTACCTCATTGCCACCAGATCCTGTGAGGGGAGAAGACAAGGTTCAGTATATGGTTTTAGGAGTGATACGTTAAATGAAGGTGAGATTTTGTAGTGAGATGATAAATTTAGCCTGTATGTGACATCGTTGATTTGCCTTTGCACTGCCAGTTGGAAATGCACGTATGCTGAGTCCCACACCTTCTCGCTCTGCCTGGAATCAGTGATTGACAGCTAGAACCTCCGATGGCTCACCGGACCAGGGGAACAAAGGAGGCTTGTACCCATGCATGCACTGGAATGGCATGAGTCCGGTGGTGTATTGCCTGAGGGAGTTCTGGGCGTACTCTGCCCAGGGGAGGAATCTGCTCCAGCTGTCTTGGTTCTGGTGGTAATAGCAGGTACTGCAGGTACCTCCCGATCTCTTGGATCTTCCGCTCAGTCTGGCCATTTGTTTGCGGATGATAATCGGAGGAGAGGCTGATAGAAACTCCTAGGATCTTGAAGAAGGCTTGCCATACCTGTGAGATGAATTGAGGGCCACGGTCTGATATTATGTCTTCAGGTAGCCCAAAATGATGGAACACATGCTGGAAGAGAGTTTCTGCGGCTTCAAAAGCAGTAGGCAGGTCCATTAGAGTAATGAGTTTACAGGCTTGGGGGAAGCGGTCGACTATGACAAACACACAGGTATGGTGATCTGATGGAGGAAGGTCGGTCATGATGTCTATCCCCAGATGGGACCATGGACAGTGTGGAATGGGTAGGGGAACCAATTTTCCCTCTGGGAGCTTATGTGGTGTCTTGGTGATGGCACAGACGAATCAGGAGATGTCCTGGATCATGGAAGGCTGCCAGTAGCGATGACATAGGAGCGAGATGGTACGCTGACCACCTGGGTGTCCAGAGCCCGGAGATGTGTGAGTTAAGTCCATGAGGGAACGTAGAGGAGCCCCTCAGGACCTCCTGGCAGAGCATGTTCTGAGCGTGCAGCCCGTACGATCTGATCAAAGGACCATTGGATGGGACTGATGATCATGGCTGGAGGGACAATGTGTTCTGGAGAGCTGGATTCAGGATTGGGCTGATAAAGTCATGACAGGGCATTAGCTCTGCCATTCTTATTGCCAGGATGATAAGTGACAGTGAAGTCAAATTTGGTGAAGAATAGGGCCCATCTAGCTTGATGTGAGTTAAGGCGTTTGACTTCACGCAGATGTTTGAGGTTCCATTCATCCCTAATATCTTTGAAGTGGTGATTTGCTCCCTCCAGCCAATGTCTCTTCATTCTTCCAGGGCTAGCTTGATGGCCAGGAGCTCATGATTACCGATGTCATAGTTCTGCTGTGCCGAGAATAGCTTTTTAGAGAAGAAAGTACATGGATAGAGGCGTGGAGGATCACCCTGCTGCTGTGATAGGACCGCTCCGACCCAAGTGGTGGAGGCATTCACCTCGACAACAAAGGGGAAATCAGGATTAGGGTGTACCAGGATCGGTGTTAGTGAATCCCAGGAAACACTGAAGTTTCTTTACACTGCTGGGTTGGGGCCAGTTTTGGATAGTTTCCACCTTCCTCTGGTCCATCTGGATGCTGTGTTGGTCGATGATGTATCCCAGAAAGTGCACACAGGTTGTGTGGAACTCGTGAAACTCTACAAGGGATGTAGATGGACGAATGAATTGCTGTTGTAGTGCCTCCTGGATGCACTCTTCCATGGCCTTCTGCTCCGGGATGGACAAGTCGCCCCAGGTAGCAGGTCAATAGCACAGTCCAGCATCGGCCTATACAGTGTTTCCCACAGGATTTTGTGAGACTGTGGTGGGCGGACATCGGTTCCTCTAGGGGGGTCCGGGGGCATGCCCCCCTGGAGGAAAATTTTGTAAATTTTACATTTAAATGCATGAATCTGGTGCATTCTGAGAGCAAAATTAAGTGACTAGATCAATGAAGAAATTTGTTCTCTTGTAAACAGTTTTGTGCTCTAATAGTCATTTATTTATTGGTGATGGTAGAGCACATTAGTCACGTACACAGCATGTAGTAGTTTAAATGATAGTTCATAAGTGGTCAAACATGTAGAGTACACATTTAAACCATTAAAATATGTAGCAAAAGAGGTTACCTTTGTTGAATTAATTTATTAGTGGGAGCCTGCATCTGTATTTGTGGAACTAATGGTCACTCTTTGATTTGTTAACCAATCCAGAATGCACTAAACACACTACTTCATTATAGAGAAAAATAACAAATGAATAAAAATATATAATCATAAGCTGACCAATAAATAAATAAATAAATAAATAGGTAAACTAGGTGAGTATATAATTCAGCAGCAAAAAGTATGCTAGCCTAATTCTTGGGGGAAAAAAATATATATATATATGCACAGTAATTTTATAAATCCAAAGGTTAATAAAAAGTTTAAAATTACTATTTGTATTATGAAATTAAAAAATGATTTATATTAGATTTATATGTAAATAATTGTATGTATTTATATTAATGTAAGATTAAAAGATGCTTATTGTAAATGTATTGTGCAGCTTTTTAATGGGGCAACAAGATATGATAGATACGACAGAACAAAATAGGCTATTAATAATCTTTCAGTGTGCAAAACCATGATAATATGAAACGCTTCAGAACAGCAGCAAAAAAACGCTAATGCGCATCCCGGGTGCAGAATGATGTGCTTGAAGCAATATCGAGTCAGAGCGCGCAGTTGTGCTGCGCATTGAAAAGTTCACGGTACAAAGAGAATCCCTGTGTATATCTGCATCTAACAGTTTATTAATCATAGGTTTCTTCTCACTTTTTTTAAATTCCACTTATCGTGCGTGTGACGCAAATTCATAGTCCTTGTGTCGTGCGATCTAACAGACATCCTGTATCCAGTATGATGACATCGTTCAGAAACAGCAATAAACTCCAGCAAGATAAAGTCGTTTTATGCAAATCCACAGCCCTTTATCTACATATCAAGTATAATAATGGGAATATATCATATTGTAGAGTTTTACCGTGCTGACTGTCATTACCGAACGCGACGCGCTGTTTGAGTGCTGAATGATTGACAGCTGTAGCAGAGGTAAGACGAGTTTCTGACCGTGAACTTATCGATGTACATATCCTTCTGTCCCTCACATGAAGCTATGGAATGGCTTCAGGTGACTTTGAATATAGTGCACGAAAACTTAATTGGTGCTAGTCTACTTATTTTGCTCTATGACTCCCACTTTTGCCATATAAAAGAGCGCAATTATCAGACGGTAATTTAAATATCGCGACAAACCTAATTTCCGTTTCATTTTGAGACTGTGGCGGGACAAATTAGAATGTGGTGGTCCGCCACAGTCTAGTCAATGTATGGGAAACACTGCTATATCATTCTGAATAATCGGCTATCGGTATCGGCACAGAAATTTAGTATCTGTGCATCACTAGTATATTTTAAATATTTGTTTAATGGTATCTATTTATGAATGAAGGCCAGTATCACTGATTCTAATACTGGTACTGATGTCTATATTTTTTGTAACATTAATTATAGACATTCAACATTACAAAATAACTGAAAGCTATCAATTTCAACATTTATTAGAACAACTTTTAATTTAAGTGAACTAAAGAATCTTCACATAGAACCATTATAATAAATGTCATAGAACCTGTCTGGAATTTGTTGTGTCACGCCACCCCCCATCCAGTGTAGACAGTATCACTGATTATAATGGATTCTATTGTCTTTTGATGCGTTGCGCCACGCAGCTCGCGTCTGATGTGGGCATGGTGTAAGAGCTGCCTTAGCCGAACATGACGCGGATCTGATGTGCATCTCATTTTCTCACAACTCTTTAAGTTCATTTAAAACATTGTTTAACTAATTTAAGATTGCTCTTATGAGGATACTCAACAAACTGGCATTTTGGCATAATTCTGTGTCTTATTGTTTGTTCAAGTGCAAAAGAGAACTCGATACTGGCGCGCGTCTTTCTGTGTCACACAGACATGACATTCACAGGCAGCTCGTTCTCGTTCCTCTTGTGGCGCCTGAATGGTCTAAAAGCATTTGCGTGAATAAAAGCGTGATCATATAATGTAACGCTAGCCAAATTATAATGGAAAAATGGATGCTGCTTTAATTGCATTAAATATTTTAACACGTTAAACTGAAAAAATTAATTGCATGCATAAACACGCATAAAAATAGGTGTATGGAAACATAGCTTACGCCATCATATCCCCGTTACCCTGGAGACAAGTGAGCAACTCTTTGGATACCTTTATTAACAGAAAACTAATCATTAGCCCCTTTCACACACAGAGTATTTGCTGTTACCAGTAAATTACTAGTAAGAGATCAAGTGTGAACAGGACCTTTTCAAAAATACTGGTAAATCGGTTCTGGCTAATTAACAGTAAGGGAAGTTGTAACAATACCGGTAAATTGCTTGTATGATGCTGTGTGTGAACAAGGAATAAAGATTACCAGTATGAGCACATATGAAGTTAGAACATGCTGATGTAAGAAGTTTGCTTTGGGACAATCATAAAATTCGTATGGAGATGACGTCATCACTCCTCGCTGTTTACAGTAAGCTCCACTGCTTTTTTCTTTGTAAATATGTGCTAGATGGACATCTTTGACCATTGGGTCACTTCTCACTGGTAAAAAGCCAGAATGCCATTGTGTGAACAGCATATTTGTGTATTTACAGCGAGTAACTTGTTTGTACCATGCCTCCTAGACAACACTATTTTGTCAAGTTGCTAACATAGCATAATCAGAATGACCTATTATGCCCCTTTTTACAAGAATATCTTGTAATAATATTATAATATATTTAAAAAATACAAGTAGTCAGTTCAAAATACCCCACAGATCATTAATTATACCATGTTGTAAATGCTTATTTTTGAGTGGAAGCAAAAACATGCTGTTTTCGTGCATGTTTCTTTAAATGCAAATAAGCTGCTTCTCCCCATCCCCTTTCCATAAGAGGGTTTCCAACAGTTTATACTTTTGATATATGGTTTTCTGAGCGCACACATCTGAAGCACGCACACAGAAATATGTCTGTCAGATGGCGCGTTCTGTGAGTATTAAACCAAGTTCTCTTTCACGTCTTATAAACACAGGGTTATATTAAAATCACACAAAGTTCACATAAACAGTCAGTTATGTCTGTGAACATAAACAGCAAGTAAAGAATTAGATATGCGTATTAAAGTGACAGCAGTGTAATATACAGTACCCACTGCTATATATGCTGTTAATATGAATCAAACAAAAGAAAAACAGAAAATCACTCACTGCTCGATTGAATAACTTTTGTAGCTTTAATAAGAATACATTTTTTAAATGCTGCTGTTAAAGGGTTAGTTCACCCAAAAATGAAAATAATGTCATTTATTACTCACCCTCATGTCGTTCTACACCCGTGAGACCTTCATTCATTTTCGGAACTTAAATTAAGATATTGTGGATGAAATCTGATGGCTCAGTGAGGCCTCTATTGAGAGCAAGGCCATTGAAACTCTTAAGGTCCATAAAGGTACTAAAAACATATTTGAAACAGTTCATGTGACTACAGTGGTTAAACCTTAATATACCAAAGCGACGAGAATACATTTTGTGTGCCAAAAAAAAAACCTAAATCACGACTTTTCAACAATATCTAGTGATGGGCCGATTTCAAAACACTGCTTTGGATCGGAGCGCCAAAGTCACGTGATTTCAGCAGTTTAGCCGTTTGATAGGAGATCCGAATCACTAATTCGAAACAAAAGATTCATAAAGCTCAGAAGCTTCATGAAGCAGTGTTTTGAAATCGACTAGATATTGTTGAGAAGTCGTTATTTTTTCTTTTTTTTGGAGCAAAAAAGTATTATTGTCGCTTGTATATATATATATTATTAAGATAGAACCACTGAACTCACATGAACTGTTTCAAACAACATGTTTTTCCTTCCACTCAAAAATGGGCATTTACAACAGGGTATAATAAATGATCTGTGGGGTATTTTGAGCTGAAACTTCTCAAACACATTCTGGAGACACCAGAGATATATTCATATGCTATGTTTTTTCTTCTTCTACAGTTTCAGCCAATTCGACAGGAGTAAAAGACATGGAGTTCTATGCTACCTCGGTTTACTGGTCAACCATCACACTATGCTCCATAGGGTGAGAATTGCCATTGTTACATGCTATACACAGTGTGTTACATGAGTGTTTTTTTAAATTATTGTAAATATATATATATATATATATATATATATATATATATATATATATATATATATATATATATATATATTTTTTTTTTTCTTTTCTTTTCCTAAAATTGTTTGTTTTTCCTTGGCTTTTTAAAAGGAACCATCTTTATAAACTATATATCTTTATAAACTATATATCCAAAGCAGTGATATAAAACTCAGATGCAAGTGTTATATGCAAGATTTATGCAGCAGCTTTTTTAAATGAATCCATTCGTGACATTATTGACAATTAAGGACATTTGCTCCTAAAAGACTTCTAGCATGTTTTTACCATTACAGTTCTCAATGTTTACTGTTCATAAAAATGTTTTGATTATAGCATTATATTTAGATCGTGGCATGAAAGGTTGCAGTGATGAGCATGTAGCTGATCACAGACATGTTGAGTGCATGAATGCAGTGATCTCGTCATTGTAACTCGATTTGTGCAAACTAATAAATGCTTTCATCATAACTAAAAGTGCAAACACAATGTAAGTAAGAGATTCATTGATTCTCTGGGAGTTTTGGGGAGAGTCCACCTAAACACTCATGCTATTTGATTGACAGCTCTAGCAATTGTAAAGGAAGCGTTCTTTGATCGCTTTCTATATATATAATTTAATCACAGTTTAAATAACAGATTATTTTCATCATACTAAGAGAAACAATGTGAACTTGACCATTTAGTCACTAGTTTGATTTACTGAAAATAAACTGTTTTTAGACAGAAACATCTGACTGTAGGCCTACATGAATCATTACATGTTAGAAATCACTGGTCACTGGTGATTTTGGTTAGACATGTACACATAACAGGGTTTTTCCTGCATAGAGAATTATTAGGCATCAGCCTCTGTCAAATTTCATGCCGCCTCCGGCTGTCGACAAAACTCAGACAGGCAGTCACATCCTCATATACCCCTTTTCCACAGACACAGTTCTATTGCAGGTACCCGGCCTGTGTCCATTCTCGAACCGTTCAATAGTGATCCATGGATCGCGGTTATATCCGCATGGATACCATGGATAATCCGCTGGTCAGGCGGTCAAAGTAATAAAAAATAACATTCCAATTAGTTGCGGGTGGATGAGAGATAAATCATTAATGATTATAATAATTGATTATAATAAAGACACTGAACTCTAATTTCACGATAAGACGCAACAAAAGTGTGTCACTGTTTTACTTTCATTTTCAACTGAACATGCAGTATTTCACTTCAGGGAAAACCAATCAAGGAAAACATGTAAGCACCTCCAAGTGGTCATTATGCAAAACAAAGGAAAAACCCTTCATGAGATATTGCTTTATAACTTTAAAAAGCAATTTCTTTAAAAGAAAACATCTCCCTTTGCTTTGAACTTTGAGCATCGTAACTTTGCAGATGTTGTTTATACTCAAATAGCAACATTACACACTAACTAAAGTTAAAAAAGTGAAATCATAATCAAGGACCCCTTTTAAATACTGTACCTTATATATTCTTTGCTCTTCAAAAGACATTATTTCATCATATTGTCTCATTAAATATATTGAACAGCTATGGAGACATACATGCCACAAATTTGGAAGAGGCAACAGTTGCATCGCTTGTGATGGTGGTTGGATTTCTTGCCTTTGGAATCAGCATGTCTAGTTTGAGCTCAGTTATAAGCAACATGATGGCTCAAAGAGGAAGATTTTACCATAGAATGGAGGCTGTTCATCATTACATGGTTTGTAATAAGATTTTAGTTTTCTGTCTGTCATTTCTACTTGTAATTTTATCTTTATTTCCCCCCTTTTAATCAAAGAGGCATATGGAATTGCCAGAGGAAATCCAGTTGTGGGTGCACGACTATTATTACCATCTTTGGTACCACCACAAGGGTCGCGTCGTTCAAGGACTCTTGGACGGTCTCCCGTTTGTCCTGCATTCAGATGTTTCAAGTTGTTGTCACAAATCTCTGTTTAAAAAAGTGAGTCATCTAATAAATTATCTGAGGCCATAATAATGCATAATAGCGTCTTTGATTAACTGTTGATACAACTGCAAAGACTTTTTATGTTTATCTTAAAGTTGTCCATCTTTCTAGGCCAAGATGTTCAGAGACGCAGAACATGGCTTTAAAAGGGCTTTGTCACTGAGATTAAAAACCTACATGTACAGTCCTGGACAAGTTCTGGCTAAAACTGGAGAAATTAATCAAAATCTGTATTACATTAAGCATGGATTTCTACAGGTACTCCTAACATAAGTCTGTGAGGACATCTGAGGACAATGATTTAGTAAGTTTTGAAGAACTCATTTGCTCTATTTTTCAGGTTCTTTGTATGGATTCTGGGAATGAGATTGCAAAATTGCTACCTGGCACATTGTTTGGAGAGGTATAATGCTCAGATCTCTGTTCTCAATATTAACATCTTTAAATGATTTACTAAAATATAATAGGTAAAACTATCCTAAATTATTATATCCTAAAAATATTTTAGTCTAAAATGCTTGTTATATTATATTATATAAAATATATAATAATCTCTCTTTGATAATATGGTGAAAAATTTTCATTAAAAGTAGTATATGTTGTTTTTTTTGAAGATTTTAGAAAACCTAATTCAATTGTATATTCTGTAAACACATTTGTTTTTTATCTGTTTTTTCCCCAGACCCTTTTGCTGTACAAAATCCCTAGAAATGTTACAGTGCGAACATTAACATTGTGTGAAATTACCGTTTTGAAACACAAGGAATTGCTTTCACTCTTTATTGACTACCCTGAAGGTAATAACATTTAGCTTTTTTTTTTTGCTGATTTATGATGGTTTGTTTTTACAATAAGAATTCTCAATGATGGCACACTAACAGAGTTTCATATCTTTTTCTAAAGCTGGTGCTAAGATTGTCAGAATTCCCAAGACACGTATTCAAAATTTCAAGCATCCCCTACGAGAAGCATATGGAGTTGCCTACCTCCCCAAAAATGTTGCATTTGAAAAGAAGCAGGCCATGAATCTTAAGGTTAGTGACTGAAGGACTATGTTTATATGTGCACCAATAATGTGATTATTATCATAAGTAGGACTTAATCACAGTAAGATGTTTACATGACCCGAGCAAACCTCTTCATTCCAGTTTACAGGCAATTTTCATTATTCTGATTATTAGCTAAGAATTGTGGTTATTTTTACTGCTAGTATTCACATATGCACAGCATAAATGATGAAGTCACATACTGGTCACTGTTTTAATCTACTTCATCATATGCAAAACACATTTCTATTGACATCTTGGACTTTTTTTTTTTTTTCCAATGACGCTCCTTAAATGTCTTCTTTTCAATGTTTTCAACCATCAGTATACTGCATTATATTAAAGGTGCCCTAGATTGTTTTTTTACAAGATGTAATATAAGTCCTAGGTGTCCCCTGAATGTGTCTGTGAAGTTTCAGCTCAAAATGTGGTTAGGGTTAGGGATTTTTTTTTATAAATTTTTTTAGCTGCCTATTTTGGGGCATCATTAACTATGCACTGATTTTTTCAGCACGGCCCCTTTAAGAGATGCGTTCCCTCTGCCCCACGAGCTCTCGACTATATATACATCGCATAAACAAAGTTTACACAGCTAATATAACCCTCAAATGGATCTTTACAAGATGTTCGTCATGCATACTGTATGCATGCTTCGAATTATGTGAGTAAAGTATTTATTTAGATGGTTACGTTTGATTTTGTGTGAGTTTGAGGCTATGCTCTGTGGCTAAAGCTAACATTACACACTGTTGGAGAGATTTATAAAGAATGAAGTTGTGTTTATGCATTATACAGACTGCACGTGTTTAAAAATGAAAATAGCAACGACTCTCGTCTCCGTGAATACAGTAAGAAACGATGGTAACTTTAACCACATTTAACAGTACATTAGCAACATGCTAACGAAACATTTAGAAAGACAATTTACAAATATCACTAAAAATATCATGATATCATGGATCATGTCAGTTATTATTGCTCCATCTGCCATTTTTCACTGTTGTTCTTGCTTGCTTACCTTGTCTGTGCACAGATCCAGCCGTTAATACTGCCTTTCCTTGTCTAATGCGTCGAATGGGCTGGCATTATGCAAATATTGGGGTCATACATATTAATGATCCCGACTGTTACGTAACAGTCGGTGTTATGTTGAGATCCGAGTGTTTTCCGGAAGTCTTTTAAACAAATGAGATTTACATAAGAAGGAGGAAACAATGGAGTTTGAAACTCACTGTATGTCATTTCCATGTACTGAACTCTTGTTATTTAACAATGCCAAGATAAATTCAATTTTTCATTCGAGGGCACCTTTAATGTCACACAGCCTTGTCAACATGAACTCCAAAAATTTGATGCCTTTCTTTACTGCTATATTTACGAATCTGCGCATGTCAATGTCATCCATGTATGTCGGTTGCACATGCACACTTTGATTAGAGTGGAGTGAGATGCAATGTGTTTGTAAGTGTTTCCATGCTTGTTTGGTGTGATTAAAATCAGAATATGTCACATATTTCACTACGATTATGAGCTTAATCGCATCAATTTGATCAAGTTATTGTGCACATTAGGCTTGCTATGGTAGTCGGTGTTACTGGTGTTCAGTTGCAACACCGGTTTCATCACTTTTTTTTTCTCAGTTTAACGCGTTAAAAATATTTTACTTAAAGGTGCAATATGTAATATATGTAATATATCCAAAAAACCCTAGGCCAGTGTTACATATTTTGTTCACTTAAGTACTTACAATATCTCAAACTATTTGTAAATCGTGAGAAAATTGCAATTTTAACAAGGCTCCGGGACGTGTGAGGAGTCGCCTGTCAATTGCGTCATACCCGCGTTACCCTCGGTTTCCGGTTTTATTTTGTAGAAACCATGGAAACACCAAAGACGCTTTAATATTTTCACGTTTTAATAGACAAGGGAACAACTGTTTTAATATATTTATAGACAGAAAACTAATTATTGTTATATAGCTCAACACGTTTAGTCTTATTGTTTAAATCTAATTTTCTTGATTTTTTGCGAGTACCATGCTTTACCATGCCTCAGAGAAAAACACTATTTTGTGAAGTAGCTAACATAGCATAATCAGATGCAGCTTTATTTTTAGTAACAGTAATACAGAATTTTTTCCATCATACAATACGTTTTAAAATGAATTGCATGCCATTTATCAACACAATCATCCAGCATTTAATATGATATTGTAAAATCGATCTATCTTACTGCAGTGTGTAACAGTGTCTCACAGCAGCCGCCGAGCGAACGCACAGAGTAACGTTATAACATCATTTTCAACACTCTCAAATGTATCTAATATGATAAACAGAGCTGCGTTACCTCATACTCATGACCGGAAAAGTGGAAGCGGCGCCGGCGACTGTGTCATAATAAAAGTCCCGCTGCTCGTGAGGCGTGTGTTGATCAATCGCTCAAGCTCCTCGTTCAGCTCCACAACACTCGCTCCTGCTCTGCTTCATACTACAGTAACGTTAATAATCACATCCATGAACATGATTTCTTCCCGAGTCCTATCCCAATTCTTTTCCACTGTCCGTTGAGGTGGAGACCACATGTCCCTAGATTCCGCTCCCAAACTTGGCATCATCAAGCTACGCCTGAAACCAGATATGTAAATTTTACTTCTCCCCAAAATGAAAAAATAAATAAAAGCGTGAGAGCGTGTTATAGGCTAAATAACATGTTACAGCCAGATACGACAACGCTACTGCATCACGCATCATCAGCTGCTCATCTGCAGTGATGCGTCATGCAGTAGCGCTGTCATATCTGGCTTGAACAAACCATAACACACACAAATTATGCCAAAATGTCCATTTTGGACAGTCTTAAATGAACGTAAAGACTTGTGAGAAAATGAGACGTGTCAGATCAAGTGCAGCAGCGGCAGATCTTAAAGTGTCATTAATGTGAGAAAATTACTCACTGCTTTTGACTAGAGAACTAGTTCATTCTGTGCCTTATTTATTTATTTCCACTGTTTGATCTGTTTTTTATATAATTTTGTGCCAGTCAGCCTGTTTGTTATTTTATGTTAGACCTAGCATGGTGTATTCTTATTAATTTTGTTAATAAATGTTTAAAGTCCCTGTAATCAATTATAAATGTTACAAATGTATTGCTGAAACACATTACAAATACGGTGAGCTCTGTTGTACTGAATTGTGAAGTTAGAGCGTTAAAGAATTTTTCACCAATTCTGTGTTCAGGATTTTTTGGGCGGAGCTAAAATGGGGGTTTGATGACGCATTGGAGCCCCCGAGCATGGCCCCGCCCCTAACAACATATATCTATCGATGACGCACTAGAGTCACCGAGCATAGCTCCGCCCCTACAGCGGTTCGCCTGCTCAATCTTGAGTGACATACTCATTAACGTTAGTTATACAGCCTACATTTTGTTAGCTAGTAATGCCTTCGTCATGCAAATCCATATTACCTGGTTGTGATAATACGCAAAATAGCTTGGTCTCCTTATTTAAATTTCTTAAAAATGATGATATGAAGAAGGGGTTGATTAATTTAGGCTCTGCAGTGATCATTTTACACTGGATAGTTTTCCAAACTTTCATCACAGACTTTCACTGATAATCCGCTGTTATTGGTGATGGGCCGGACAGAGTCTCTCCTGTCCCAGCCTTCATCCTCCCGTCTCGCGGCGCTGACATCTTTGAGTGTAAACACTCACCAATGAGTGTAAGTTGCCTTGTGTGCATAAGCTTATGTTATAATTAGTAGGTAGTCCACAGTAACTCTACTTAATTTTGCAACCCTCTAACGTGATTCTTTTCTGTGTACTTTTCTGATTCTCAATCTAGTGTACATAAGGTGAAATGTAATCACTATATTGCCTAAATCTTATTATAATCACATTAAAAGTGTGCATGCAGACATTGTTAATGACTGCTTTTGGCTATTTTTGAAATAGATTTAAGTTTTGTTTTAGGGTAAAAACCCTTTGAAAACCTGTTAGGGTATTGTCCCATTTTTTGTACAGATGTTCTAAATGAATGCAAAATTTTTGTTATAGACGAGGGAGCAGAAGATTTTTGTCGCATCCTTGGAACATGTTTCAAACCAGCCTCCTCAAGTTGAGGTGAGTTTGGTAGATTTATATGTATTTGAATTGTTATGCCATTTAATATTTAATTGCCATGTCCATTTCTTTAGGTGTTTTGGAAGAGAACTTTACAGCCTGACAGTGCTTTTGTAAAGTCCTGGAAGAACTTTTTTTTCTGGTGCATCACTGTTTCAGTTTTCCTGAAGACATGGGTGTTTTTTTTCACCAACAATGCAGACCTAAAGGGTATGTTTCTGTTTGATTTAGAGCATTGTTTTTTCATTGAGAGGTTTACATCATTATATTTCATGTTGAAAAAAATGAACAAAACATTATTTATAAAAACAAAATAGTAAAAATGTAAAACAAACTTCATTCAGTTCAGTAGAGATGGTAAAATCAAAATATTTCAATAAATACTGTGGTGCATTTAATGGCTTTTTAAGGTTTGAAATGTTTTGTCTAATATCAGATGTCAAATTTTGTTGTTGCTTGTTAAGGGCTCTTCAGTGGAGGCTGGGCTGTCTATTACCTTGCAGCTGATTGCCTGGTTAACATTGTTGCTTTATTTGACATCCTGGTGAATCTCCGCACTGCCGTGTTTACAGAAGATGGTACTGTTTAATTTACATGTTCATTTTTTAAATGAAGGCACATTTAAAATATCTTGGTAAATTATTCTTTTAAAAATGTTGTTTAATAACATGTTTTCTGTAAATACTACATTGAGACTATCAATTGGTCTCAACTGGACCCATTGCATATTTAGGGCCCTATGAAATCTGTTTTATTTTTTCCCAAATTTTGTTTTATATCTTTTCCATTAGTTTTCCATTTTAATTTTTTCTGGATTCCGTTTTTCCCTATTTTATTTTTTTGGACTCTTTGGACATTTTAATGGTTAAATTAAATTGTCTAATTAGTTGAAATCATAAAACTAATACAATTTAACAACAGTTTATTCAACAGAAATTGTTAGTTAGAAATTTTGTTAGAAATTTTGTTAGTTCAACAAAAATTGCATTTTTAGGAACCTATGAGATATTTTTTTTCTCAAATTCTGTTTATTTTACCAAATTCGGTTTTCTGGATTCATTACATTTTCAATTAAAGAGATTATTTAATTAATTTAATTTTTACTAATCAAAACGCATGTCTGTCTGATTAATTGAATTCATAAAAACAACAATTTATTAATATTCGGTAATTGGTTGTCGTGCCGCTCCACATCCAGTGTAGACAATATCACTGATTATAATGGATTCTGTTGTGTTTTGACATGTCGCGCTGCTCGCGTCCAGTGTAGACACAGTGTAAGACTTTAGTATCTCACTTTTAACTAGTTGCTTATTAGCTTGCAAATTGGCTGTTTATTAGTACTTATATATCACATATTAAGGCCTTATTCTGCAAGACCTTATTCTACGTCCCTAAATCCTACCCAGTACCTGAACTTAAACGCTACAACAACTACCTTAATAACTATTAATAAGCAGTAAATTAGTAGTTAATAGAGAATAAGTGTTCCCTATACCAAAGCATTACCAAATTTACTATACTAATTAGTTGCTGTGTTATTGTTTGATGCCTAACACTTTCTTCTTCTTTTTTTTTCCTCCAGGACTTGTAACAGATTTTGCAATAATATTTCAAGCGCATCGAAGGTCTTGGGACTTGTATTATGATGTCCTTGCAGTTTTACCCTTGGAATTGGTATATTTTGCCTTCGGCGGTACAGAACACTTGAGAATTTTTGGCCTAGTCAAGCTGATTCTGATTCACAAGGTATTTTAAATATTTTTATGTACAGTATTTTTTTTCTTTTTCTTTTTTTGGGTAATATGTTGTAATACTAATAATGAAAAGTATAATTGCAGGGCCTTGAAGTTGACTTTATGTTTGTGGTTGGGATAGTAGAACCAGTGTATGGATTAATTGGGGTTCAGTTAGGTAGTTGAGTTGATATCCTGATACTTCATCATTGTAATTGTGTTATGGTTTCAGATCTATAAGCATTTCTGTCAAAATGAACGTGACATCTATAAGAACATATTTGAACAAAGAATAGCAAAATGCCTCTTCATCTTGATTTTCTATGTGCATTTTTGTGCTGGCTTAATGTACCTGTCAGCATGCCATGAAGAAAGGTAAGTGTGTTTTATTAAAGCGCTAGCCTAGAAAAAAAGTGATAGAATTATTTTAAAGAACTTCAGTTTTATTCAAGCCTTTTATTTACTTTTAAGTTGTAATGAGGAATCATGGGCATGGAATGCTGGACTTAAATCTACTCAGTCCAAATTTGATCAGTATATATATGCAGCATATTGGACAGCTACGACTATCACAAGTGTTGGTAAGTACCATATATCTATGTGTCTTTGGGCCAGATTTACTAAGAACTTGCGCCGGTGCAAACCCTCAACAAAAACCCTTGGAGTAAAAAAATCTACAGTCAGGATTTACTAAAGACACGCAGTGCAAAATCAGCGCTGAAAAGGTGTGGACTGAGTTGTTTTTGCGGCTGATCTTATTGCATATGCATTTGTAGGAGTTTCCCTTTCAGACGCAACATTCATGGGAGCAGAATATTTAAATAAATCACGCAACAGGATTTACTAATGTTTGCGCTCGTCAATTTAATGCTATTTGGCCATTATTTAACGCCCCAAAAAAGGAGGAGACACCGCAGAGAACAGACAGCAGAAGGTAGAAGGGAGAAAATATTTTCCACTCGTATTAATTTCTTTGGAATGCCAGAGGAAGACGTTATCCATATAGTACATATAACAAGTTGCGCCTGTGTCGACCCGCACCTGATGAGCATCAGTTCTGCTTTTTTGCGACCAAATGCTAATTTGCGCTGCTCGTGTTAGATTGTGTTGTTCATTATGTAAATGATTTGACTGCATCTGTGTTTTTTCATTTGCACGTCAGCAGTAGATCATGTGCAAAACTTGCCACTCCTATCAGCACATTTGTGGAATTGCGCTCTCATGCTAAATTGCCTAACACTTTCTAACACTGCATCATTTCACGCTGAACCCGCTTGGCATCACAATGCGGGGTTAACATTTAAAAAGCAGTGCTAACCCTGCTTCTAAATTACAAGTGTGAAATGTTCTTTTACCTGAGGATAAAAGCGGGGTTTAGATCCATGATAAACCAGGGTTTAACAGTGTGAAAAGCCCTATAGTGGAGATAGCATCTATTATCTATTAAAGTTAAAAAATAACTTAACTTTATGACAGTGACTTCCTGAAAGAAATAACACGTACTCTATTAATTATAATTTTGAATATATTTAGCTTATTTTATATCCCAATTAATGTTTTGGTTTAAGCAGATAACACATCATATTCATAACATATATGAAATAGCCAAAATTTTAATTTCCAAGTACTTTTAAGTTCTTGTCACCAAGACAAATGATGCTTACATTGTTAATATGAAACCAAAGACACAATTTTTATATTTCAGGATATGGAGACATCGTTCCTGGCTCTTTGATTGAACAATGTGTGGCAGCAGTTGTTGGTCTTATTGGCTTGCTGATTCTTAACTATATTGTTAGCCAAATGTCTGCCACATTATCTGGTGAAAATGCTAACAGGTAAATGTTTTTGATTACAGATACTAATTTTAATCTAGTTCAAAATGCTTTTTTGTGGAGCAAAAGTTCATACAGCATAGTAAAGTATACTGTAGTACAAGGGCAATTTATTTTAATTTCATTGATTGACTGAAATTGGACTATGTTCTGTTCTGTGACAGACAGTTTGGATCACTATGCTGAAATTTTGAGAAAATGAGGTTTTTAAATCACTCAAAACTTTGAATCTTCAGTACCACAGTTGCATTTTGCCTTTGTACAGCAATAAAGTTCTTCACTGGTTCTCACTGTAAAATGTTTAATTTTTACAAATACATTTTCTGATAACAAGATTCATTAATATAGCCTAATTTATGCACATATTGATGTTTTTTTCTTTTCTTTTTTTTTGCTTAGGGTGAATTTCCAGAATCTTTTTTTAGAAATGCATCACTTCATGGAGCGACATAAAATCAAAGCTTCCCTACAGATCAGAGTCATGAATTATATGAATCTCCTGTGGTCCAAATATCAGTATGCCTCTAATTTGTTTTATAGCACAAACATTAAAACTGTGAGCAACTTGAGCAAAATCTTCTGACTTATAGTCTGCATAAAAAGGGCGCATTACCATTAACTAAAATAGACTATGGTTTGATAGATGACCCTTATATTAACTATTTAACAAGTCCAGTAACTAATAATAATATAATATAATAATATCTAAGTACAATATTTTTGACTAGACACATTTTATTAAACCACAAACACAACAACATCATAGTGCTTCATCAGTTCTTTCTTGACTGGCCCTGATGGAACTTCTCTCAAAACATTTGTTCAAACATTTACTATGTTATATGTGGTCAATGGCACATAGTGCACTACATAGGGGATAGGGAGCGATTCAGACAGTTGCGATGGTGTCTTTTCAGAAGACATTGATTAAACTGCTCATTTTAAATGGATTTCTTTTACAATATCTTTATGAACTTTCTGAAGCATTAGAGTACTTATCACTTTTACTGAAGTGATATTTCATTAGAATATCTGTGCTTTTAATTTAAGTAGATGATTTTAGGAACACAACTTTGACAAATAAGTGACTCTCAGTGTGTGCTGTGTCAAAGGTCATTGCTGCTTACAAACCATTGTCTTATGCCTGGATATGACTAGATTTTTTTTGAGAAGCCTTGTTTATTTATTTTTCATCAGAGGTGAAGCTTCCCCAAGAGGAAAATTTTTAATGTACGACTTGCCAATTGAACTTCAACAGAATGTCGTAATGGCAGAGAGAGGGGAGCTTCTGTCACAGGTCAGTATTTTTTAAATGATTTCAAAAAGTACTCTGTTTAAAAAAAAAAAAATAATAATAAAAAAAAAATATATATAAATAAACATTGTATGGGTTATATATATGCATAGCACATCAAACAAACATAGTTGATGAAATATATGAAATGTATGTCCTATAATGTACAGTAGCACTTCAACTGATTATTCCACTATAAAGTTGATTTGTCCCATTTATTAATTTCATAAATTCATTCACAGACTCGTTTATTCATACACTGCGTAACCATGACACTTTGGAGTATTTATGTATCCTAATTATTTTTATTGCCTTTATGTTTTTCATAGCACAAAATGATTTATTTTATGAAACAATCAAAAAATGGCTGGGTCGTATGGGACGCAAAGCCAGCTTTTCCACCTTTTAAACACAAGATGTTGTGTGTTTTAATTATAATAGTGATCGTTCCCTAATTTAAACAGAAGTATAGAAACAGCCTTGAATTTCAATCTGGATAATTGATGGGCAAGAATTATTATACTCTTTTGCCAAAGAATATTTGATCAGGAAGGGTTGGTTCATTAATTCCATTTTTTTTTCTCTTTATAGATTCCTTACTTCGCAGAAGCTGGAGAGTCATTTATGCTGGACCTTACTTTAACTTCAGTTTTGTACTTTTTTCCTAAAGGGGAAATCATCCAGTACACTAATACTTTCACAAGAGAACTATTTTGCATTCTGAGAGGATCATGTCAGGTGTGCATATAAATTTGATTTCTTTATAAAAATGCATATCTTAGTTTTATATTGGTAGGTTATGAAATTAAATCTAACACAAACTAAACCTCTTTGTTTTACCAAAACACACATTTTGTACACTAAATTTCATAAATAACCATTGATTTGTGCTGATAATTGATAAGAATAACAATAGATCAGGTGATGTAATTATAATGTAAAATGTTATGTAAGATATACAAAACTGATTTATTGTTATAATCTGTGCAACACTAGCATCCATTACGAGTTCTTCTCAAATCTGTTCAGGGAATCTCCCACCACTGCACATTCTTGATGTCTCCCTCATTGGTCACACCGAATTTATCACTTGTACTCTCTACTAATGAGCTTATGAGTTGAATCAGGTTGTGTTAGATGAGGTAAACATCCAAATGTGCAGTGGTGGGAGGTTCCTTGAACAGGTTTGAGAAACACTGGTTGCTCTTTTGACAAGCAAAATAATACATTGGTATTAGCTACATGAAAAAAGCTACATGACATTTCTTACTAGTGAGGTGGTAATATTGCTGTTTTTGATGCAGGTAAACATAAGCCACGTTCACACAGCAGCAGAATATGGTTGTCAGTCTTGTATTTAAGTCCTTAATACGGTTATGTTCTCACACAGTATGGTTATTTACGGGTTATTCACTGTTCTCCACCGGAGCGGCTCCCGTCAGTTTTGTGTTAAATTTTCCAAATTCAAATGCCGCCTCATGCACAAGATGTCGCAAAGGATGTAACATGCATGTGCAATGGTTAAAGACTCCGGCTAGCACGTGTTTACATGCTGCTGTTGGGTAATGAAGTTTTGATGAATGAATTTGCGGTTCAATTAGTCTCTTGTCATGTCAAAAGTGATAATACTTTTCAGTTTTATGGATGTCGCCATCTTTAATATTATGTTGGTCACTGTCGTTATGGTTACTAGTAAGAGAATACGGGCTTGACACTCTTTGCACGTTCATGCAGACAGTGTTCCAGACGCTACTGTAAGTTGCTGTGTGAACAAGACATTTCAAGACTCAAACCTGTAAGTAAATGCGGTTGTCAATCCCAAAAATTGACAGTGTGAACGTGGCCATAGTTTCACTAGTAGTAGAGATTCTGCCAAAGACTCAGATAATTCACACTCTTAAACTCTCTAGCTCTAGCTCTAAAATGACATTAATTAGCTCTAAAATTACACTTTGGTATTAACAATGGAGGATTGGGATGAAATGTGTCAGAAATTAGTTCTACACACAAGGACATATATTATTGAAAAATAATGCACATACAAGATGTAACAGCATTACCCCCTCAGGTGTGCCCGTCATCAGTTATTTCTTTACATTTATGGAAAGCGGAATTACAGATGGTACTCAACCAGAATACGTTTTTTTGCCATCATGGGTACATGGGAGGGAAATGCATTTCTGCTCTTGGCTGCCAGTCCATTTTAGAATTAAAATTACAAATTTGACTTGTGTACATATGTTTAAATAATCAGACTGCCCCTCATTTTGCAAATTTACTGACTCCATATAACCCTTTCAGACATTGAGATCAGAAAATCAAAAACAGCTCGTAGTGCCCAGGACTAGTGCCTTCAGTTCACTTCACTAAACCCAATGGGGTATCCTAAAGAGCAGCTTACCAAAGGGAGCATGCAAGGCATTAAAACCTAAGTAATTAGCCCTTCAGGCTACAACTTTTGATGTTGCCACTCCAAAGGGAGGAAAAAGAGAGAAGGGTATAACTCAGTGTGCCCAGTAACTCTCATCACTCCGACTCTAAACCCCAAAGGAGCCTTAGAGGTCTGTGAGAAATATAATTTGACAATACTTTGATGTTTTGTTCTGCAAAGTAAACTGCACACAAACGTTCTTATTCAGTTACTTATTAGAAACATACGTTTTAAAAAATAAACATAACTTCAAAATTCATGTCTTTGGTATGGGTGTGTGTTTACCACAGACCTAAATTTTAACTTGAAAGCCCCATTATAAAACCTCATAAGAAAATCTGCAGCGAATCAGTCTTTCAGGTTCTGACGTCATACCTGCACCACTCTATTAATCATTCACTTTTGTTGAAACATGAGGACGTTTTATTGGGCTAATTCATTCCTGAGTTTTAATTTCATTGCTTTAGTTAAATTGTGGATACCTTTTAGCCTACTTTTTTATTTCTTCATTTTTCAAATCATAAGAACAAATTAATTGGTACTATGTTCTCACGTTTTAACTAATAGGCTATAGGAACGATTTAATAAAAATAATCAACAATTTCTTAATTCATGAACACTATAATTTTTTTGCATGTTAGCTCTGTGTTGTACGGGAATCAACGTGTCAAAAAGGACAGATAATGAATATGCGTGACCTGAGTGAATTTTTAAATGTAGTTTCAAACATTTTATTTTCAAATTATTTGGTCACAGTAATTTGGTCAGTAAATCATGTGTTAGAAAACTTGGCTATATCACTCCCATTCAGAGTAATCCACCTTTTCTGACGTTTTATTTGTAATGCACACCTTATCTGGCTAGTACTATACAGTAAGCAGACTTAAAAGTAAGCACACTTCATGCACTGTAATATTTCACTGCAACAGAAGTCAAATAGCTGGAGCATTATGCTTACATTTATATGATAAATAATTATATGAGATTAAATATTGCAATGCTATATTATTATTGGTATTATTATTACTACCAGTAAATTATTTAATTATTTTATATTAATTTACAAGTAAAAATGTAAGAATTACAGCCTTACTGAGCAATGTTGCAAACTGTCCCTTTGTGCCTCCTGGTGGTGATTTCATAAACAAATGTCACATGTGACAGGGTTTTATTTAATGGTGTTGTGGCAGTGGTACCCATGGCGGCAATAGGCATTTTGGTTGACTACTGCAATGGACAATAAACTTTGTTTTAAAATACAGCTTATAATTTCATTATTTAATCATTGTTGAGTAATAATTTAAATTTTTATATGTATTTTATAGTGTTTGAATGATGACCTTTCAGAAGTTGTTGGATATTATCACAAAGGAATGTATTTTGGAGAGGTAATATTTAAATATTTGGTTTAGTTTAATATCAATGACACAGTAAAAAGTGTCTGATATGAAAGGGAACCGGCATAAGCTTGGTTCCTTTAATGAAGGAATGTCATGCTTTGCAGCTTGGCCACTCTACTGACTTTTTGCTGTGATAGTATTCACTCCATCAGCAGAAATTCTGTAGGGGTGGGGCTTAAACACCATCTGCCAATAAATTGCAGTTATTTTATTCAGGCTTCAGAGGTTGTATGTATAAAATAGCACTTTCCACACCACAGCTACAACAATAACAATATAGAGGAACAATATTGTTGGGATCAATTTCAGAATTATTTTTTTCCAGCTGTTGAATGATAAAACACTGTCAGCCAATCAGAATCCATTCTAATTTGAGGGCTAGCTCATTTAAAATGGCAGACAACATTGCGGAGAAGTTAATCGCCAAGGTCCAGAAAAAGCCACCACTGTTTGACAAATCAAACCTTCTTTTCAAGGATACTTTAAAGAAATTGGATGTATGGAAAACAATTGGTCATACCCTAGGAATAAATGGTGAGAAGTATTAATGATGAGATCATTATGCCAGGCTAGCAAACAGTGTAGCATAAAATTACCTCAGGTATCCATCGCTAGTTTCAACAACATTGTCTTGCTTCCTTTGAAGTTGCAGTGAAAAAGACTAGGCATTGTTTTTATTCCACTATATTGACTTTGTCAGCTAAATTCATTGTTAGATTAGATCGATTACACTAGCTATTCACTCAAAACATAGCATGCAGTGGATATCTGCTGGTTAAAGCCATGTAAATGCAACAAGAACAGCAAAAACACATTGTACACACTTTGAAACTGCAACGCATGAGCTTAGAATAAGCAGAAAGTTATTGTTCTTTGGTGTGGACGCAAATATAGTTATCGTTCATGGTGTGAAGGGGCCTTAAGAGTGTCTTGTTCTCTTGCTTAGAGAACCTTGGTTATTATCAAATTTTCTTTTTTTTTTCTGCAGGAAGGTTTTTTGTTTGGAAAAAAAACCACATTGACAGTACAGGCTAAGACATGCTGTGAAATTGTACTAATTGATTTTGACAAGGTCAGAGTACTTCTTGAGAAATATCCCCTTTTTAAAAGGTATGTTTTATAAACTCAAACAATTTAAATATTAGAGTAAAATCTCTGTTTACATTAAAGAATATTTTATTAGGAAATTGTCAATCCTTTAGGCAAATTGAAGAATTCCGATCAAAATGCTCAGAGAAATTGACGGAGACTGCAGCGAAAGTACTGAAAAGGCAATTCAAAGACCAAGAATCTGATGCTGTGGAGAATCAAAAAGCCCCATTGACATTTCATGGCTGTAGATATTCCAAGAAATCAAAATGCTGTGAGTATTTTGAGAGATAACTCTTATGTTTTGCTTTTTGTGCTTTATTATTTTACTTCAGTAACTAATTACCCTAGAGTATATATATCTTCTGAATCTGAACACTTTCCTATTGTTATAAATAAGTGACTAAACTAATCTTCATAATATTCATTTGGGCTTCACTGTAGTTAATGAATTTAGATACTTTTTGATTTGTGACTAATGCTTGCAAACACAGCTGACCGAAAGCTGCCAAGTTGTAGTAATGTTGCCACTGGGTTGGTGCGTCAGATGGTGGGTGGAGGAAGGGTGTATTGTTTTAAACTGTCAGTGAGATTGACCCAGCCACTAACCCAATGGCTGGGTAACAAAAACTAACATGGAAAAAAATAACCTGTCATAAACAGCGCTGAGACACGAATAGTTGATGATCCAATTTCAGTCTTTATTTAGAAGGCAATCTAAAAACAGAGTCAAAACAGGCAAAGGTCAAACACAGGAGAGCAATCCAAACCATAACTGAGATAAGGGCAGATGTAAACTGGAAAAAGAAAAAGAAAAAAAAAAACACCCAAAGACCAGGCAGAGAATCAAAAACAAGACTTGGGAAAACCAGGATACAAGGCTCAGGGAAGCAGTACAAACAGACATACAAGACCTAACAAAGACTGACTGAGTGAATCAGGCTTTTATAGACTGAGCTAATGTGAAACAGCTGTGGACAATCAGTGATAATGAAACCAGGCAGAGGATGATGGGAAATGAAGTGCATTGCTGAGTGGCAGTAGTCTGGGGTGGAGTGCCCTCTAGTGGACAACCAAGGCAATCGTGACATAAACCATGGTTATTAAAAAAATAAAAATTTTGATGTGAAAAGGCTTTAAGGATTTGAAACCAACCAATGCTGAACCCTTATCTTATTTTACCTACTGAGAATTTACATATAAATATATTTCTAGATGTGGAGGACTTTGGAAACATTCCAATATATGCTGGATTAGAGGTGGAGACCATTGAAATGAAACGGTTCAAAGATCGGCCAAAGTAAGCATTTATTTTGGTGATGTGAAAATGTATACAGTGCCATCATGTACAACTGTTAATAACTTGCCTTTTATGAGTGAATGATGCACATGACAGGAAGTCCACAAACATATATATATATATATATATATATATATATATATATATATATTAGGGCTGTCAACATTAACGCGTTAACGCATGCAATTAATTAAAAGTCCTTAATACGTTAAAATAATTTGACGCATTTAACGCAAAAAAAATTATGGAAGCATGTGAAATTGCGTCATAACATCATTTACGTCACGCAGTTAGATGATCTTAAAGTCCATGCTGATTATATCAGAGATGGCAGAGAGAATTATTCATTCCAGCATCTGTTTCGCTTTAAAACACGAACTCTCTGAACATATTCTGTCATTGTATCTGAAGAGTGTGAGCCTTCCCGCATCGCTGTTCCTGTCTGAACGGAATGTCGAAACATCCCACCTCTGTATGGCCAAATGATATGAAAACTATGTTTCTCGGCTGGATAAAGCTAACTAGCTTCTTGCTATGAAAGTTTTGATGAATAAGGATTGCAATCAAAGTAAAGACGATTGCGGCGATGCACAGAAGCACGCGTGAGTCCGTTATATTGATGGACAAACAAATCATGTATGAGCGCTCTCGAAGCACTGATCGCACATTGTATTTATGCACAGACACATTTCAGTACATTCACGTTGTTTTCACACACATTCAGGATAATGTTTATTTGTCCTGTGTATGCTGCTGTGTACTTTAGTATATATGCAGGTCAAGGCGGTTGGTTTAGGTTTTTTTAAAGCCCGACATGCATACAGCAGCCTACTGGAGAAATTGTGTAGTGATCATGTTCACCAAAGCTGTGCAGCTACACTTGGTCGCGGCGCGCCGCTACTTCATGAAAACTGAATCTGGATCTGGACCAGAGCAAAGCGTCATTATCGTCAAATATCAAAAAAAACATTGTTATCAGTGTCTAAAATGCTAAATAAAATTTACAAATTTAAGTTATAACAGTTGTAATTTCTGTATACAGTAAAAACAGCTTGTGAACATTAAAATATTAAATTCAATAATGTTAAAAAATAATTGTTAAATGCGTTTTATATTTATCTTCTTATATTTGTTTTATTTTTGTAATGTAATGTGCTTTTGTAAAGTCATAATTCTGTTAGCCTATAACAGGCATATTGTTTTAAACTGCTTTTACAATGGTTACCATTAATCGTGTAAAAGGTTTTTTAGTGAATTGTATTAAAACCAGAGCAAAAATCCTAATAATAAAACTAAATCATAATTATTAATGTAATAATAGCCTTTTTTTAGTTTTTTTTTTTAAGGGTGCTTTAGTGCGCATAGATGTATGAATTATATGAAATCATATCATTTGGTTATTTGATGTCCTTTTTTCGAAAGACATCTAAATTTACCTTGAAAAAAGCTGAAAAATACAGTTTTGTGAAAATCACACTTCAATCTGATGGTTTACTTTGCTGGATATAGGCAATGATGGCAAAATGGACATTTAACAAGATAAATGGTGTATGCTTAATTTCACTATAAGTGTGTGATTAATCGCGATTAAGATATATATATATATATATATATATATATATATAAATGAATATTCTGTCATGAGTGCGAGGAAATGGTGTGGGTGAACTATTTCTTTTTTCTGAACTATGTTTTTGTCTCTACAGAAATTTAATGGAACACATTATATATTTCTTCTTGAGGACATGCCCATCCATTTTCTTAATGAGGTAAATGCAGTGCTACTGTGATGTTTTAATTATACTGATAGAGTTAAAATGTTCTCTAAAAAATGATTACCTCACATCAGGAAGAAACCTCAAAAACTTGGAAGCTTTGTGCAATTTTTACGTCACTCGAGATCAACATTCATCACTATTCTGCACTGATGGGAGTCTGTTCAAAGATTTTACATACCCAATGTTATCAAGTTGCGAAAGACCTGTAGTCCATAGAAGGGCAGTGATGAGTAGTACAGAGACAGCTCTTTAACTCAAGCAAAACATGAGGGCTTGTATCATAAAAGTTTCAAAACTCTTTAATCACGTCATTGTCGTTATTTTTCATATTGCCTGAACATAATTTCGCTGGCTTCCGCAGTAGATCACACTATAAATAAATGCATAATCACTTACTATAATGCCCTCTGTGTTTACTTCCGTATGACAGTGCACTATGTGTGTTGCCAAGTTTGCACTGTTACCGCGGGTTGTTTTTTTCAACTCCGTGGGTTGAAGCGACCACGTTAACGTGATATGTAACCCCCGGAACACGATTTTTACCTGGGTACCCCACTTAACATGATTAGGCTAGTTTTGGACTAGTTTTGAGAAGTAATTGAGTGGATTTTGTGGTAAAAACCTGGCAACCCCGTTTGTATCGTTCTTTTGCGCAGTTCAGAACCATGATCTGTTCACATTGGAAATCTGATATTGGCCACATTTGAAACAACAATGTGAACAGCTATACAAAAAAAAAATCAGATTTAAGCAAAAGGCGGAATTGCAGTGTGAATGTAGCCTAATTTAGTAAGCATCACAGTACTTCCTGTCTTCATTCATTCATTTATTCATTCATTCATTTTGTTGCAGGAGTTCCATTCTGCCCAGCAGCGAATTTTATGTTAGATGGGAGTTTTTCCGGAGCATGATAGCTGTCACCGTCAGCATCATTTCCTCGTTGCTTTTTACATTTCTACACTTCAGAATGGAGCTGTGGATTGTTTCTTACATACTTGGATTGTTTTGTTGGGTGGACATCTATCTCCGCATGCATTTTGCTTTCTATGAAGGCAATGATCTCAAAGTTGACACTGTGGAAACAGCACATCATTATATCAAAACCGGGTTCCTTATGGATTTCATAACCTGCTTTCCTTGGGAACTTGTGGGTTGGATTATGATTTCACCATTTAGTGAGAATGGATTTTATGCCAATAATGAAGCACTGCATCTTTATGCATGCTTAAGGATTCCACATATTTTTCAGTTATATCGCATTCCCTTTGTATTTTCACACTTGCAGGCTAACATTGCGTCAGAAACAAACATTGTTTGTTTTTTGAAGTTGTTCTTATATTTTACTCTTTTTGTGCACTTCAGCACTTGTCTTGTCTTTGCAAGTGCATGCCCTTTAGCAGACTTTTATGGAAACACGAGTAATTATTTATTACCAGTGATAAAGCACAACTGTACACCATTGTCCTGGGTGACACACTTGGACACCTCATTTGATGTTCAATTTGGTAAGTGTTGTTCTTCAGACCTTTAACAATTGAAACTAATACATATTTTATTCATCATGTTTTTCATATTTCTAATAAATGAAAATAAATCTGTTTATTTAATCATGTGTTATTTCAGATACTATTACTTTCCAGCAGCTGTATTTAATGAGCTTGTACTATGTCACTGCAACAGTATGTAGTGTTGGATTTGGGGACATCCATCCATACACAACTTCAGCGGTAAGTATCATAGCAGTCAAATATTAGATGTATAAAAACATGTAGGTGACATTTTACCCCAAAAGTAAAAGCAGTCATTCAATCAATACATATATAGATAAATAATAAATAAATAATAATTTGGATTTTAAAAGAAATACATTTATATATATATATATATATTTTTTTTTTAATGAAAAATAAATCCCTTTTTTTTTTTTTTTTACATAATGATAATTGGAATGAGAGATGTTTAAAAACAATCATAAGCTTTGTTTTGCTATTTTTCATTTTGAGTTTAAATAGAGCCAGGTTTTGTAATTTTCTGCCTTATAGTAGATTGAAATAAATATAAATATATAGATTTAGTTAATATGCTAAAAGTAAACTGTCAGACTTGAATTCACTCTTTTTGAAATTTAAAGATGCAGTGTGTAAATTTTAGCAGCAACTAGCGGTGAGGTTGCGAATTGCAATATAGAGAAGCTAAGGTGGCCAACACCAGACAAAGATGTCGTCATCTGAGACAGCAGAGAGTAGACAAGTAGTAGTCAGCAGAGAGTAGACAGTAGCAGTCAAGCAAACGTGCTCTGTAGAGCAGTTTGTCTGTTTAGGGCTACTGTAGAAACTAACCGCTGGCGCAAAATGGCGACTTTGTTGTAAGGGGACCCGCGGTGTATGTAGACAGAAATGGCTCATTCTAAGCTACTAAAAACATAACAGTTCATTATTTAAGGTCTTTATACACCACTGAAAGCATAGTTATGTATATTGTATTGCATTTCTGTCAATAGATCCACTGAAAATGTACACATTGCACCTTTAAACCTCTTTATTTTAACCAACAAATCAAAGCCCCATTTTTTTATATATATATTTCACACAATGATTTTATGTCATATGCATGTTTAGAGACTTTATGCATTTCCAGCTACTGACTTTTCTTTGTGCATAAACAAAATTTTCAGAAAGTTTTGATGATTTTCATCATGATTTCTGGGACACTGTTTTGTGGCTGGTTATCAGGCACTATTACTGCTTTGCTGGCGAACACAGATGCTATGAGAGCTGCTTATACAGAGAAAACTGAGAGCATGAAACTATTCTTGAAGGTATTCATTTTCACTCAGAGTCTGTTTATTAAAGATACACATTAAAATGTTTTGAAATATGTATAAAGAAAATTCCTTTTTATTAATAACATGCATCATTTAATTACAGTCAAATATAATAATATTGTAAATTAACGTTATATTAAATACTGTTTGGAAGTCTTTTTTCTGTTTTTTAGCTGTAATGGCAAAATAATGGTTGTAATGGTTTTAAAATGGCTAAACAGAAACACATCCATGCTGCATGGGATTCTTTGATGAACAGAGATTCTGTATTTATTTGAAATAGTGTTGTCAAAAGTAACGACTTCGATACCAAGTTGGTACTGAAAATTTAAAAATATGATGCTTTGAGCGCTGTAAGCTGATTTGTAAACACCTCTGGCCATTGTGTTCACACACTCATAAGATATGTCTGTGATTGGCTACAATGATCAGTGCTTCAAAAACATGTTGTAAATAGACATCAATGACGCTCTTCACCAAGAGGTGTTTACAAATCCGCTTACAGGGCTCAAAGCGTCACATTTAAAAAATTTCAGTATCGACTTGGTTTCGAAGTCGTTACTTTTGACAACACTAATTTGAAATGGAAATAGTTTAAATAGTATAAATTATACACCGATCAGGCATAACATTATGAGCACTGACAGCCAAATTGAGTTTGACAAGAGCCAAATTGTGATGGCTAGACGACTGGGTCAGAGCATCTCCAAAACTGCAGCTCTTGTGGGGTGTTCCCGGTCTGCAGTGGTCAGTATCTATCAAAAGTGGTCCAAGGAAGGAACAGTGGTGAACCAGTGACAGGGTCATGGGCGGCCAAGGCTCATTGATGCACGTGGGGGAAGAAGGCTGGCCCGTGTGGTCTGATCCAACAGACAAGCTCCTCAAATTGCTCAAGAAGTTAATGCTGGTTCTTTTAGAAAGGTGTCAGAATACACAGTGCATCAGTTTGTTGCGTATGGAGCTGCATAGCTGCAGACCAGTCAGGGTGTCCATGCTGACCCCTGTCCACCACCGAAAGAGCCAACAGTGGACACGTGAACATCAGAACTGGACCACGGAGCAATGGAAGAAGGTGGCCTGGTCTGATGAATCACATTTTCTTTTACATCACGTGGATGGTCGGGTGTGTGTGCATCGCTTACCTGGGGAACACATGGCACCAGGATGCACTATGGGAAGAAGGCAAGCCGGCGGAGGCAGTGTGATGCTTTGGGCAATGTTCTGCTGGGAAACCTTGGGTCCTGCCATCCATGTGGATGTTACTTTGACACGTACCACCTACCTAAGCATTGTTGCAGACCATGTACATCCTTTCATGGAAACGGTATTCACTGGTGGCTGTGGCCTCTTTCAGCAGGATAATGCTCCTGCCACAAAGCAAAAATGGTTCAGGAATGGTTTGAGGAGCACAACAATGAGTTTGAGGTGTTGACTTGGCCTCCAAATTTCCCAGATCTCAATCCAATCGAGCATCTGTGGGATGTGTTGAACAAACAAGTCCGATCCATGGAGGATCCACCTCACAACTTACAGGAATTAAAGGATCTGCTTGTGTCAGATACCACAGCACACCTTCAGGGGTCTAGAGGAGTCCATGCCTCGACGGGTCAGGGCTGTTTTGGCAGCAAAAGGGGGACCAACACAATATTAGGTCATAATGCTTGATCGGTGTAAATGTCTTTACAGTAACTTTTGATCAATGTAATTTATTGTAGGTGAATAAAATTCTTTAAAACGACATCTTTGAATGTTAGTGTACTATGTGTTGTTTTAACTTATTTTTTCCCCCTTTTTTTAAGAGCCACAAAATAACTGGGCCTTTATATGACAGAGTAATTGGATTTTACACATTCCGATGGATGCGCACAAAAGGATTTGATCAGGATAAACTGACTGAGTATTTGCCCTCTTCACTAGTCAGTGATATTTCAACAGTTCTTTATTCTGATTTTATAGCAAAGGTAAATATTTTCTTGGCAATTACTAATGTAACAATGACTGAAGAACGACACATTAATTATGTAAATGCATGATCTCTTTTTCTAGGTGTTTGGTCTTAATATCCATAAGAAGTCTGAGACATGTCATTTGTCTCCTATGGCAATCAACAGAGCAGGGAAACTCGATGTAATAACATGAATGACAACTTCATTTCAAGATCATTTTGTTTGATCTTGTGCATATTTTGCTATTTTTACTTTTTGTTTAGAATTAAATACATGTTGAAATGGCTGATTATTTTAATAAGCTAAAAGACTCTGACTTACAAGGTGTTGTTTGCAGGGGCCATTTTTTGAGAAGATCCTAACAAAGGAGTCTCTGGAGCAATTAAAAAATGATGGATGCTTCATTCGCTTATTAGCCAGAAGTATTTCACAAAGCCTGTACAGAGCCGGTGATCTCATATTTATGAAAGATGACATTGCATCAGAGGTTATTATTATTATTTATTAATATTACTATTAATGAAGGGCATAAATGCAAATAGGTTGGTAGTTAGATGTATAGAGTCAGAAAACTTCGATTTCTATGTATAAATATACATTTAAATTATTCACTTTTTTCCTAATGTTTTAATATCATTCGAAATGTTACAGTAGGTCTTTTTAATTACTTTTTTGTTGTATTCATAGTGTCAAGCTGAACTCATTAAGATCAAGAGCTATGGAAATACGTTGTGCATCTGCAAATTTTGTTGTGCAAATTTTGAATGTCCATAATATGAGTCTGAAAGGGTAACAGAGCATGCTTATGACTGTTTAAAAATTGTAATTTGTTTTCCTAGATGTATTTCATCGATGAGGGAGAAGTGTCGGTTTTATCAAATAATGAATCAGCAGTTCTTTTCAAACTAAACCCTGGACAGTATTTTGGTGAGAGAACTTTCCTGTTAGGAGAACCAAGACCTTCCACAGTAAGGTTAGTATTGCTTTTATTTATTTATCTAGTTAGTGGTACATTGAGTATGTTGGTATGTTAGGATTAATGAGGTGGGTTTATAGTGTCCTCCCATATATTTGACATATGAACAATGATGTATTCTAAAAATCGATTTTGGCCAGATTTACATGCAGTTAGACACATTTCTCTAAATTTTACTGCTTTCTTATAATTTTTTTTATAAACGGCTTGTTGTTGACAGTGTTGGGGAAAATTAAATTACATGTGTTACTCCCTAAAAAAAGTAACTAATTGCATTAGTGAAATGAATAAGCCTCAGGCTGAAGGAAATGCATATTTACACTTGTACAGTAGAGGGCGCAGCTCAAACAAACATTTCAGCTGTGCTGCCATTCTGGATTAAAGAAGAATAGGATACAGGAGAAGGAAGTTCAACACTCTTACTTCTAAATCTAATCTAAAGTAAAATCTGCTTATTAGTATGGTTGAATTAGATAATTGAAGGTCAGCAGCAAAGACATTGGTTAATAAGTGAGATTAAACACAATGTATATTTGTGTAATTTAAAATAGTTAATTTTTACAGGTTTGCGTAAAATTCTGAGACTGCATTTGACTATTTTTTATCCATTTTGAGGAATACTGAATGTTTTTGTGCAAGTGAGATGAGTAAATGCATGTTCACATTTAGTCTTGAACTACAATAACCATCATGTTCACACAGTGACACATCACCTCTGACCTTTATTTCTCCCAACATGGCGACAGGAGAGCTGTCAGTCAATAAATGTAAAAAAAAAAAAAAAAAAAAATAGTAACTTGCATTTCTTATTTAAAAAAAGTAACGTAGATATTTTGTTGTAAATTGAAAAAGTAATGCATTACTTTACTTGTTACTTGTAATGCGTTACCGCCAGCTCTGGTTGCGGATATATCTTTTTCTGTACCGTTTGGTCCTTTAACATGGTTGAGGTTTCTTTTTCAATTGTGATGCTGCAAAATCAGGATTAGAATGTACATACTGTAACACATTGAGTCACTAAAGCTGTTCCACTCGCTAGTACCGTTACTTACTGTGCTGCAGAACCGTTCAGCCTGATGGTGGAAAGCACTTGATTAGCATCGTCAGGTAAAATAACTTGTTAATGTCTTTAACATTAGGCTATTTCTGACATGACTGCAGATATGGTTAATGCCATTATTCACAGTTAAACTTTGAAAAAAAATGTTTAAAGTAAATATTTGATGCATTTGTTGGCATGTACTTACAAAATTACTTACCTGAATACATTATAGGTATTGCTCGTGTTAAGGCAGCATCAACAAACAGTACTTTGCATATTGTACTGTAGTTGTCTATACATAACTATAGTTGTTTTTATAGTGCATCAGAACTAGAGATGAAATGGTATGAAAACAGCAAATAAAATTAGCAGAATTATGCACTTTGTGTTTGCATAAACATTAAAATAACATGTTAAACATGTTAAAAATAACGTTAAAATAGCATTAAAAACGACAGCTGGATTTTTAAACAGGTGTCTTACAACATAACATGTTATCTACTAATGAGTATTACATGTTTAAACAAAGTTTTGACACAAAAAAAGTTTTATAAAATGATTTGATGAAATGATGATGCCTTTAAAGGATTAGTCCATTTTTAAATAAACTTTTCCTGATAATTTACTCACCCCCATGTCATCCAAGATTTTCAAGGTTTTTGATGAAAACATTCCAGGATTATTCTCTTTATTGTGGATTTCAATGGCCTCCAAATGGTTGAAGGTCAAAATTACAGTTTCAGTGCAGCTTCAAAGAGCTTTAAACGATACCAGACGAGGAATAAGAGTCTTATCTAGCGAAACGATCGGTCATTTTCGGAAAAAAAATACAACTGTATATGCTTTATATGCTTTTCCACATTCTTCAAAACGCTTACGCCTTATGTCCTAAGCCTTCCCTGTTCTACTTGCGGAAAAAAACTAAACTGGCGCCGCGTTCGTTCTGTAAGTAGAATAGGAAATGCATAGGACATACAGTGTCTGGTATTATTTAAAGCCCTTTGAAGCTGCACTGAAACTGTAATTTTGACCTTCAACCATTTGGAGGCCATTGAAAACAATAAAGAGAATAATCCTGGAATGTTTTCATCAAAAACCTTGATATCTTTTTGACTGAAGAAAGAATGACATGAACATCTTGAATGACATGGGGGAAAGGGTGTCAAAATAATAAATTATAAACATTTGATCTGCTCCATAAATTAATCGGCGACATATAATCGAAATATAATAAAATACTTAATACCAATTTGCTGTATGTGTAGCTTATTGATATTCCCCATTTGTTTTTCAGGGCTGAGACAAACTGTGACTTGTATGTGTTATCAAAGGCAAGCCTTGATGAGGTATTGAAGCATTATCCTAAGATTTACGAGGAAATGAATAGCAACGCTGAAACAATAAAACAACTGTTACAAAACGAAGATCATCCGAGAAAGAAATTTACAAAGCCTGACTCTGCAGAAGAGACTTTCCTTCGAGCTGGATGTAAGTTATTTGAAATCCCTTTTAATGTTGAACTATTGCGTTTAATCTATGTACGATGGGCCAGTTGCATAAACATAGCTGCTAAGTTAAGACTGTCTTCAGAACTAGTCTGACTACTAGCAATTAGTTAAGGCTAATCAGTCTTACTGACCCGTTTTGAAGAAAAAAATGAGATGAGTAACAGTTTATGCAACTGGTCACAGAAACGCAATACATGACTTTCAAACTACCCAAAATTTTTTACTGCTCAGATGAAATAACACAGTGTTCACCTTTCTTCATCTCATTTTTAGGATCCTTTGTCTTAGACAAACCTCGACCAACAGTTAAACTCTTATAAATGTGAAATAAAGAAATGGAGCTTCACAAGCAACTGGCTTCCCAAGTTGTTTGTGTACTCATTTTTGCAGAAACAGAAAATATGCCATGATAAAAACATATATTTAGTTAATAAACAAATACTATGATCTTGAAATAAAAGAGAGCAGAGGTGTACGTCACGTTATATATGTTACCGGCAATGTGTGAAATCCGGCATTGTGTAGAATGCTTAGGGAATATATAGAATGCCTGACGTTCGTAGGCAAAATATCAAGTGGTTTATATTTCACGCATTTCCTAGGTATTCTATACAATGCCAAAGGGCCACCCCGCTTGTTATTCTGTATAATACCTAGGTAATGTATAGAATGCCTAGGAAAAGTATGCTTTCATACTTTGCCTACATTCTATATATTCCCTAGGCATTCTATATAATACATTGAATACATTATATACTTTGAAAACTTGAAAATATCAAGGAATTTCTCCTGTAAACCTGAAGGACTGGAAAAGTTGTGGAAATTTCTGTAATAAATGTAAATTTATTATTATTATTATTATTATTAATATTTTTAAGAACATTCTTTTTGGGAATATAAATACTTCTTAAATTGTATCTTAAGAAAAAAAAAGGAACACTCCACTTTTTTTTGAAAATAGGCTCATTTATCAACTCCCCTAGAGTTAAACAGTTGAGTTTTCGAATCCATTCAGTCGATCTCCGGGTCTGGCGGTACCACTTTTAGCATAGCTTAGCATAGTTCATTGAATCTGATTAGAGCGTTAGCATCTCGCTCAAAAATGACCAAAGAGTTTCGATATTTTTCCTATTTAAAACTTGACTCTTCTGTAGTTACATCGTGTACTAAGACCCACAGAAAATGAAAAGTTGCGATTCTCTAGGCTGATATGGCTAGGAACTATACTCTCATTCCGGAGTAATAATCGAGGAACTTTGCTGCCGTACCATGGGTGCAGCAGGTGCAATGATATTATGCAGCGCCTCTCACAAATGTCTCCATGGTTACAAGGCACGCTCACTGTGCAAGCAGGGGGTCGGTGCGTAATATCATTGCGCCTGCTGCACCCATGGAATGGCAGCAAAGTTCTTTGATTACTACGCTAGAATGAGAGTATAGTTCCTAGCCTATAAGCAATAACACTAGCTAGCTAAATATAATTTTACTACTAGTAACATGAATGTGGACGAGTAGTCTGAAGTGACACAGATTGATCATTTACCCGTATGATGTGCTCTCTCTAGCTACAGATACATTCACTCTAGAAAGAGTGCAAAAAGATGTGGCGCAAATGAATGGGAATAACCGTGGCATCTTCTATCTTTGAGACAGGTTTTTATAAAATAACTATTTTAACTTGACACGGCTCATTAAAAACATGCCATTGACTGATTAACTCCCGTTAAGCCAGTCGCAACAAAAATAGTCTGAGGTCTTATTATGATGCAGGAAGTGCAAAAAGACAAGCTTTGAGGTGTTTTTCATGCAGCGAGTCTTCAGCAGTACCTGCCTTTCAATCAAATAACACCAAAGTTTTCTTCTTAAGAAAAAAATTAAGATGTTCTTAAGAAAATATTTGAGAACTTAAGAATTTTTCAAGAATTGCACTTAGGAAAATTCTTATGAACCTCTTAAATAAGATAAATGAAATATTTACGATTCCTGAAATTGGTCTCAGATGGCAAAATCATAGCAAAAAATTGTACAGTGTACTGTTAACACACCTATAATTCTTATTTATTTGCCACGTTTCTCTTGAATGCATTTTCATCTTATGAACACAACATGTAAAATGATGTTTGTATCTCTTACAGGTGCAAAACTCTATAGGGATAAAATGGCCGAGGAGGAGCACAGAGCTAAACTCCGTTCACGTCCTTTGGTCATAAGACTGTGCACATCAATCTCATCAATGCTCATCCAATTTTTCCTGAAGATTTTCAACAACATGAGAAGTGTACACAACAAAACCATTGTTCCTGAGAACAGTTTTCGAGTGGTCTATCAGTACACATCTTGTCTGCTGATCACAATTGTTTTCTGGGCAATAACATTCATGGTGTGTATCTTTTGTGCAATTTAGCAGTTCTCTTGCAATGAAATTTATTCTTTTAAAAAAATTTTTTAAAAAATGCATCTTTGCCATTTTTCAACCCGCTTTGGATTGTAACAATGTCGGTAGTTCTTGGTAGCACCCTGGAACTACCGACCCTGGAGCAATACAAGTCGACACCATTTTGACTAAAACTAAGAAGTATTTCATTCATTTCTAAGAAGTAATCATTCCTACTTGAGCTTTAATGGTTCATTGATGGTTTGCCATGGTTTGTTGTGCTAGTCTGAATAGACTTTTGACTGTAAATGTTCACCTGGTAGCTGAAATTGCTGCAGTAAAACCTATAGACTTAGGGTTAGTTCACCCAAAAATGACAATTCCTGTCATTAATTACTCACCCTCATGTCGTTCCAAACCTGTAAGACTTTCGTTCATCTTCAAAACACAAATAAAGATCTTTTTGATCAAATCTGAGGGTGTTCTGTCCCTTCATAAAAAGCCTATGCAACTCACACTTTCAAGCCCCAGAATAGTAGTAAAGACAAAATTAATCCATGTGACTCCAGTGGTTTAACCTCAATTTTATGAAGCGATGCGAGTGCTTTGCTTGCGCCAAAAAAAACAAAACATACATAATATACCACTTTATTTGCGAGATATTGAATCTCCAACTCGCATTCACTCAACAATATCTGCTCTTGTGTCATGTTGCTTGTGGAGATAAATATTTTGAAAAGCTCTCAAATTTGATCAAAAAGATCTTTATTTGTGTTCCAAAGATGAATGACAGTCTTACAGGTGTGGAACGACATTAGGGTGAGTAATTAATGACACAATTTTCAAGGTTTCAAGGTTGTTTTATTTATATAGCACATTTAAAAACAGCAAGCATGGCTGACCAAAGTGCTGAACAATAAAGCGAAGGAAAAAAAGAAAGTACAAAGTGAAACATACATTCACACAATATACTCATACTGAATTAAATGCTAAAGAAAAAAAGTTTTAAGAGAAGATTTAAAAATAATTTTTCATTTTGGGGTGAACTAAGCCTTTAAACTAAAAGAGGAAACCTTATTCAAAACTCTTTTTTGAATTTGTGTTTATTTCAAATATATTAATCAAGACAGGCTGTCTGTCACACTATCCCTTACTGCAAATGATTCTCTTTCTTAAACATTAAAGGGATAGTTCACCCAAAAATGAAAATTCTGTCATCATTTACTCACCCTCAAGTTGTTCCAAACCTGTATAAATTTCTTTGGTCTGTTGAACACAACTGAAGATATTTTGAAGAAAGTTTGTAACTAGGCTGCTTTGGGGCACCATTGACAAAAAAAAAAAAAAAAAATACTATGGAAGTCAATGGTGCCCCAACAGTTCAGTTTCTCACATTCTTCAAAATATCTTTCTTTGTGTTCAGCAGAACAAAGAAATTCATACAGGTTTGGAAAAACCTGAGGGTGAGTAAATGATGACAGAACTTTAATTTTTGGGTAAACTATCCCTTTTAAATACTGGCACAAAACTAAATCTAAAAAGGCTCTCCTCTGTTCTCTCTCTCTTAGCCTGCTGTGTTTGATGTTAACTGGTATTTGTTATTGCTCACACAAGTTGTTGAGTTCCTTCAGATATGTGAGGTGAGCCAAAGATTATCACAGATTTACATTCAACTCAAGATTATTCCCAAAACATAACACAAAACTACATTATAGCTGATATGCTATAAAGATGTAGACCTTATTAAATGTAATTCTTCCCACCTTTTTTTTTCCAGATTTTCCTGAAGTTTCACTTTTCTTATTATAATACCAAAGGAACATGTATTTCAGATTACAGATCAGCGTCCCGTAACTACTTGAATAGAAAATTGGGATATGTCTTTGATATGGTCTGTTCATTTCCATATGGCCTTCTAGTTATGCACCATATGAAAAAGGAGCCCGCAGATTTCCTGCCTATGATTATTTATGTCCGGATTGGTCACTTGCCACGCATTATTTCACTATTAGTTTTTATGTGGAAAGAAGAACAATCAATAACATCCAAGTATGTCTTTTAGTGATATTTGTTCATTAAAGGTGCAATATGTAATATTTTTGCAGTAAAATATCCAAAAACCGCTAGGCCAGTGTTATATATTTTTTTCACTTGAGTACTTACAACATCCCAAATGTTTCCAACTATTTGTAAATCTTGAGAAAATTGCTGTTTTAACCAAGGCTCCGGGACGTGTAAGGAGTCGCCTGTCAATACCCGCGTTACCCTCGGTTTCCGGTTTGATTTTGTAGAAACCATGGAAACGCCAAAAACGCTTTAATATATTACATGTTTTAATAGGCAAGGGAACAACTGTTTTAATATATTTATAGACAGAAAACGAATTATTGTTATATAGCTCAACACGTTTAGTCTTATTGTTTAAATCTAATTTTCTTGATTTTTTGCGAGTCTCATGCTTTACCATGCCTCAGAGAAAAACACTATTTTGTGAAGTAGCTAACATAGCATAATCAGATGCAGCTTTATTTTTAGTAACAGTAATACAGCATTTTCTCCATCATACAATACATTTTAAAATGAATTGCATGCCATTTATCAACACAATCATCCAGCATTTAATATGATATTGTAAAATCGATCTATCTTACAGCAGTGTGTAACAGTGTCTCACAGCAGCCGCCGAGCGAACGCACAGAGTAACGTTATAACATCATTTTCAACACACTCAAATGTATCTAATATGATAAACAGAGCTGCGTTACCTCATACTCATGACCGGAAAAGCAGAAGCGGCGCCGGCGACTGTGTCATAATAAAAGTCCCGCTGCTCGTGAGGCGTGTGTTGATCAATCGCTCCAGCTCCTCGTTCAGCTCCACAACACTCGCTCCTGCTCTGCTTCATACTACAGTAACGTTAATAATCACATCCATGAACATGATTTCTTCCTGAGTCCAATCCCTATTTTTTTCCACCATCCGTTGAGGTGAAGACCACATGTCCCAAGATTCCACTCTCAAACTTGGCGTCATCAAGTTACTCCTTTGTTTTTAATAGGCATCTAGCAACCTCTAGCGGACAGAAAATCTCACATAGTGCACCTTTAATTTGATTTACATTTAATATTACTTGCATTTCCCTAAAATCCATTGGTCCTACTTTATTTTGTGTCTTTTACTACTGTGTAACTTTTAAATTAATCATTTGATACAATGCACTTATTGTGTACATACATGTTTTTACATTGTACTTGTATTTAAAAAATACCTGCATGTAATTACAGGTCCCTTCACTTACACCTTAACCCACCCTTAAACCTAACCATACTGTAACACCAAACCTGTCCCAAACATCACTCGTATCCACCTCAATAGTATTTCACAAAACAACACAATAAGTACAGTGCACCTATTATTTATTTGATATGAGTACATAGTAGTTAAAGACAACTAATATAAAGTGTAACCAATCTATGTATTTAAAATATTTTATTATTGTATGTCTAGTTTTTCATTTGCAAAACAAAGTCACATTTGCCCCTTTTTTCCCCCTTGTTTTTGTGTTTTCAGTGTTCTGTACATTAGGATGATCAAGTACTTCGTACACTCAATCCTTTTTGTCCACTGTGCGACAGTGCTCTGCATTTCATTTGTTGAAAGTCATGGAGTAATGTCATGGATTACCAAAACAGGTAAGCAAAACAAAAACATACAATAATTTAAAAGAGTCAGAGCATAAGACATCAAAATCCCCTTGATCTTTTAAAATTATATTTGAAATAATGTTATAAGAATATACTGTAACTTTCAGAACGTCCGACAAAATGTGTATCAATTTAGATTTATGCATTTGGCAGATGCACATTACATGCAACTTGCATTGCAATCAAACTAATATATATGAACTTTCTAGTTTGCTTATTGGCTTAAATATCGATGTCTGTACATAATGTGTTACTTGTGCAGATGTATATTGTCTGTACATGTAACGCCTCTGGCGTTTCCATATTTATGGTGTCGGCATATGTCTCTAAATCATTATAAGATGCAAAAGGCACTTTTGGCTTTTTGCAATTTGTATAATGTGTGAGCAAGCAGCAGAACATGGACGCCTTGTAAGTGAGAATGGTTTGTTGTTCTTTTAGTTTTGAGCATATTCACAGTTTAACATACTCACCCTCATGTTGTCCCAAACTCGTAAGACCTTCGTTCATCTTCAGGACACAAATTAAGATACTTTTTAATGAAATCCGAGGGTATCTGAACCACACATAGGCAGCAACGTCATTGCACCTTTTGAGGTCCAGAAAAAGGCCCAGTAAAGACATAGATAAAAAAAAGTCCATGTGACTACAGTGGTTCAACCCTACTGTTATGAAGCGATGAGAATATGTTTTGTGCGCCAAAACAAAAATAACGACTTTATTTAACAATTTGAAATGTTGCCGTGGTGAACACAGTGCAGGCTTCTGTGTTTATGTCTGAATGCCGGCTCAGTATTGGCCGGCTCCTGCATCAGCATCACGCACATGCGTCGTGCTCCTCACGTGAACAGTGTTGGCTAATACTGAGCTGGTGTATTTGCTGGTGCTGTATTCGCGTTGCTTCATAACATTAAGGTTGAACCATTGTAGTCATGTTGACTGTTTTAAAGATGTCTTTAATACCTTTTTTGACCTCAAAAGGTGCAGTGATGTTGCTGACTATGTGTGGTTCAGATACCCTTGGATTTCATTAAATAATATCTTAATCTGTGTTCTGAAGATGAATGAAGGTCTTTTGGGTTTGGGACAACATTTCACCCTTTTTATTTCACCCTGTAAGTGTCTGCAGTGAACTGAGTTCTGGTGGACCAGCTGCACCAGCTCAGTTTTGCACTACTATCCTGGTCCACTAGTGATCGCAATCGAATCATTCTTTTAAACAAGTTCTTTTCAGTGGACAGGATGAACCAGTTCACCAAATCGAACTGAACTGCGACTCGAGTCTGCATCTGCAAGTTACTTAATCAAAACTCAATTTCGGACGTGCCTGAGAGTCACAACTAGAAAGAGTTGGTTACAATAGGTGTCGAGTCACCAGTACACTGAACTGATGAAACAAACTGAGCAGTTTACTTGAATGAGGGGGTGAAATGTAAATTTCTTTATAGTTTCTAATGGTTTACTTAAAAAGGTGAGTTGATTAAGACTAGTTTTTTGTCTACATCCACATTTCACATCATTATTGGGTGATTTTTTTGTCTTCAGTGTTTGAATACAGGTATGTATTTTTATTTGAAGTGCTTTATTTTCATCAAATAATACCTTTATCACAACTGCAGGACGTTTCACATACAGTAAGATAGAGATTCAGTGTCACCCTTTAAAGTTGTTATTGGGTGCATAGGGTTTTTCCTTAGTCAAAAATGGTCTTTGGTGGTGGCGGATAAACACAGTCATCCACACACAGTACCCATGTGAACTGCAAGCCCCGTACTACTGACAATAAATCCAGAATAAATGCAATGAAACAGTTTGTAATATTAACTTATCCTATTCATGAAATAAGACAATAATCACTGTCAGGACAGATCTTAAAACTGTCACACTTTGGGTTCTTAAAGAAGACAAGGAAAAGGACGGCAGTTCAAATAACAGTGAAGCTTTAATTACTCAGAACAAAAGAGATGTCCATGTAACAGTGTGTAGTAAAACACAACCAACACCAGACAATGAACACAGAAAACGTCTCGGTTACGTATGTAACCCTCGTTCCCTGAAGGAGGGAACGGAGACGTACGTCAGTAGTGACCGACGAATCGGGATATCGCTTAGAGAGCCTTCGTGTAAACTAAAACAAGCCAATGGAATTGGCGTGCGATATTTGCATAATGCGCACCGCCCCCGACAGGTGTATATAAATAGGAAGCAGATGCAATCGCACTCTGTTTTTCGCTGAGGAGACAACTGGTGTCCGCACTACAGCGAGGGTACAGAAACTGTGGCGACGGGACGTACGTCTCCGTTCCCTCCTTCAGGGAACGAGGGTTACATACGTAACCGAGACGTTCCCTTTCAGTCGGTCACGTTCGACGTACGTCAGTAGTGACCGACGAATTGGGATCCCAACTAAAGCGCCACAGTTACGAAACCCCTTCCAGTGCCCAGCACAAGCTCAGCCGCCCATAGCACCGGCTGGCGGTGAAGGGGGCGAGCTTACACCGAGAGAGTCTACTGCTGTCTAACCACTACCCACTAAGTAAACTAGACACACTGGGGAAGCGAACCCGTAAGGGACGCTGCGGAAACCACTACCTACCCAATGGGGGAGGAGTTTACGTGGGAATACACACATGGACTGGCCCGGGGGGGCAGTACGCATATGGAGTCCCTGGGATGGCTCCACCTGGTTAGGGGGAGACTCATCTGACAGGTGACAGCAGAGCTGGCTCTGCTAAGGGAAAGACACGGACTCGGCCCGTAGGGAGTTTTAAACCGTGGAGAATACACATATGGGACCGCTCACGTAGAGGGGTCACGACATATGGGCCCCAGCCAACAGACAGCGTCAGCGACGGATGTAGGCCTGGCATCAGACACTCCGCAATGTCCGAGCCGAAGGGGGAGGCGGAGGAACTCGACAGGGTTCGCCAAGCGGGGAACGCGACTGGAGTGAAAGTATGCACGTATCCGGCCAGTGGCGGGAATGGCATTGCAAGCCGACACTTAGAGTGGGTACAACACGTCTACCGACTAGTGGATGCGAGTACACGCGAGGATACCGGCTCTACACGTAGGCTATAAAACCTAGCGAACGTGTTAGGTGTCGCCCAGCCCGCAGCTCTACAGATATCTGTCAGCGAGGCGCCATGAGCCAACGCCCAGGAAGAGGCCACCCCTCTGGTGGAGTGGGCTCTCAACCCGAGCGGGCAAGGCACGCCCTGGGATTCGTACGCCAAGGCGATGGCATCCACTATCCAGTGGGCCATCCTCTGCTTGGAGACAGCCTTTCCCTTCTGCTGGCCTCCGTAACAGATGAAGAGCTGATCTGAGGTCCTGAAGCTTCGCGTTCTGTCCACGTAAACGCGCAGAGCGCGGACGGGACAGAGCAAAGCTAGGGCTGGGTCTGCCTCCTCCGAGGGCAGCGCTTGCAGGTTCACTACCTGATCTCTGAAGGGAGTGGTAGGAACCTTGGGCACGTATCCAGGCCGGGGTCTCAGGATGACGTGAGAAGCACCGGGCCCGAATTCTAGGCACGTTTCGTCGACCGAAAATGCATGCAGATCCCCTACCCTCTTCAGGGAAGCCAATGCAACCAGAAGAACCGTCTTAAGAGACATTAGTTTCAGGTCGACTGATTGCAAAGGTTCGAAGGGATGACCCCGGAGAGCTGTGAGAACCAGGGTCAAATCCCAAGAGGGTACGGAGGAAGGGCGAGGAGGATTCAGTCTCCTGGCCCCCCTCAGGAATCTGACGATCAGATCGTGTTTCCCCAGGGACTTACCCTCAACTGCATGGTGATGTGCGGCAATGGCGGCAACATACACCTTGAGGGTGGAGGGAGACAGCCTTCGCTCCAACCCATCTTGCAGAAAGGAAAGCACGGATCCGACCGAACATGATCGGGGGTCCTCTCGGCGAGAGGCGCACCATTCGACGAACAGGTTCCACTTCAGCGCGTAGAGATTCCTAGTGGAAGGAGCTCTAGCGGAAGTGATGGTGTCTACGACCGCTTGCGGGAGATCACTCAGAACCTCCGCATCCCGTCCAGGGACCACACGTGGAGGTTCCACAGATCGGGACGCGGGTGCCACAGGGTGCCCCGTCTCTGAGTCAGGGGGTCCTTCCTCAGAGGAATCGGCCAGGGAGGTGCTGTCACGAGGAGAATGAGGTCTGAGAATGAGGTCCGAGTGGGCCAGTACGGAGCCACTAACAGAACCTGCTCCCCGTCCTCCCTGACCTTGCACATGAGTTGTGCGAGAAGGCTCACTGGGGGAAACGCATGTTTGCGCAGACCCGGGGGCCAGCTGTGTGCCAGGGCATCCGTGCCGAGCGTGCCGCTGGTCAGGGAATAAAACCACTGGCGGAGGGCAGTTTCCGGGGAGGCAAGCAGGACTACCTGGGCCTCGCCGAAACGCTGCCAAATCAGCTGGACCGCCTGGGGGTGGAGCCGCCACTCGCCCGCAAGTAGATGCTGCCGTGACAGCTCGTCGGCTGCACGGTTGAGCACACCTGAGACACGAGTGGCCCGAAGGGACCTCAGATCCTTCTGACTCCACAACAAGAGATGGCGGGCGAGTTGCAACATGCGACGGAAGCGTAGACCACCTTGACGGTAGGTGTACGCAACAGCCGCAGTGCTTAGTGAGCGGACTAGAACGTGCTTGCCTGACAACAGCTCCTTGAAGCGGGCCAGCGCAAGACGAACCGCTAGCAACTCGAGGCAATTGGTATGCCAATGCAGCTGAGGCCCCGTCCAAAGACCTGTCACTGCATGCCCGTTGTACGTGGCCCCCCATCCCGTGGCAGAGACATCTGTGGAGACCACAGCGTGCCTGGACACTCGTTCGAGGGGTACTCCGGCCCACAGGAACGAAGGGTCCAACCACCGGACAAGGGTGCGACGGCAGCTCGGTGTCACGGGGACACGGAGCGTGCCGCACTGCCACGCCCATCTCGGGACCCGGCCGTGGAGCCAGTGTTGAAGCGGTCTCATATGAAGCAATCCGAGCGGCGTTACCGCGGCTGCAGATGCCATATGCCCCAGGAGCCTCTGAAAATCTTTCAGTGGAGCCGCTGTCCTGCACTTGAGCGAGCTCAGGCAGTTCAACACCGACTGGACGCGCACCTCGGTGAGACGCGCAGTCCGTGCGACCGAGTCTAGCTCGAGACCGAAACAAGAGATCCTCTACCCGGGGGCGAGTTTGCTCTTGTCCCAGTTGACCTGAAGACCCAACCGGTTGGGAGCTACAACCATGTCGGGTAGGACTTTGTACTGACATACCCGACCCTCGAACGCAGACCGACCTAGGAAGGGTCTGTGTCGAGGCAGAATCGAGACATGAAAGTATGCGTCCTTCAGGTCTATTGCTGCAAACCAATCCTGGGGACGGTCCAAGATTGGCCGTAGCCCACCGCCCTTTTACGGTACAATGAAGTAGGGGCTGTAAAACCCCGACTTCATATCGGCTGGAGGGACCGGCTTGATTGTACCCTTCGCCAGGAGGACAGCAATCTCCACCCGGAGAACAGGAGCACTGTCCAACGACACCTGAGTGAAGTGGACAGCCCTGAAGACCGGGGGACGCCGGGCGAACTGAATCGCATAGCCGAGTCTGATAGTACGAATGAGCCAACTGGACAGGCTGGGGAGCGCTATCCACGCTTCCAGACACTGAGCCAGCGGGACCAAAGGCACCACAGACGCACCGGGGGTGGGGCAGCAAGGCAGAGAGGGACCCGACTCGGACGGCTTGAGGGCGGCCCGGAGTGGGGTCGGACTCTGCGAGGCAGCAGTGTGCATGGGAGACGGCGCACGGGACGCGGTCTGCACCATCACACTGCCACCTGCTGGCGAATGGGGAGGGAGCTGACAGCAGCGAGGCGGAGCCTGGCACACTGGCAGACACCCCTTGTTGTGACCTGGAGTTTGAGGAAACTGCTCTTTTTGTGGCAAAGTGGGTACCGCTGGACTCCGGAGAGCCAGCGGCGGTAGATAGACAGCCGCCACAAAATCCCCCCCGGCCCTCCTCCGGGGGTGGGAGAGCAGATGGAATACTCTCCCAAAGGGCAGGAACCTTCCGCTCCAGGTCGCCCGTCTCAGGGCCGAGTTTTCCCCGACCGCTTGCCACCTGGCTGGCAGAGACGGGCTGGGCACCACGTCCGCGCCCGGCACCCTGCTGTGTGGCTGGTGTAGGCTGCTGCTTTGCCAACTTAGCAGGGGCGGAGGAAGACGCAGGCGGGTGCCCTCGGCGACGAGCGGGCTGAGGCTGAGCCACGGGCGGCTGAGTGGAGGCAGCAGCGGACCGCCGTGGCATGACATGTCTGATAGCCTCAGCCTGCTTCTGTGCAGCGGAGGACTGTTGGGCACAGCTCTCCACCGCGTCGCCGAAAAGGCCGACCGGAGACACGGGGGAATCCAGGAACCGATGTTTGTCGGTCTCCCTCATGTCTGCCAAGGTCAGCCAGAGGTGGCGTTGCTGGGCCACCAGAGTAGACATCGCCTGGCCAACAGAACGCGCTGTCACCTTCGTTGCCCGGAGGGCAAGGTCAGTGGCAGCGTGCAGCTCCCCAATCAGCTGTTGGTCAGGACCTTCCTGGGGCATCTGCGACAGCGCTTTTGCCTGATAGACCTGCAAAAGGGCCATCGCGTGCAGGGCAGAGGCAGCCTGCCCACAGGCACTGTAAGCTTTCTCAGTCAGACCGGCTGAGAATTCACAGGCCTGGGACGGGAGACGCGGCTCACCGCGCCAGCCAGCGGCCGTTGGACACAACTGCGTCGCAACAGACCGCTCGACTGGCGGGATCTTCGCGTACCCCCTGGCTAGCCCGCCGTCCAGGGAGGTGAAGGCGGACGAGGGACCAGGCCCTGTACGAGCCCCATGCGGAGCTTGCCAAGACCTGGTCACCTCATCGTGTACTTCCGGGAAGAAAGGCATTGGGGCGGGACGCTGGATTTGACCAGCGCGACCCCCCGCCAAGTACCAATCGTCCAACCGAGATGGGCCGGGACAGGGTGGAGGGTTCCACTCAAGCCCGACGCACAAGGCGGCCCGGGAGAGCACAGCCGTGAGCTCGGGATCCGACTCGGGCAACGCTACCATCCCGGGCGGCAGCGCGTCCGAATCCTCCCCCGAGGACTCAGGCTCACCTTCCGATGCAGCGATCGACATCCGATCCGCCGCCAGCACACCAAAGGTAACGGCTGGACAGTCCGTAGAGGGCCCAGCGGAAACCAACGGTGGCACGATGGGTTGCGGTGCTGATGAGGCGGCAGGGGCCCGAGGAGCGTTTCCGCTCGCCGGGGAAGCCCTGACCGTAATCCTCCGGTCACCCTTCCTATACAGCGCCGTACCGTCATTCCGGTTCCCGGGGCCGGAAAAAACGGTCGTACGCGGCATAGGAGAGGGGACCCCCGCTTCCTGAGACTTCAGGAAGGAGAGTCTCGACCTCAGCATCGCGATAGTCATGTTCCCGCAATGGGAACATGAACCATCCACAAAAGCTGCTTCAGCGTGCAGAATGCCCAAACACGAGATGCAACGATTGTGCCCATCAGCAGGGACCAGGGAACGACCGCACCCATTAACGCACAGACGAAATGACATACTGTCAGGGTTCGTCTGTAAAGCTCTTTTAGAAGGGGAAGTCAACTCACTCGTGCTGAAGCACCCAGGGAGCGACGCGATGTGTCAGGTACACCACTCCCTGACACACCGAGGAACCGGCCCAAATCGCTACACACGCACACACTCTTTGTGTTGCTGTGAAAACAGCAGTTTTCGAGCTTATAGCTCAGCTCCTCGGAGACTCGCGACCTCGCTGAACGTGCCCTTTCACCAGCACTGAAAGCTCGCTGTAAATCCTCTTCTGAGGCAATGTTTTAGAATAAAACAAACGAAGAAAGGAGTCTTCTAAAACAGGACACCAGTGAATGGCTCCGAAGCGAAAGACAGAGTGCGATTGCATCTGCTTCCTATTTATATACACCTGTCGGGGGCGGTGCGCATTATGCAAATATCGCACGCCAATTCCATTGGCTTGTTTTAGTTTACACGAAGATGATAGGGCTCTCTAAGCGATATCCCGATTCGTCGGTCACTACTGACGTACGTCGAACGTGACCGACTGAAAGGGAACTGAAGGGGTGCTTCTCAATATCCCTCCTCGTTTCCTCACTCCTCCGTCCTCCATCCTATGACCCGGAAACCAATCAAGCTCAGCCATCTTGAAGGACATCTCAATTCTCTAATTGCACCGCGAGGATCGAGGAGTGAGGAAGCTTCCTGAGGAGTCATGAGCGAGGATACACAGGTGTATCCTTTGCGGAAGTCTTTCTCGTCGAGAAACATGACGCACGTATACATGCTCCTCCCCCTTCATATCTGTCACAATAATTTAAATGTATGCTTTACTTTTGCAGTTTAAATAAACTTTACATCTCACGTATTTCAACAGGCATCTTGCTTTATTAATATATCTTATATTTTTTTAAATAACCAAACTTTAACAGCATATGGGTAGATCCCTCGAGTGCAGCTGCTGACGCTTTGAAGTGACGCTAAAGAGAACGAGGATATCATTTCACTTGATTCAGTTCCTCCATCCTCAAGTCTTTTCCTTGCGTCCTTCCCTCGCATCCTGAAGGGGTGGAGCTAAGACGCGAGGAAAGGAAACGAGGATGCACAAATAAGGATTGAGAAGCACCCAAGGTCTTAAATACACCAGGTAATAAACTCAAATGAAAACAGGTGTGCACTAATTAACACTCTGAGGTCTGAAAACGCGCCGGCGCGTTTTGCAGGTTTTTTTCACATTGCAGCAAAACAGACTTAAAATACTCCGTCAATTTTTGTCATAGAGACATAAGTAATATATCAATTGAAACTATAGAATATCTTCTTTTATTTGTATACACTCAGAGTAAAAACACAATGTTGTGCTTTTTGTAAAATAAAGAAAACTAACATGATGCGTGATTTCTCCTCTCCCTCTGAACGAAGTCCAATCTGATAGTTCTCAGAAAATGAACTGTAACTTAGTGAATACTAATCACAGAAAAATTAAAATTATGTTTAAAAAAATGTTAAGATGTCAGGTTTTAAATCATGTAAGTCAAATCGAAAACAAACCTTCTGTGTTTATGTAATCTGTATGAAAAGAGAGCCATGTCAGAAGTCTGTGATTCAGCTCATTATCCGCTAATGCGGCCACGCCCACGGAGCCAGCGCTATTCAGACGCAAATTCAGAGGCAATACATGCATTCATCGTCTCAATCGTGTATTTATTGTCTTGAAAAGTGTTTATCTGGATGTAAAAGTCATGTTTACCGAGCCCTAGAAGACATGCACTTAGTTCCTGTTTTCTTTTCTTCTATAGATGAATTTTAGATGAGTTTTTGTTTCTTTAGCGCCCTCCGGCTGCAGTATGAATTGGAAACTCCATTCATGGAATAGCCTCTTCTTCTTTTAGATGAATTTGTGGACTAAAAATGCACAGAGAGCGCCCTCCGACTTCAAGGATGAATTGAAAACACCAGCGCTCATAGTAATGACAATGAATATTAAATAAATATAACTAATATTCTATATATAATATAAATATAATATAAGAAAATTGACAAGCATATGAGAATCCAATATTTCTCCAAATGTGCATGCTTTTAAACTAAAAGCCTATATTCAGACTCTTTGCATCACAGAAATACATTATATTTTAAAGTATAATATAGAACCATTACTTTATTGTAATAATATTTTTCTGTATGTTTCATATATCATGATGAGCTTGAGACATCACAGAAGGTTTTTTTCACAGCCTACCTGACTGAAATGCCTCATTAATATGCAAGTCATTTCAGCTCATTACTATCCAATTCTTTTGTCTTCTCAGGTGAGAATGGCCCATTATTCAGTGGTGATTCACGCCTCCACGCATACTGTGGCATAATTTTTACATAATTCTGAAGCAAAAACTCTAGTCTACAACCTCCAATACCTTAAAGTCTTGTGAACACAGATTTACTATACTTTTTTTGGCCTTATTTCAGTGACTTAAGTTTTTTGTTTTTTCAGTAACCACGCATAAACATTATTCCTTCAAAAACACAAACATGTACATACATGTTCCTCACATATTATTGTAGCCTAGTTTGTGCTGAATACAGTGTAATGACACTTTTGTCATTTATATGTTTATGAACAACTGAAAAAAGCACAAATGTCAGGGCATGTCAAAACTTCTCCAGGCCCCAAATCAGCCTCAGACTCCAGAGGGTTAATACCGTAATGAATAACAATGACAACAAATGATGAGAGGGAACCCAGGACACAAAGAAAAGCAACATAAAAATCTTTGAAAACTAAACCAAACAGGCTAAACATGACGAAAACAAAGTCTTTAGAACTGTTTTATATTTTAAAAATGTCAATATTTAAAAATAGAAGCTATCAATTACAACACAAGTCACACAAAGCTGCACTCTTGCGAAAACTCCTGTCAATGAAGCCATCTACATCTCTTATTGACATTTTTTTATACTATGTTGGTTATACAGAACTCACGCTGAACAAATTCAGTGGTGTTGAGTGTATTCTGTGTGAGTGTAACTTAAAAACGTCTGATTGGCCATTGTGTTTACGTGCTCAACAGATACGTCTGTGATTGGCTACAAAGCTCAACGCTGCAAAAACATGTGAATAGAAACCTCTCTCCACAGAGCGCTTACACAAACACTCACAGGAGTGTTTTAAAGCAGCCAGCTATCAGGAGAACTGCAGAATGGCAGATATCGTCACATTAAATGATCAAATAAATATTTGGCGGGACAAAGATTCATTTTGGCGGTTGCCAAAATAGTTTTAATCCAGGAAAAAGCACTATATCTCCTCTAACTAGCTCAAACCAGCCTTGACCAACATGGAATTCATACTGGTTTATGCAGGATTTTTCAGCAGGGCAATTCTTTTTTTCTTCTTTGCAGAGATCTATGACTTCACTGAAATGTATAGATATGCTACGTACTGGTTATTACAAATTTACACAACAACAGGATATGGTGACATAAAGGCAACACACTTTGGAGAAGTGATGGCATGTGTTTTTCTAATGATTCTGTCTAAAATTCAAGTGATTTATAAAATTGGACTTCTCGTCGCTACACAAACAAACAAGATAACAAAGCAGGAAGCCTTTGAGGAAAAACTGCAGGTAATTATAAACATTGCATTTTGGAGAACAACAGTCTTATTTAAAGTGTTTATGACATTGTAAAGTGTTAGGTTATTTGCAAGTATTTTTTACTCTAGTTATGATTTATTTCCGAATAACCATGTAATCTGTTCCAGACTATTCAGGGGTACATGAAGCATGAGAGAATCCCCTCTGCATTACAAAATCGGGTGACAAGGTTCTACAGTTATCAGTGGAATCGCACTAGAGGGACAAGCACAGAGGTTTTATTCAAAGGCATCCCCCGCTCTTTGAAAATTGAGATTGTGTCAAGGTAAACAAGCCTATTAGGCAGTGTGTCTACCAAAGCATTTTAACCGCCTGGAAACGCCTAGCTGGGGGTGCTTAAAGGGTTAGTTCACCCAAAAAAGAAAATTCTGTCATTTATTACTCACCCTCATGCCGTTCCACACCCGTAAGACCTTCGTTCATTTTCAGAACACAAATTAAGATATTTTTGTTGAAATCCGATGGCTCAGTGAGGCCTCCATAGCCAGCAATGACATTTCCAAACCATATTTAAATCAGTTCATGTGAGTACAGTGGTTCAATATTAATATTATAAAGTGACAAGAATATTTTTGGTGCGCCAAAAAAACAAAATAATGACTTATATAGTGTTGGCCGATTTCAAAACACTGCTTCATGAAGCTTCGGAGCGTTATGAATCAGCGTGTCTAATCAGCGGTTCGGAGTGCTAAAGTCACATGATTTCAGCATTTTGGCAGTTTGACATGCGATCCTAATCATGATTCGACACAAAAGATTCATAACGCTCCGAAGCTTCTTGAAGCAGTGTTTTGAAATCGGTCATCGCTATACAAGTCATTATTTTGTTTTTTGGCGCACCAAAAATATTCTTGTGGCTTTATAATATTAATATTGAACCACTGTACTCACATGAACTGATTTAAATATGTTTTTAGTACATTTATGGATCTTGAGAGAGGAAATGTCATTGCTGGCTATGCAGGCCTCACTGAGCCATCGGATTTCAACAAAAATATCTTAATTTGTGTTCTGAAGATTAACGAAGATCTTAGGGGTGTGGAACAGCATGAGGGTGAGTAATAAATGACAGAATTTTTGGGTGAACCAACCCAAAGTGTCCATTTTGAAAGTATCCATTTTTGGGTGAACTAACCCTTTAAGATTGAAAATAATAGGGGTGCACAATGTATCGACGGTTTTGGTCGTATCTGACATTTTTTTTCCAATTTAAAGGGTTAGTTCACCCAAAAATGAAAATTATGTCATTTATTACTCACCCTTGTATCGTTCCAAACCCGTAAGACCTTCGTTCATCTTCGGAACACAAATTAAGATATTTTTGATAAAAACAAAATAACGACTTTATTTAACAATATCTAGTGATGGGTGATTTCAAAACACTGCTTCATGAAGCTTCGAAGCTTTACAAATATTTTGTTTCGAATCAGTGGTTTGGTGCGTGTATCAGACTACCAAAGTCATGCCCCCCAGTGGTGAACCATTGAAATTTTGAAACACTTATAACGTAACGAAGTCTCGTTTACTGAAATCACGTGACTTTGGCAGTTTGACACGCGCTCCAACCACTGATTCGAAATAAAAGATTCGTAAAGCTTCAAAGCTTCATGAAGCAGTGTTTTTAAATTCCCCATCACTAGATGTTGTTGAATAAATTCGGTGCCATTGGATTTTTTTCGTTCCGAAGATGAACGAAGGTCTTACAGGTTTGGATGGACATGAGGGTGAGTAATTAATGACAGAATTTTCATTTTTTGGTGAACTAACTCTTTATATAACATACTCTATTCAAAGTGTCATTAAAATGTTTTTGAATTTGGTTATTAATACTATTTTGTTTCTGATTTAGAATCTGCATACAGTATTTCAAGAGGCATGAGTTTTTCTCCCACTTTACAGAACCTCTCCTGAGGGAACTTTCCACAGGAATTTTCTTCCGATGTTTCCCTGCTGGTGAGCATTTGATAAATCTTTGATTGTGTGTAACTGAAGCTTATAACTGGGTCTCAAGCTTACAACTTTACAACATTACTGAAGAACTATTGTTGCATATTGATTTTTTTTCTTTTCTTTGTTTTTAAGGGGAATATATTTACAGAAAGGGAGACATTTGCACTGCAATGTATGTGATAATAATTGGCAAGGTTAATCTGTGCCTGGACACAAAAGGTAAAAACACATTTCAGCGTCTCTCCGCTGGAGCAGCTTTTGGTGATCATGCTTTACTGCAAACTAAACACCATGAGACTGCTGTAGCCGCAAACTATGTGGATATTGCTATACTCTCAAAAGACTCTTTGTACAATCTGGACCTCTTATATCCAGCTGCTATGAGCCATGTGCTAAAGAAAGCATCTGATATTCTACAGCAGTAGTATACTTGTCACGCTTTTTTACTGCGACTGATAGTAGTTAGTTGATCAAAAAGATAGCTGTGTGGTAGGTATATTGTTAAGTGCGACTGCAAGTCCATATTATTTTAGGATAATTTGTTTATAATTTGCTATGGTAGATTTTGTAATGTAATGTTAATGTATAGAGTGATGCTGCTGATAAAAGCAATAGTTGTTAATTTGTCATGTTCTATTTGTCCGACTAAATAACAAAATTTCCACATGAAATAAAAATCTTCAAAATTGCATATCATTACTTTGTGCTGACAATTTATCCTCTGCAAAAAATAAATACAAATAGAAATATTACATACAAATATTTAATTATTTGTATTCAACCACTCGCACATGAAAATCGATGGTTCTGCATGAATCGCCTATAGGCTGTCTTACATATTTTAGGCTCAAAACTAAGAAATTTACCAAAAGATGACAACTTCACTATTCATTCTAAGATTAAAGTAAACTTTAGTTACCTGCAATGTGTAGACAGGGTTTCCGCAGGGTCATAAAAAGTCATAAATTTAACAATAAGAATTTAAGGCCATAAAAAGTCATAAAAACGGCCGGATTTTCCATACAAGGTCATAAAAAACATTTAGCCACGTCTTAAATTGATATGCTCGTCCATTAATTTGTTCTTCCATCAAAATGCGCTTGTGGCGGCAATGGCATTCATTTGTTTCGCCTGTTGTAGTTCTCTATGAGGAATCTGGTGTCAGGTTTAGGGAAGGAGCGAGGACTCAAATGCAGGGAAGGAAGGGCTTTTTATTAATAATAAAAATAAAAACAAAAAACAGAAACAACCCCGTGGGGGAAAACAGACAAGAATAAAACTTGACTAGACTGGGACTTGACTAGACTAGACTTGACTTGACAAACAAGGGAAAATACGACAAATTACGACAACGAACCAGCACAGGACTGCAAACACAAGGAGAATAAATAGGGGAGCAAATGAGGCAGGTAATGAGGGAGGACAGGTGGGGCAAATCATACAATAATGAGGAAACAAGGTGGGCGGGGTCAAGACAATAGACAGAGCACATGGCACAAAGAAACACATGACAAGCCATGTGCTCACAACAAACAAAACAAAGACACAAGCACATGGCCAATGAAGACAAAATCAACCATGTGCTTACACAAGACGAGACATGAACACGTGACTATGAAAACTCATAAGCCACGTGTTCACACAAAACAAGACAACATGGGAGCACGCAGCCCGTGAAACACAGACTGCGTGCCAACACAACACAAGACAAAAACACAACATGAAAGCACGCGGCAGGTGGAAAACCGCGTGCTACACAAAACATGAGACAAGAGCGCACGGCAAGTGAAAGTACACACAACCCGTGCGCTCACAATAAAGACAGGACTGGGAGCGCGAGTGTCCGAATCCCGACACGAAACCGAAACCAAACTAGACACGAGTGCCGGGATCCGAACACCACGCTCCCAACATGAAACAAGGCACGCAGACAAGAGAGCGCACGGCCCCGAGAACACTCGAGACCGTACGCTCACACAAAAACACGACAAGAACGGGAGTGTCAGAGCTCTGTCACAAAACCAAGAAATAAACTAGACCGAAGTGACAGAACCCTGACACTACCCCCCCTCTAAAGGGACGCCACCTGGCGTCCCTTATGAGGGACACAAGACAAAACATGACAATGCAAGACCAACATACATGACAACATGACACACACCAACATGACGAGACAAAAACATCAATACACAAAGACAAGGAGGGGAGGGAGGGAGGGGAGCCAAGTCAGTCAGCAAAAACAAAACAGGATCAAAAATAGAAAGTCTCTAATGAAACCAGGGAGGGACAGGAGGGTTGAGCCAGGGAGGCTCAGGCAGGTCTAGGGTCCCGGCTGAGAGCCAGGGCGGGACCGGCGGGACAGACCAGGGCGGGACCGGCGGGACAGACCAGGGCGGGACCGGCGGGACAGACCAGGGCGGGACAGACCAAGGCGGCACAGACCAAGGCGGGACAGACCAGGGCGGCACCGGCGGGACAGACCAGGGCGGCACTGGCAGGACAGACCAGGGCGGGACCGGTGGGACCATCCAGGCAGGCGCCGGCAGGCCCAGGGTCCTGGCAGAGGGCCAGGGCGAAGCAGACGGCTTGAGTGGCGCCGGCAGGGCAGACGGCTTGAGTGGCGCCGGCAGGGCAGACGGCTTGAGTGGCGCCGGCAGGGCAGACGGCTTGAGTGGCGCCGGCAGGGCAAGGTGCTCGAGTGGCGCCGGCAGGGCAAGGTGCTCGAGTGGCGCCGGCAGGGCAAGGCGCTCGTGTGGCGCCGGCAGGGCAAGGCGCTGGGGAGGCGCCGGCAGGGCAAGACGCTCGGGTGGCGCCGGCAGGGCAAGGCGCTGGGGAGGCGCCGGCAGGGCAAGGCGCTCGGGTGGCGCCGGCAGGGCAAGGCGCTGGGGAGGCGCCGGCAGGGCAAGGCGCTTGAGTGGCACAAGAATGGCCTCTGGGGTTGGAGCGGGCTCACGGGTTGGACCGGGCTCTGGAGCGGGCTCTGGAGCGGACTCACGGGCTGGAGCGGGCTCTGGAGTGGCCTCCGGGCCATGAGGGACGGAGGAAGCCTTCCTCCTCCTCCTCCTCCTCCTCCTCCTCTTGTGAGGGTGAGGCAGTGGCACTGTGCCTCCCTCCTCTGTGGGTGCTGCAGCTTTTTTGGTCAGCTCTGGGGTGGCCTCCGGGCCTACAGCAAGCTCTGGGGTGGCCTCCGGGCCTGAAGCGGGCTCTGGGGTGGCCTCCGGGCCTGAAGCGGGCTCTGGGGTGGCCTCCGGGCCTGAAGCGGGCTCTGGGATCACCAGACTTGCCGGGTCGGAGGAAGTCTTCCTTCTCCTCCTCCGCTTATGTCGGTGAGGCACTGGTATGGAGATAGCTGCCTCTGAGGAAACAGCAGCATTAACAATCGCCTCTGGGGAGACTGCAGCATTCTTTCCCGGGCAAACAAGAAAGTCCACAAAAGCCTCAAAGTTCAGGTGGTCCAGCCCTCTCATTCTCCACCAGTTGAGGGGCTCATCAAGGGCATAATTAAATAGGTCCTTGAGAGCTGGATCGTTGAACCCCAGTCCTTCTGCAGCACCGCTGAACTTGATAGCAAACTCCCTCAAGTCAATCCCCTGTTGACGGAGGGAGCTCAAGTATTTAAACTGGAGAATGCGATCATAGAGAGGGCTGGAGAGAGTGGAGGCTGGTGGATGGCAGAAGCTCTTCTTCCACTGAGTCCTCATAATGGCTGGTTCGTTCTGTCAGGTTTAGGGAAGGAGCGAGGACTCAAATGCAGGGAAGGAAGGGCTTTTTATTAATAATAAAAATAAAAACAAAAACACAACAGAAACAACCCCGTGGGGGAAAACAGACAAGAATAAAACTTGACTAGACTGGGACTTGACTAGACTAGACTTGACTTGATAAACAAGGGAAAATACGACAAATTACGACAACGAACCAGCACAGGACTGCAAACACAAGGAGAATAAATAGGAGAGCAAATGAGGCAGGTAATGAGGGAGGACAGGTGGGGCAAATCATACAATAATGAGGAAACAAGGTGGGCGGGGTCAAGACAATAGACATGAGAGCACATGGCACAAAGAAACACATGACAAGCCATGTGCTCACAACAAACAAAACAAAGACACAAGCACATGGCCAATGAAGACAAATCAACCATGTGCTTACACAAGACGAGACATGAACACGTGACTATGAAAACTCATAAGCCACGTGTTCACACAAAACAAGACAACATGAGAGCACGCAGCCCGTGAAACACAGACTGCGTGCCAACACAACACAAGACAAAAACACAACATGAAAGCACGCGGCAGGTGGAAAACCGCGTGCTACACAAAACATGAGACAAGAGCGCACGGCAAGTGAAAGTACACACAACCCGTGCGCTCACAATAAAGACAGGACTGGGAGCGCGAGTGTCCGAATCCCGACACGAAACCGAAACCAAACTAGACACGAGTGCCGGGATCCGAACACCACGCTCCCAACATGAAACATGGCACGCAGACAAGAGAGCGCACAGCCCAGAGAACACTCGAGACCGTACGCTCACACAAAAACACGACAAGAACGGGAGTGTCAGAGCTCTGTCACAAAACCAAGAAATAAACTAGACCGAAGTGACAGAACCCTGACATCTGGGTGGTATCACACTGGTATCACAGCGTTCCAGAACTACAAGGTCCATGCGGCAGCATACAGACTTGTCGGAAGGACTTTCACAGAAACCCGCGCGAACTCCGAACATACTGTATCATACTGAGTCACTGCTTAGTTTAATTGAAATCATCCTGGCTATCACAATGGGAAAATGTACCTTTAACGATCTATGGCTCGTTTAGTAGCTGGCTCAAGCCCGTCGCTAACAATCGGTATCAAGCCTATTGCACTCTGTGTAAGAAGACGATGGAGCTGTCTAGTTTAGACATAAAAGCCTTGAAGTCGCATGCAAAGTCGGAAAAGCATATCGTTGCTGTAAAAGGCCTGCAGCGTAAAAGGTGCAGGCGATCCGTCAGTTTTGTTCGGCTCCGTCACTAACGTTACCCGGTCCAAGTACAGCGCGGGATTCCGTTTCTGTCGCATCCAGTGCCACACACAGTGGTTTCGGATCAACCTCCACACTGAAAGCGGAGGTCCTGTGGGTGTTGAATACTGTGATCAAACACCAGTCGTACAACGGGAACGAGGATATTGCCAAACTTTTCCGAACAATGTTCCCAGACTCTGACATAGCCAAAACATTTATGTGCGGGAAAGATAAGACCTCATACATCACCCGGTTTGGCTTGGCAGATTATATTAAAAAAGACCTCATCTCCAAGGTCTCGGGGCCTTATGTTCTCATGTTTGATGAAAGCTTAAATCACACAAGCAAGAAGAAACAGCTGGACATACACGTTCGGTTCTGGAATGACGACAAGGTGCATTCCCGGTACCTGGGATCACACTTCATTGGCCATTCCACGGCCCAGGATTTGCTAAAGCACTTTAAAGTAAGTAATTAAAGTTTAATATTTAAAACAAATATGATTTCTAATTTATGTCCTAGTTTGTCTGTTTTTTGGTCACAGATTTTTGTAACTTATTCTAGAATATTTAGCAAGGATATTTGTGCAAATCCTTTAACCGCTATCTTTGGTGTTGTGTGTGAAAAAAAACACTTTTTCAAAAAGTGAATTGGACTGTATAGCCTTTACTTCTCTGTTGGCAAGGCGCTTGATTTTAATTAATTGGAAACAGTCCCTTCCTCCTTCTTTTAAACAGTGGGCCAGAGATGTGTTACAATTCTTGAGTTTGGAAAAAATAAGACTTAATTTAAAAGGGCTCCGGGTCTAAGTTCACTAAGTTGTCTCTTCTCTTTTTTTTTTTTTTTTTTACATGTTGAAAAAGCACAATATCTGTGTATATGCAGGCTTTGTTGTTGTTTGTGTTGATATGTGAATATGTATGTTGATTGTTGTGTAAATAAAAAATGAGAAAAGTAAAAAAATAAATTAAAAAAAAAGATTTCTAATGCTGCATGTAATATTTGAAATAATTTCATCTTCAAACCTACGACTATGAATAGCCTAAAACCTGTGTTTGATCCATTTATTCAAACCAATTTGGAGAGTAGGGAAACCGTTATATAATAATATATGTTAATGGTCTCTACTCTGCACCACTCTAGTCATACTCTTTTGAGAAAATAGAAAAATAACTATATATAATATAACTATATATAATCTAAATCTTTTAATTTGTTTCATCAATTGCATGGCATGGTTGTATTTTCAGAAACAGCCCACATGGATAACTTGAATAGAAACAGACATGTAGGCCTAGTCAAACATTATACTTGCTTGAACTTGAAAAGTGTGTGTGTGTGTCTGTATGTGCATGTGTGTGTTATCAATTAAATGGTATATTTATTTATCCTCATCTTTTTATTGTTTTCCCTCAAGGAGTGTGTGCAGCAGCTGAATCTCAGCAGGCTGGTCTCTGTATCGATGGATGGGCCCAATGTAAATTTAAAGTTCTTTGAGCTTCTCCAATCCGACTTAAATGAAATGTATGGGGGTGCTCAGCTGGTGTCCGTGGGGAGCTGTGGGCTTCATACTCTGCACAATGCTTTCAAGGCAGGTTCCTCCATGTGGCAGGTGGAAAAGCTGTTAAGAGCAATGCACATACTCTTTAACAATGTTCCAGCGAGGAGGGAAGACTACGTGACAGTCACAAAGTCATCAGTGTTCCCACTATCATTCTGTGGCCATCGATGGTTGGAGAACCTGCCTGTGGTAGAGAGAGCTCTGGAGGTCTGGCCTTCACTTCAGCTGTATGTGGATGTGGTGAAAAGAAAGGAGCTGCCAAACCCTGGTACAGGCTCGTATGATACAATAGAGGCCGCTCAAAAGGATCCCCTGATCTTGGCAAAGTTGCATTTTTTTGCGACCATCGCCCGTACCTTTGACCCCTTCCTGAAGAGGTACCAGACGGATGAGCCAGTAATGCCATTCCTTGCCAAAGACTTGGCTGAGTTGATCAAGGTAATTTAAAAATAACTTTGGTAACACTTTACTTGAAGGGGTGTGCATAAGACTGACATGACACCTTCATAATCATGACATGACACATGTCATGAATATAAAGGAGGTTTTATGAATGTTTATGACGACTGTCATTAAATGTCATTCACTCAATTATGTCATTTTTAATGCAAAGATGACATTGTTTGAGATGTCCGAGTTATGACAACTTGACATAAACCAACACATCATAACCTGTCAGTGTCTAAAAAGTTAAAAAGTCTTAAATTTGACTGATTAAACCCTGCAGAAACCCTGTGTAGAATATCGGATATCAGTAAAACATCATCAAATTAGATTTGAAAGAACTTGTGTATATTTTACAAAATATAAATTGTTTTTTTCTAGTATTTATCTGTATTTAAATGTCAAAAACATAAAATAAACATTATATGGTTGAAAACACTGAACAGTTGTGATAAATGACAAGCTCTAGGCACGTCCATCTCTGGTTCAGCGCCAGCCAAAGCACAAATGCAGATTTCATTTTACCAGTTGATAACGTGACGCACTGTTCACCCAAATGTTCACCCAAAAATGAAAATTAATAATTATCATTTACTCACCCTCATGGTCCAAAGGAGTATGTGTAATAAATGTTATGTTGAATCAAATAGAATATTTCTTGCATACATTTATAATACATTTTTCGTGGATGAAAATGAGGCCTTGAGGGGACAAACCTACAGTCTTTTCAATGGGATGCATTATGTATAAAGTTCCTATGTAATTTCCATAACTCAGGGCCTCAAAACTACTTTTGAATGCATTTATGATTAACAAATTACATTATTGGAAGTTTATTGTGTGGATCTATGTTTTCAAGTTCCCTGCCTACATCCATGAGCCACATCAGCATATGATTACTGTATATTCCCATATTTACTATAGTAAAAAGCTATATTAATAAGTATATAAAATACTAAGGATTATTTGTTTGATTAGACCCATGTAAACTACCACTTCAGAGATGTTAGAAACATTATTTTTCTTTGAAGCTAGAAGCTGCCACCATGTTTAAAAAACATTTTATTAACAGCAAAAATTAATACTAGCCTAACTAATGCAAGTAAAAAGTTCTCAAGTTTACTGAACACAGGTAAACAAAAGGACAAATATATTAATCAAAATTACAACTGAAATAAACCTTTTTCCATGCAGGTCTATATAGTATAGGCTACTACAGAAACAGTCTACTACAGACATTTAATAAAGTAATAAATATAAAAAATTAAACACTGCATAATCTTCACTGAATGTATTTGTCAGGATCGGTGGCTGTAATGAAGCGCGCCACAAAGGGGATACTCAAAATAAATCTTTAATCCAAGAATCAAAACAATAAACGAGAATAACTCAGAGAAAACACAACCACGAACAGACTGACATCAAATAACGCAAGACCAGGAACAGACTGAAACTGAGGGCTTAAATACATGGGCAAACAAAGAAGCTGATGAGTGAATTAACAAGACACACCTGCACAGAATAGTCAATCAATCAGTAACCATAGAGACAAACAGGCAGGGAATGGTGGATGACAGAGCTAATTAACAAACTAGAAAACTAACCTAGCAACTCGGACATGAACAGAAGTTGTTCTGCACATGTCTGATTTGCTAGGTCAAAAACAAACTTTAAACATGAACCTCCATGGCCTTGACCCTGGTGCTTGGCTCAGCAGGGATGCGCAGTGGTTGCCCCATAAAATCAAACAGCGATGCAAAAGTGCTAAAAAGCAAAAATGTACTTTGCATTTCCTTGAGTTCTTTATTTTGCCTTGGCATGTGTAAAATACATTAGGTTTAGGTATTACAAATATGATAATGTGCATCAAATCAGACATTTTCAATGTTTTTGGAATGGTTGTTACATGAAATACGAACTATCATGAATGACCTGAAGGATCAGGAGTTTTTAAACCTGTGTGAATTAGCTTTAAGAAAGCAAACATACATTTCTGTTGTTTCATTTTCCTAATGTTACTTTTCTTTCAATTGCTCATTTATTATTAATCAACTTTATATAATATTTTTATATATTTCTTATTTATATATCTAGAATATCTAGTCAGATATCAGGGAGAGTCTCCATTTTAAGGTTTCACAGGAAGATGTTTTGAAGCAGTTTGTTATAATACTATAAAGTCCAAAATTGTGGTGAGGAGAGAGAAGTTCAGCATAGCTGGATGTAATATTATTGCCAATTGAGACTTTGTCTAAAAAACACAGAAAAGATTTTACTAGAAAGTGTCCAAAATATCATAGTAACTCTTGTTACAGAAGCCATGCAATCATTAAGTGTAATGAGAGTGAGCAGCATACCATAAATGTTCTTATTATGTACTTTTACCTGTATAATTTTCATCTAACCCATGACAGTGTTTTGGAAAATGATATTGATATTGCTATTTACCTGTTTCAGTGTAGTGATTTGCTTGCTTTTAAGTTAAGGCCATATATGCTTGAAAGATTACGAAATTTAGTAACTTCAATAATTCCTTTGTTTGTTATAAGATAAGATGACTAAGCAACAGATGTGAAAGTTAGGTTTTTGAGTTTGATGTTTGTAACCAACCACAGAGGTTAACAGTATAAGGCTGAAGAGAGCATGTTGCAACCTCAAGCTGAGGTGAGCCAGATGAAGACTTAGGTGAAGAAGAGGAAGAGTGCTAGAAGAATACATTAGCATAAGGAGTTATGAAATTAGATGATGGAGAAAAAAGTGAAAATTGGGCAAGAAAATATAAGAAATTGAAAGAACTGTGCATGCCCATGCCAGTATTACTGGTAACTTTAGTGATATGGCCCCTAGATGATTTTGCTACACAATTGATTGTAGTGGACCAAATTTAAGTACATGAAGTTGCAAATTGTTGTATAGTAAATCTGAAAGTACTAAATTGCAAAAAATCTACTTTGGAAGAATGTAGCAAATGTCCAGAAATAGTCAAAATTTTCACGATAGGAAATTACACAATGGAAAAATGTAGATTGAGAGGGGGAATATTTAACATTACTCAAATAAGAAAAATATGGATTTGGCATAGAAAAAAGTGTGATAGAATACGTAGGTCCTAGAGAAAAACATGAATGCTATCAAATGCATCAAAATCAGAAAACAAAACGTATTAACAACAGATGGATAATATGAGTAATAATAGGTGTAAATGCAATGTTGGGAACAAAAGGTATTACACCTTTAGTTATAACATATATGATGCTTTTAGGGGGTCCAAAGAACCCTGGAATTAGAAGTTCTGGTACAGAGGTATACATTTTGGATAGAAATAGAGAAGAAATGTTATTTAGAATAAGGAAAATGTATAAACTTTTTATTTTAAAGCAAAGTGTGATGTAATTATGGGGTAATTATTTACTACATGTATAATTTTAATGATGCAGTTGAATACAGGAAAATTGAGGAGTATTAGTAGAAGTGTGTTATGATATGCTGCAAACTGGATTGTGTCACTGAAAATTTTGTTGTGGCTCTGTTACAATGACTATAAAGCAGTCTAAGAACTTCAACATGAGGGCGAATGAGTACTTTATGGTTTATGCTAGATTTGACTTACCTTACCCTACCTGAATAATCTTATAGGGTTAAAAGTTGTACTATAAAAGGTCACACCGACTAACAGCAGAATGAATAAATCAAAGTGCCGTGTGAGTTTAGCTTTATTTCCCACTAAACACACTACACAAAATGAGTACAAGTATGTAATGTAGAGTCTGCTGAGTTAGGATCCATTTATGGCTTCATTAAATAATTCAGCAGTACAAACTGGCAGTGGTCTATCACCAGCAACAGAAACATGCAAGGCCAGACAAAGACAGACACAGAGTTGAGGCAGACTTGTTAGTTCCCTTGGTTACCCTTGTGTGTTCCCATGACAATTTACCACACCCCCTTGATAACTTGTTAGCCTGTGTCTAATAAATTGTTCTTGTGTTTGTTTTGTGCTTTGTCAGTCGTTGTTTGCTGTAACATGATACTGTCCTGAGTTGCTTTGTTTGCCATGGATTCCTTGTGTTTGTATTGTTAATAAAGTAGTGCTTGCATATGGATTGTCAGGAATCAGGAAGTCAACAGTAGGAATGAGAACACACTTTTTGTGACAGTGTCCTGGTGCCACAGCAAAACCATTGACCTATAAAATATCAGAGCATCATGTGACACGTCTCTACAAACTAAATGAGACAAAACAAACTGAAGGTATCTATGTATTTAGGAACTAGACACAGCACTGAGAACAGCTATCAAAAGCATTGTGTCCAAATGCTCTGCTTTTGCACGCAAGGTTTTTCTTGGACAAAAAAGTGAAGACAAATGTCGTCAGACTCCTATTTTTATATATATTTAGGACTATTACGATTAATGGCAACATGAATGTTTGGAAAAACTGATATTTCTGTATGGCGCACTGGAGCAAAGGATATAAACAACTGTCTTAAAACTAGTTTATGTGTTAGTAACATGCCTAAAACTTTTGCACATTACTGTATATTTACATGAACTGAGTATGATAGAAGCAAGAACACAAATGGAAAAAAACACTAACATATTTATCAATATCTTAAATGCTCACTGAGACATTTGAAGTGGTCAATGTCTTGTTCAGGGGTGCAAACAGCGCGCTTTTCGGCGGCTCTCGCGTTTTTCACGGCCGTCTGGGTGACTTGTGTGAATCGTGCAGATCCGAAGAGTTTTTTTTCCGGGGGATGGGTGGTGTCTGAGAGTGTCGGATTATAATTTCACCATCAGTAATTCAGGATTGCCTCCACCAAAAAAGTAAATGAGCAAATCAGAACACTGCGCGCCAAAACAGCACCGGTATGCGCGCTGGTGTGAACCACTATGTTTCTTCTCGCTGCGGTATATCTGCCACTGCAGCATTATTTCTCCCTGAGACCCGAGTTCGGCGCCGCGCCTTCCCGTTTTACTGGAAACTGGTGAGATCATCAATGACTGGAGGTAAGGATATTTTTGGTTTATAATGTTATGTAATCTACTAGTCATGTAATTTATTAAACATTTTAACTAGGCCGAGGTAATATGTTGTGTGTCTGTGTGTAACCTGCTATCAGTACGATTTAGCTACATCAAGTTCACATGTAAAGACCTAACGTTAGTGCTAGCTAGCAGATCACATTATGGATGACTGTAGCTACATAGAAAAAGTTGTTAGGCTCGAAATTACAACCATTTTGGTCGCATGTGCTCGTGAAAAATGTAATCCGTCGATATATACGGTAACCTAAAAATATATTCAGGAGTAAGTTACTGCTAATTTGTGCGAGTGCAAATAATGGTTGTGGTGCTAACGTTAACTTACCTGTTTCATTTTGTAAGCCGTCAGTAAAAGAGGTAGAACACGCCAATGCTGATAGTTAGGATGTTTTATTAATATTAATTAGGGCTGGGGGAATTAACGCGTTAATCTTTGCGATTAATTTGAAATGTTTAACGCGTTGATGATTCTCTTGAATGATTCAATAACAAATACATTTAAGTCACTTGTCGCCACCTAGCGGTGTAACAATGCAATCGATATAATTGTTCTTTCATGCTCCATATTACTTTCAAAAGGTGCTTTTCTCTATTTTGATTGCTTCTGTAGACATCAGTGTTTATATACAAACTATACAATTTAATTCTAGTTCCAGTTTCAAGGAACTGTTGAGTGGGCTTAGGTGATCACCAGCTGGTTTTGCTATTTTTAAGGAGGTCCTTTTTTATCAGGTAATATTGACACAAATAGACTGCTGAAGATGGACCCATAACATTCTACATTTTATGGCAACCCCAGAGTGGGTGAGAAATATTGCAGCATATAAACAAGACATTGTGGAAAGGAGCAGAGTGAACTATTTGAACTCCGTTATGATACAGTTTTGCAAAAATAACTCTGTATTCATTTGCAGAATGAGGGAAATTGAGGAAAGTGAGGCACTTCTTGTGCAACAGATGGATAGAGGCTGTAAATGCGGGGTGGGCTGGGGATGGCAGGGGTTGGTGGCAATGTAAGTATCTGGATATTTGCTCTTTTGCTCTCTATTTTCTCTTTTTTGACCATACATGTGTTTGCACCCCTGCTTGTTAATGTTAAAAAATGTGTGTTTAGTCTTTAAACTCTCATTTCTGTCATTTCAGCATCTCTGCAAGTCACAGTAGAGGCTGATATTGGCGGTCTTGATATATTCTTCTACAAAAGAAGAGCTTACGCTTTATGACATTCATGTGTTTTGGAAACACAATGAGATTATGCATGATATATTTCCCAGCAGTCATTTACTAGAGAAACAGGATCCAGAGTATGAGAACAGAGCTGTAAGATTGCCTGGTGATTATCTGAGAGGAAACTCCATCAAACTCAAAAGCTTTAAAAGCTAATGCAGGAAATCAAAAACACTTAAACAATCTGTACTTACCCACTCAAGTCTCTCTGAGTTACTCCTCCCACCAGAATATAAACCAAGTCTGTCAGTCGTCTGTCAGGATGAAAATAAGATAGAGGAACTATGAGGAAGATCTTTCTGGAGTGAGCCCATATGAAAAAAAATGTAAGTTATTGTAGAAAAATGTCAAGTGTTTGTTAATTCATTTTTGAAACCCATTTGGAAGGCAAATTCATGAAAATACCAAGCTTTGTTTCCCTTGTATATAATTCTTTCTCTAATTTTTCTCTGTAGGTCAGAATGAGGACTGGAAATTCTGCTATCTTGTCCTGCTGTTACAATGCTGAACTGAAGTCAAGACATGACAGTGCATTACAGACTCACTGACAGCAGGAATATATAAGACTTTATTCACAGAAATGTTTCACTTGAGAATCAGGATCCAGAAAACAATGTTTTCCCAGAGGATTTTACAATGGGAAGCTTCAATCTCATATTCATGTAAGTCTGAGTACATTTACTGATTTAATTTATGATTGCTCATTTCAATAATAAGATCAAATGTCACATCGGACAGGAGGACCACTATAACTAATTGCGGAAAAGACCAGCATATTTTTACTATAATATAAACATAATTATTTTTGAGTGAAATTAGTAAAATATTAATCAATGAAGATGAGAAATAAAACTGAGCTTTTGTTCATGTATTTTAGTGATGAATTAAAGACAGACAGATGATGGAGAAATCCAATGAGATCAGAAACATTATGATATTAGGAATGGTGAAAATTCATTAGAAATTCAAAAGTCAAGAGTACATGTGAAAATCATTTGAAAGTCAATTTGTCTCTCTGGAGTCTTGAATATATGAATATCTTGTGCATATTTCTAATCAGTTCACCTGTTTATGAAAAAATCTGTTTGGAAAAGTTGTATTTCATAAATATTTATATGCAAACATTAGATAATATTGGGCCATTATGATGATCACGTACGTTTGATGAATACTGAATCAAATGCTATTTGGACAAACATGTGTTGTACATCTCACTTGGCATTGTTCGAGAAACCGTTTCACTCAGATATAGAAATCTCTATATTTTTTCTATGCATCTTTATATATTTTTTCCTCTTTTGGAAAATTGTGAAAACACAATTGTGTTTTTTTTTTTTTTTTTCTGCTGTTGTTCGAAGTAAATTCTCCCGTTCGCCAGTTGTGGTAATGCGCTAAACAGTTTACGATCAGTCAATAATAAACACAGAAGAAGAAGGTTATGTGATGACTTCCGCTTGAGAACCCGGAAACGTGGAAAAGGTTCTGAGCCTTGATGCTTTCGGATTTCTGACAAAGGCGGCGGCTATCTCATGATTTTTTTGTGCTATAAACATGATTTATGTTGGTGCACCATGATCATCGGGTATGTGTATGATTTTTTTAAGACGTTAAGATTTTTTGTGACACGTGCAAAAAGTGATGATGTTTGTGTGATCGCATATGTATTTGGCCTGGTTTATTTTGGTCCTCATTTAAACTAAAATGAACAAAAACGATTTCAACGTCATTAATTAACAAGTTTCAGGGTAACGCTAACAATAGCTGTGTTGCCTTTTTGTGTCCCAGTGCATGTGCAGATATTTTTATTTGAGAGTAATTTGTCCTAGTCTTAGAATGTAATCAAGATATGGGCCTATCAAAGACAAGCAGGGTAAGATAAGTAAAGATGCTTCGTACTTCCACACATTTCACTTATGTGCTGCGACACGTGCAAAAAGGGATGAAGTTTGCGTGACTCACATTTGTATTTGGCCTGGTTTGTTTTGGTCCTGAATTAAACCAGCATTAACAAAGAAACCCTTTCATTAATGCAGTAATCATTTTGATTAATTTGACGTTGATAAATTGGTTTGATTAATTAACGAGTTATAGGTTAACACAGTTGTAACTATTATTTTGATTCAGACATTAGCATTTTGTACTGCCTTTTTGTGTCCAGGTGCATGTGCTGTTATTTTTATTTGATAGTAATTTGATTTAATTAAACATTTGTTAATTTAGATGTCGATGCATTTTGACAGTTTATAGTTGACAACTGGCAAATTAATCCAGTTAACCTGAATTCCATTTAAAGTTTACTTTATAAATGTTTTTGTATTTCTGAATGTTTTTACTTAATTGGTCTTTATGTTATGATGGATAATTAATATGTTATTAAATAATAACTTTTTTAATTTTAATAATTACTAAAGTAAACAAAAATACCAGCATTGTCGTTCCACAATTGTGAGAGCATCTTTCCCCAATGATCTCACTTTAAAACTTTCCACATCCAAAAAAAAAAGTAATTACTAATTTGAATAAATGTAATTAAAACAATTGTATGTTAAGAATTTTAAACTAATATAACTTCAGAACATACAAACAAGTAGTAAATAATAAAGAGGAGCAAAGAAACATATTACAAGCAAAAAACAAAAGAGTGCTTTCAGCATTTAAGATTATTTGAATGTTTTCCATTCAAGAACTATGAGTGATTTTTCTTCATCTTTACTGTCGTTTTATTGTTACAATGACATCATAGACGGCTATTGGGAGCTCTAACAAGCTGCATTCTCACACGGATCTCTTTTGAAATATAAGAAGTGATGTGGTTTGTCCTGTCCATTTAATCCCTTAAGACATAACTGGCAGTATATAGGCCCTGCAAGGTGGTTTAGTGTGTATTATGCTGTTTGATATTCCTGGATTGCTAATAAAGCCTGTTACATTATGGATTTCCGTACTCGCCTCATCTCTACAGCACCGCACATAACATTAACAAAACCAAACCTCTTTATTGTTATTATATTGTATAAGCCAATGTGTGTTGAGTTTTATAAGCAGTCTTGTCACGTGTGATCAGTTCTTCTCATCTCAAACCAGCCTGTTACCAATGTCATGCTGTACTGTGAGATTAAGGAAGTTAAATTAACCTGTTTTCTCTGTCTCTGCAGTTTCTGTTTCATCTGTGTTTTTGCAGTACTGATAAACAAAGGTGAGCATCTGAACAAACTGTATTTTGAAAGATAAATCCATGTAACATACTATTTACAGTTAATGTTCCTGTGATTTCAGTGTGTCTGCAGGTCACAGTAGAAGCTGTTATTGGTGGTTCAGTTGTCCTGCCATGTTCTTCCACTGAACCTGGTCATAAACTTCAAGATATTAATGTGCATTGGAGACACAACAGTGAGATTGTGTATGATAAAGTCAAGGATAACGAGTCACAGGGCCCTCGGTACAAGAACAGAGCTGAAAGCTTCCCTGATGAGTATCTGAGAGGAAACTTCTCCATCAGACTCAACAAGCTTCAGTACACTGATGCAGGAAAGTTTGACTGCCACATCACACCCTCAGATGAGGTTCACAATGTACAGCTGAGCATTAAGGGTGAGTAAAAATAGTTAGTTCATGTTTGAGGTTTTAAATAAAAATTATGGAGCTGATATACAGTATGATTTGAATTTGAATTCTGTACATTTGAATCATAGAAATCATTTAACAGAATTGAATATTAAGAGGCATTTTATATAGTTTTGAATTTGAATTTTTATACTTGAATCCTGGACATTTGATATTTAACAAAATTGAATTTTTGATGGCAATGTATTTTTTAAATAGTGTATTTTTTTTGTTCTGAATTGTTTGACTGCACATATTCTCTTCTTTTAAAAGCTTCAAGTTTTCAACATGAAGAACAAATTCGAAACACCCAATTCAATATTCTAAAATTCAAAACACAGAAACTCAGATCGTACTGAAAGTAGGTCAGAGGCCCAACTTACGGGTTCCACAGGGAAGAGTAGAGGATCTTGGAAGAGTCGAACATCGCATTTTGGCCAATTACAGAGTAGCAATGATTCTCAGCATGTGAGACATTTATCTCCGGGAGTCTCTGCTGCACCTTTTTGTTTTAGTATAAAGTATATTTAGTATGGAAGTGATTAGAATGCATGATAGTCACACATAACTCTATAATTACTATATTTCTGCAGCATTTATCGAAGCTGGATGTTAGGCTATTTCACTCGTTGGTGTTTTGAGCTCAAGAACATCACAAATGATTATTCAGATATGTGTAACATAGCAGGTGTGATTTATTTCCTCTCAATATCATGCAAATTGTAGGCTTATTAAGTAATTTAAAGGTTAATTCCCACTTCAAACTCCAACAAACCCCACAAACACAATTGGATGACTGTCGTGTTCACGCAGACAGTACCATGTGCCACAAAAAAATTAAATAAATAAAACATAAAAAGCAGTGGGCCATTGAACCAATGAACAATTTTAAGACTGCACAGTAAAACGATTCTGCTTCATCTGTGGAGTTGTCAGATCAGCGAGGCTCTACTGCACTGTAAACCCAAAATTGGGCTTTAGGTCTCTGTGGCGACCAGGGCGGGTGAGAGCCGTGAGGGAACGGCGCAAGGCCGGTGGCGCGAGAGTTAATGAGCTCCTCCTCGTTAACTCTCGCGCCGTTCCCTCACGGCTCTCGCCCGCCCTGGTCACCACAGTCTCTCATTCAGCACTAATCCAAATGTTTGCATATTATTCAAGATCTAGGCTAACATTTGGTTGCTAAACTATTACTTATTAATGTAAACAAGTTTTTGTACTCCACTCTTGTTCAATATCCTTGTAAAATAGCATCCTTCACGTGAGCAAAAATGTGCTTTGCATAACAGCACAGTGAGATGGTGGTCACGCTGAACTCCTCAGATAACGGACCATTTAAATTGAGCAGTGTAACTTTTTATATGTTTGGTCAATTGCATTTTTTTGATGAACAGGCTGCGATGTCAATTTAGCAATACAACATTGATACAGTATGTTGTGTGTACTGTACACGCGTGAGGCGCCGGCGCGATCACTTGGATTTTTTCCTTAATCCCTAATCGGCTAACAATAGCCTGTCATTTATGGTCAGTCATACAGAAAATATATCATCATTGGAAACTTTAAAGCTTGCGTTTACGTTTATTTGTTAACACTTACAAATAAAAAACAAAACACTGTGCTTTTTTTGTAATAGCCTATGCTTGTTTAACCTTTTACAGGTTAATTTAGTCTGTTTTTTCTCCGTTCACAGAAGTGGTGCAATGTGATCATGAATAGGCTACCATGGTATTTTTAATTGGTCACAGACACTTATCCCTTTTGATTTAATTTAACAAGCCTACAATTTGCATGATATTGAGAGGAAATAAATCATGTAATTGCGCCTGCTATGTTACACATATCTGAATGATCATTTGTGATGTTCTTGAGCTATGAACACCAGCGAGTGAAATAGGCTAACATCTAACTTTGATAAATGCAGCAGAAATATAGCAATTATAGAGATATGTGTGACTGTTATGCATACAAATCACTTCCATACTAAATATACTTTATACTAAAACAAATAGGTGTAGCAGAGACTCCCAGAGATAAATGTTTATTACTCTGTAATTGGCCAAAATGCAACGTTCGACTTTTCCGAGATCCTCTACTTTTCCCTGTGGAACCCAGAAGTTGGACCTCTGACCTACTTTCAGTATGATACGATTTTAGAATATTGAACTTGGTGTTTCAGATTTGTTCATGTTGAAAACTTGAAGCTGTGTTTGCAATATTTGCAGTCTAAGAATTCATAACAAAAAATTAATCTGTAGAAAATCATGCCATAAAAAAAATCAATTTTGTTAAATATCAAATGTCCAGAATTTAAAAAATTCATTCAAATTTATAACATTTAAAAAATTCAAATTCAAATCTATATAAAATGGCATTTAATAACCAATTCTGTTAAATGACACTTTTCTATAATTCAAATTTACATAAATCAAATGAGATCATATTGTCATATTACCAGCTCCATAATAAATGATAGACAGATCTGTTTTCTTTGTCACAGTGTTGTAATATATATATTTTTTTTTTTTCTGAACTTTTGTTGCAGAATCAACAGCAGAAAATAATTCCACTGTAATGGGCCATGAGATATTGCTGATACCTGTATGCCTATTTTTAGTAGCCTGTTTCATATGTTCCTAGAAATAAGACCTCTAGCTCTTTTTTTTTTTTTTTTTTTTTTACAGCTTTCATTGTGTCTTTCTGGTGTGAAATACTGTTAAGCCTGTTGTATCTCAAGCGCCAGCAGCATCTGAGCAGTATGTTTTTTACAGCACCCATGTTAACAAGTGTTCACATCAGAATACTGAGCTGAACATCATGATTAATCACATTTTCTGCTGCTTATCATGCCTCACCCACGCTTGCAGTGTGAAACAAGCATTATACTGTTATCTTCCTGTTCTATTATAAATTGACACAATACCATGTGCACTGCTTGTTCTTATTGTATAACAGAATGAGATCTTGAAGCACTGAAAAAGGAACTTTTTTTTTTTTTTTTTTTTTTTCTGACATTCATGTTAATATGTTGCTGTCTTAAATTCTGTACCACAAGTGTCTTTTCTTCATGTTTTGTTAAGAACTTAAGAAAAGTGAGACTTTTTTTTTCTACTTAGATACTGAAAAATCAGCAAAACAGAAGCAAACACAATTTTTAGAAAAACTCTAATAGAATCATGGAAACCCTGTGGGAACAAGGGGAGATGGACGGACATCTATATAGAATTCAAAGGGAAGTAGGAATATAACATTGACTGGATCTAGGAAACATCTTAATCACAACCCAAATATCTGAAATGTTAAAGTTTTAATACAGTTATCTCCAGTACTTCCTTTTTGCTGCATTAAGTTTTCCTAATTAGCTTGTGCTTTTTATAATTAACAAGATATAAAAAGATGATTTAGCTTACCCAAATTCTGTTTTGTTTTATTTTATTTCATCTACACTTACAGTCACAAACAGTTTAAAATGTAACATGCCACAATATGTCAGACAAAACCACACTACACTGAAAAACAATTGTGTAGAAACAATTTTCCCTCAGAAATTGCTAGTAAATTTTACAATTCTTTACAAAGGAATGGCAAGTAAAACATTGAATTAAATGAAATTTTGAAGTAGAAAGCCTGCAATGGTATTTTCCTGTAAAACTGTACTGCAATAATTTACAACTTGTCAACTCTGCCTATATAAGCCTGGTTCACTCATCCTTTCCCTGCGAAGTACTGTATGTTTAACTCTGCAATTGTCTGTGTGTTTCTGCCTTGTCTGTTTGGACTGCCTTTTTGTGTATTTTGACCCTTTGCCTGTTTTTTTTTACCATGAGTGTGGTTTACCCTTCAATAAACTGCATTTGGATCCTCAACCTTCGAGTCTCTGAGCAGTACGTTACACAGATGTTGGACTAAAACCACTTAATAACACTATATTTTAGGGTTCAATTCTCACTTTTAACTAGTTGCTTATTAGTAGTATAATGGTTGTTTATATAGCACATATTAATGCCTTATTCTGCATCCCTTAATTCTACCCAATACCTAAACTTAACCACTACAACAACTACCTTACTATTAGGTTTAAAGGGATAGTTCACCCAAAAATTCAAATTTGATGAAACCGAACTGTATTTATATAATTTTTTACCTCTAATACATTACTATGTCCAACTGCGTTCAGCACTCGCTTTGTAAGGTCTGTTCGTGCTCTGACAGCGGAAGTAATGTCTAGCACTCATTGAAGTATACGCGTGACATTACTGCCGTTGTCAGAGTGCGATCAGACCTTATGAAGCGAGTAGAAGTTCCCATTCACTAGCATTATTTGACTGACAGATGGCAGCGGTTGGAGTTAAAAACCATCATTTGTGTTCTACTGAAGAAACAAAGTCACCTACATCTTGGATGCTCTTGGGGTAAGCAGATAAACATCAAATTTCCATTTTTGGGTGAACTATCCCTTTAAGTTATGTTCGAAATGTAAGCACTTTGTTTTAGTTACAAACACAACACATTTTATACTCTGCCACAACTGCATCTGCCTGATTCAGTTACTTTAGAATTGAAATTAGACTTAAACTTTATAACTTTATATCCTGCTAATTCTGAATAAATAAAGTTCTTCCTTTCCTTAAACTTACTTTCCTCTATCTTTCTTAATTTTCCCAGCTTTTTTTCTCTTCAGGAATATCTAGCTGGGTGGTTTGCCAATGTAAGTAAAAAACATCATAGAGATTGTAAGTGAAAAGTTTACAACTGGGTTGCAGTGACACAAAGTTCATATAAAGCACTGAGTTCACAGTTGAACCCAGCACATCCTCAACAACTCAGTTTTATACAGTTTGTAAAACAGTTTACTGCCCGTAATGTTAATGGGATAGCTGAGATGTTCCCAGTGGCCAAATCTACTCCCATACAAGTATTTGATCAGGATGTGATCACCCTGAAATGTGTGGACAATTGTTCTTCTCTATGATAAATCAAGCTATTTGAGTTGATATGGCTATTCTAATGAAGTGGGAATTTATGTTTTAGGGCACTGTAATTTTTTCAGTGTCTCTGCAGGTCACAGTAAAAGCTGTTATTGGTGGTGGTTCTGTTATCCTGCCATGTTCTTCCACTGAAGATGATCTTAAACTTCAACACACTGATGTGAATTGGAGACACAGTTGCAGTGGGACTGTGACAAATACTGTAATTCCCACCAGTGATATGAAACAGTACCCAAAATACAAGAATAAAACTGAAACATTCATTGAAGATTTTCTGAAAATATACTTCTCCCTTAAAGTCCCCCTGTAGTCAAAAATTGTATCATGTCTCTCACATGGTTTTGGTTAAAAAAGGGAAATGCTTGCAAAGCACTCCTGTGTGTCACGGGTTTGTGTAGGCAGAGAGGCGAAGAGACAGTTGACTGAAGTTCCAATGCAAGTTTAATAATCTGCAGCAATCCAGCAAGGTAGTATAACACACCCTAATTGTAAACATGACCGGAGACTGAACAGATGAAAAACAGGAACTTAAAGGATTAGTCCACTTTCAAATAAAATTTTCCTGATAATTTACTCACCCCCATGTCATCAAAGATGTTCATGTCTTTCTTCAGTCAAAAAGAAATTAAGGTTTTTGATGAAAACATTCCAGGATTATTCTCCTTATAGTATACTTCAATGGGCACCAAACGGTTGAAAGTCAAAATGACAGTTTCAGTGCAGCTTCAAAGGGCTTTAAACGATACCAGATGAGGAATAAGAATCTTATCTAGAGAAACAGTCTGTCATTTCGAAAAAAAAAAAAAAATGTAATGTATATGTTTTATATAAACAAATGATCGCCTTCCAAGTGCTTCCACCAAGACCGCATTTCCATATTCTTCAAAAAGCTTACGCTGTATGTCCTACGCCTTCCCTATTCTACTTACGGAACGAAAATGGCGCCAATTCCGTTTTTTCCATAAGTTGAATAGGGAAGGCGTAGGACATACAGCATAAGCTTTTTGAAGAATACGGAAAGTGAAAGCACGTGCAAGGCGATCACTTGTGTTTATGAAGCATATACATTTACTTATTTTTTTCGAAAATGACCCGTATTCCTCGTCTGGTATCGTTTAAAGCTCTTTGAAGCTGCACTGAAACTGTAAATTTGACCTTTAACCGTTTGGAGTCCAGTGAAGTCCACTATAAGGAGAAAAATCCTGGAATGTTTTCATCAAAAACCTTAATTTCTTTTAGACTGAAGAAAGAAAGACATGAAAATCTTGGACGACATGGGGGTGAGTAAATTATCAGGAAAAATTTATTTTAGAGTGAACTAATCCTTTAAGTATAGACACAAATAAGGTAATTAATCAAACCAAACTAACTAATAAACTAATTAATCGTATAAACAAAGGAGTCATGGGAAAAATAAGACAAAAGAAACCAGGAACTAGAGAATTACACACTAAAAGTCCATGAACAAAAACAAACGGAACATAATGGTGACATCACACCCCCTCTGGAAAGGCGCAACCTCTCGCCTTATCAGAAAGATAGCAGAGGAAGGGATGGAGGGGGTTTAGGAGGTAGACGAGGATGAGTTGAAGGCAGTGGTGTAGCGGTCGGGGACGCACCGCGGGGGGGGGCACGATAACCACCCTGTCCTGGGTTGCGGACAATGATCATGTATCGATGATAGCCAGAGATATTGCATCTGATATTGGCAATATTATGAGGATTTGGCATTTCCAAGTAATGTTAGCCTGTTACATTCTTCTAGTCTATTATTATTACTATTAAGTTACTTTTATTATTAAATTAATATAATAAATGTACCCCGCAAAAGGTGAGGATAATAAAAGATTAGGCTATTAGCTCCTCTTTGAAAATGTTATTAAATTTTTTTTAGGTCTATTATACAATTACTTATAGGCCTATAATGAAAATTATTGCTTCTGTGATATCCATTGGCTTGCCGCCTTGATTTAAAACGGAAAGATTTCTAATATTGTGACGTAACTCCTCTGCGGATTTGCGCTACGCCACTGGTCGAAGGGATGGTGATGGGTGGACCATGAAACCCTGGCAGCGAAGATGGATGGAGCCTGATGGCACTGACTCAGAGCTCTGCAGTGCTGACAGCCCATGGCAAAGTCGAAGAAGGGAGGAGCCGTGATGTTGTATGCATGGCTGCCGACATCTGGGGGACGACCTACAGAGACGAGGCCAGAAGATAAATAGGTGCAGACGGAGGGCCGATGGAGCTGAGCAACATCGCTGGCACTGGAGAGCCAGGTGAGTAGCCTACCCGAGGACTGTGGTGATGCCAGTGTGACTGAGGAGGGAGGGGAAGCTGAAGGGAAGGAGGAACCAGCCATAAGGGTGGATGGACGGAGTGCAGCGGATGGCCCTGAAGTCCATGGTGGAAGTAGAGTGACGACTGACCAAAGGGGAGCCAGTGGGACAAGGGAACCCGGTGGAGCCGCAAGGTTGAGGGTCATCTGGTGAGGAAGACACAGTCAGACTGTCCATTTCCAAGTATAAGAATGACCTCACCTAACCATCACCTAGCAGGTAGTGAAGGGTGCACCCCAACTTTTAGGGTGCTTTCACATTAACACTTTTGGTGCACACACAGGTTCGATTGACGTCAGAGTTCGGTACGTTTGGATGATGTGAACACGGTCTTCTGAACTCGGGTGCGCACCCGCGAACCGTACCCGAGTCCGCTTAAAAAGGGTGGTCTGGGGTTCAGTTCAAGTGAACTCTGGTACGGTTCGCTTCTGATATGAATGCAAACGTACCAAATTGCGGAAGTGAACCGCTATTAATGCCGTATTATTTGATAAAAATGTGTGTTTGTGTGTGTGTTTAACTCACTTTCCCAACGAGCGTGACTGACGTGCTGCAAGCAGAGAGCTGTAGTGTAGCCTTTCTTATTTCTGCTCACCTTCCGTACTACAGTCGCGGCAGATAGAGGCAAGTGTCGTTATGAACAAAACCAACGGTTCAAAAACAAAAATATGAAAGTGAGGAGAGCAACGTTGTGCATTTTGCCACCTTCTCCTGCGCCGTCGTTACTAAGCAACGGAGTAAACAGCTGCTGGATGACGCAAACGAACCGCGGGTCGGACCCAAATAATATAATGTGAACACAGTCCAGTGGGGGAGGGGGGAGCAATCGAACTCGGGTTCGGTCCAGGCAATCGAACCAAGTGTGAAAGCACTCTTACAAAGCCTGTGACTAGAGCAAGACAGTCCGCAATAACACAGTCCTTCTTATGGCAATAAAAACATTCACGATCACTTTTAGGTGATTGTAAACTGGGTTTTGGGTGAGAGGGCTGTGACTGAGGAGGCATGCCAGACAAACTCTTTTTGGTGCACACAGATGCAAACACATTCACACAAATGCATCTGCTAGCTCGGCTGCTGGATGACACAGATGACACCTTCTGTTCATTCAAATAAACTACAACTCCTTCAGGCAAAAAGGATTTAAACTCCTCTAGTAGCAACAATTTGCTTAATGAACTGAAATCATTTACTTGACACGCAGCACACCACTTATCAAATATTATACTTTTCTCACGTTCAAATTCCACAAATGTTTGACTACTGCTTTTCTTGTTATTTCTAAATTGCTGTCTATAGGCTTCGGGAACAATTTCATAAGCACGGAGGACTGCTGACTTTACTGTCTCTGTCATCTGGCTTAGATGTTGCTGTGGTCTCTTCATCCTCAGTGAGTCCAGAGCAACTACTAGACAAAGACCAAAAGACATTTTGGTCAAGTTTGTTCTGGTTTCTCTTCATACAGCTTCAAATAATGAAGGTTCATGAAGATTCTGGAAGTAAGTTATATGAAGAGAAACCAGCAGGACAAACTTGACCAAAATCACCTTTTGTATTCAAAAAAAAAAAAAAAAACAGCACTTGAACAGCATGAAGGTGAGTAAATAATGACTGAATTTATATGTTTGGTTGAACTAACCCTTTATGCCCCCAAAGAGAAATTGTATGAAATGTATGTATGCCCTCCCAAACCCTGAGGGGGGAGTCTGTTCATTAGGGAGTTAGTCTGGTTCCAGTGTTATTATTACGGCCATCCCTCTCTCAGCACGCCTGATCTCATCCAGCGACAAGTCTAGATGGAGTCTAGCCATGTGGCCCAGGTTATCACTTTCAATAATTCCTCATAAACAGGGCCACGGGAGGAGGCAGTAGATGCAACATCCCCCTCAACCCCCCCCATATCTACATCTGACCAACATCATGCCATTAACCATTATCCAGATTGGAAAAGGCTGCAGACTGGGCTTCCAGGTTCAGACTAATGCGATATAAATGGGGATATACACAAAAGTCTCTTTAATTGGAAGCAAGCAAACATGCATTTATAAAGTATGCATTGCTGTGTCTTCGCTTTATCATGGGTGATGTAGGAAACTTTTCAAAAACTGAACTAGGAACATGGATATTGTCCCAATGTTTCCTAAAACCATAGCTGAAAAACTGCTTTTGGCAATCATGTTGAACACAAACAAGTATACGCTTGTATCTTCCAGTGATCATAATCGGTGATTGACCCCAAAAAGCTAGAAGACATGTTTGATGACTTTGTCTTTGCCCCAGATGCTCATTAATGCAGCGTTACTACAATGGTGAAAGACAGACATCGGTTGTAGACCTTCCAGGTTTAATCTCTTAAAATATTGCCTAGGCTGCAGCCTAGAGGCCCCAAGTGTGCGGGGGAACCGGATTGGCCAGATTATTTTTTATTATGGGCCAGATTATTATTTTAAATTTACTTCATCGCAAACAAAAAAAGACCCTCGTTGGCCCATAAGAAACATAAAAAAAATAAGCAGGTGATTGGATAGATGTGACATTTGGGTCAAATCTGTCCAGTCAGCTGCTGATCAAATCATGTCAATCATTAAATTTACGTCACTGCTATTATTAGACGGCACAGCGGCAAAATGTCTGAAAGAAATTACGATAGTGGAGCGCAAAAAAAATGGAAAATACAAAGATTAAAAGAACAACGTGAACAAGATATAGGCCTACTGAAAAAAAATAAATAAATTGGCTTGATACTTCAAGGATCGACCTCAAATACGGCTTATCACTTGAAACATGTAAGTAGTAGCAAATTTTCAAGTCCGCTAGTGTTAGCCTTGTTCTAGATAAATGTGCGCTATTATTAAGGCCTGTACACACTGGGACGAATATCGCACATGTTTATCGCCAGTGTTTTTCGAGACGTTTTTTGTGTTCATACCCAAGCGATTTTCACTGGCGATGCGCAGGGTGAACGTGCAAATTCACTCCCTGACAGTATGTGGCGCTTGTGCTTAACGGTAGTGCAAATAAACATATTTATGATATTAATAAAGTTAAAGAAGATAAAAATGCAGATATAAAATGCCATATATATGACATGACAGATGGTAGTCAGAAACAGTAGTGCAAATAAGTCACAATGACAGTAGTGCAAGTGAACTGTAGTGCAAAAAAAACATTTATGAAAGACATTCTCAACTATATTTCTTGAATGTAAAAGAAAAAAAACAGTAAAAATACAGAAATGATACACATCTATTGGTGTGGCCAAGAAGTGGCAGAGCACCCATAGCGTGTGTCTCAATCAGCTCCCTAGTTCAGTAGTCAGGGCACTGATCAGGGAGTCAGCCACATTCATTTCACGGTTTACTGATACACAACCTAGGAAGCTAGGGAGATGCAGGGATAGTTTGTAAGTGTCTTCCTTGTCTACTTACTTCCTCTTCATCGTCTTGGTATCAATGTGTGCTCAGCAAGACCTTTTTGTGCTTGAGTACCACCAAGTCGTGTTGTGGAATCCAACCATTCAGAGGTAATGTAGTTAGCCTTTATGCAACTTTATACATTTATTGATAGTAAATTAATAATTAATAAATTTAAGATCATCATGTTTGAAGCTAACAATAAATTTCAGACCTAGTGGAGTAATAATAATAATATATCACTAGGTCTGAATTTAAATATAAATAGGCTATATTGTACGTTTTAATGGATCACTATGTGACACTGTCCCATAAAATACATGTTTTACCGCTCTATTTATTACAATGATTTTATGTATAATAGAGTTTTAATTGGTTTACATGTGTTTTAGTCCATTTTATTCCTCTTACCTATTTTAATGTGTGTATGTCTTTAAATGTGTATGGGTCTGCCTGTCATGTGACTGATCACATGACAGGAACAAGGAAGTAAGCCAGCATAAAGGAGGCAGCATGGCAAACAATGGGCCCGCCCATTATAAACGTGATCACAAATCAGCTGGACTGTGGAGTTGCATTTTATGGACTTGCCTTTCCAGCAAATCACATCACCTTCACTTGGATTAACACTTCCGTGGACTTTGTATATACACCAGTGGACACTTTCACATTGGGACTTTCAGCACGTTACTAGGACTCTTAAGGACTGTTTTAGGGTATGGTGCAAATGGACTCCCTGCTTTTTAACAGCCTAAGTTATTCTAGTTTTATTGTGTTGTTTTAAGTTCCTGGTGAATATTGTAAATACACTTTATTTATTCATTTGTTGTCTGTCTCATCTTTTTAAACACTCCAAAAGCTCACACAGTATAATCTGACCCCAATTTCAATCAATGTAAAATCGACCGATAGGGCCGATCGTTACATATGGTGGCCCGTACGGGGAACGTTTAAGATTTTAAAAGCTGTGTTGAGAAGAGTGTTTTAAGATGACGACAAATCCAATTAATGCTGCTTCTTTTAATACATCTGCTGGTTTTAACGATGAACGGGTTTTACATCATTGTGAATGTGTACAGCTTCGTGCTGAGGTGGCTGCTCTTAAAAACATTGTTTTAAAACTGGAGAAGGATTTTAAAGACTCTGTTGAAAGTGATCTTAACCGTGAACTGTATTTTAGAGAGGCTGTGGATTTTAAATTTGAGAAAATGGAGGAATCTATAAAGGATGCCGTGGCGACACTAGAGAGAGAGGTCATCGACTGTTTTAAGAGGAGAGACAAAAAATGGGCGAAACAGCTGGAGCAATCAAGGGATCCAGAACCCGCCATCTCCCCTCCCACTGCGACGACCAGCCCAGTGCCTCCCACGTCGACCCCTGGCTTTCCTCCGACCAACGATCCCACTGCCTCAACCACTTCACGGACTATCAACAGAGCAACCAATGGAGGATTCTGTGCCACTGTTACTACTGGGCCAGACTTGGACACCATCTTCTCCATCCTCCCCTTCTCCAGACAGCAGCACATCAGCGCACAGGGTGATGACGACACTCTCCAGAGACTTTCCATCTCTCCCTCCACTCCACCGACCGACGAGATCAAAGTGCGGGACCACCAAGGAGTGCTGTATCGTCAGATCCAGAAGGGGGACGGCAACATAAAGATCCAGCTCGTCGTCCCCAAGGCCCTGATCCAGCAGACGATACAGCACTTCCACCAAAAGACCCCAGAGAGACACCATGGACGGCTGAAGACCCTCCTGCAGATCCTGGAAGTTGCCTGGTGGCCCACGATCCGCAGCGACATCTGGAGATTTGTCGGTGACTGCAAGTCATGTCGGGTGGAGACCAAGGAGTGTGCCGTCATCAACCCCAGCAGCAAACCACCTCATCACTGTTCATCATCAACATCCACCAAAGAGACCCACAAGCCGGATAGGAGGAAATGCCGGGGGGAGTGGCGTGCCAGGAAGGCTGGATGCTACAGGACCTTGGGAGGAATGGCGTCACCGACCTAAGGACATTCAGGCTGGTATCTGATCCCACCTCTCTCTAGTGCCTTTGTGGGAGGGCCTAGTTTTATCTAATTTATTACAAAGACATTTTAAGACACACATTTTAGAGGACACCCACTATATGGACAATGGCTGACAGTTCCTTTTAAGGAATAGTCTCTTCCCTGGGGTGCCGAAGGCTAAGGGGGGGGACTATGTGACACTGTCCCATAAAATACATGTTTTACCGCTCTATTTATTACAATGATTTTATGTATAATAGAGTTTTAATTGGTTTACATGTGTTTTAGTCCATTTTATTCCTCTTACCTATTTTAATGTGTGTATGTCTTTAAATGTGTATGGTTCTGCCTGTCATGTGACTGGTCACATGACAGGAACCAGGAAGTAGACCAGCATAAAGGAGGCAGCATGACAAACAATCAGGCTGATTGCAAACACAACAGCTGGACTGTGGAGTTACTTTTATGGACTTGCCTTTCCAGCCAATCACATCACTTTCCGTGGACTTTGTATATACACCGGTGGACATTTCTCACTTGCACATTGGGACTTATCAGCACACTAGGATTCTTAAGGACTGTTTTATGGTATGGTGAACATGGACTCCCTGCTTTTAACAGCCTAAGTTATTCTAGTTTTATTGTGTTGTTTTAAGTTCCTTGTGAATATTGTAAATACACTTTATTTATTCATTTGTTGTCTGTCTCATCTTTTTAAACACACCAAAAGCTCACACAGTATAATCTGACCCGAATTTCAATCAATGTAAAATCAACCGATAGGGCCGATCGTTACAACTAAACAACGATCTTATAATACATGATGCATTGCTGTGTCTGTTATCGCATAATTCACACTTTTGGACACTTTTGCTTTAACGGACATTAGACAACACTGCAAAATCAAGCTGTTATGTTCATATATTTATCGTCCAACATTCCCAGTTTTTTTTGATGCATGTCCTTAATTTAATTTCATATGTTGGTATTAATTCAGTGTTTATAAGCCTTTTAAAGAATTTTAACCCAAACTGACTGGGTTTCTAGAGAGCAAAGGTATTGTGAAAAAGTGGAAGACTTAAACACAAAGTGTAAAATAAACTGTAAAAAGGATTTGATGATCACTAGTGATAGTATTTTATTCTGTGTTGTCAACATTAAAGTTTGATTTCAGCTTTAATGTGCGTTTTGTTCTAACAAAGCAGCTGATATTGCCATAGAAACTAGTGGACTGTCGACACGCTTTCACCCCAAAATGGCGGAAATGCAGGGCTGTGGCAATGGAACGTTCTATTGACTGTAGCTTCTTGTTAGTGTAAATTCTTTGCTACAGGCCTTTAGGCGCATATACATGTTTGTGTGGAAAGCGCGCTTGCTGCATGACATGGAGGCACCTGTGCCAGTTAAACTTATTTGCGTGTGGACCATGTATGGCACTAAATACATTTTTCCAGTAAAGCATAATGATTAAGGGGGGCCTCACACAAAGAGCAGTCTAGGGACCCCTGACCACCTCAATCAGCCCCATGGTCTGACATTAAACTCAAACTAAAAGGGAATACTTTTTAAACTAACTTTTTTTTAAACTACTCATTAACTGCTTGAAGCCAATGATTTGTGATTAAGACTAAAAGCTTAATGTTTTGCTATTTTTGCCCTTTTTTCCCCCAGAGTGTATGTGTATTTTTTAGGTCAGGTTTACCTTTTGTATGAACTGTCCTTTTGTCAGCAAGTTTTTCCTTCAATCTTTACAATGATGAAAGTTTCCATTTTTTCCCCACTTTTGTGGATATTGGTGTACCTTGTCCCTCACTTCCAACTTGCTCTCTTACCATTTAAGTGAGATATAATTGTTTCAACGTGTAAAATTGACAGAAACAACCAATGAAATGGAATAACGTGTAGTACTGAGTACAATTTATTAGAAAAAAAATGCAGTGTGAACAAATTACAAAACAATAAATGGTGACACTTTAGAATAGGGAACGTGTATTCACTATTAACTATGACTTTTGCCTCAATAAACTCCTAATTTACTGCTTATTAATAGTTAGTTGTTAAGTTCAGGTATTGGGTAGGATTAAGAATGTAGAATAAGGTCATGCAGAATAAGGCATTAATATGTGCTTAATAATTACTAATAAACAGACATTATTCTAGTAATATGGATGCTAATAAGCGACTAGTTAAAAGACCCTAAAATAAAGTGTTACTCAATAAATAAAATAGAATTCCTGTGACTGATAACCCAAACCCTCTAAACTAACCACCAAAAAGAAAATGTAGAAACAAAACCAAAATCTTCAGTGTATTTGATGCTTTACATTTACACCTAGATGGTTCCTGCTGTAAGAGGTCCTACAGGGGGCACTCAACTTGTGGTTTCTGTGGGTTCTAGTGATGGGAACGCTATACAGGTGCTGGTCATATAATGAGAATATCATCAAAAAGTTTATTTATTTCACTAATTCCATTCATAAAGTGAAACTTGTATATTATATTCGTTCATTACACACAGACTGATATATTTCAACTGTTTATTTCTTTTAATTTTGATGATTATAACTGACAACTAAGGAAAATCCCAAATTCAGTATCTCAGAAAATTAGAATATTACTTAAGACCAATACAAAGAAAGGATTTTTAGAAATGTTGGCCAACTGAAAAGTATGAACATGAAAAGTATGAGCATGTACAGCACTCAATACTTAGTTGGGGCTCCTTTTGCCTGAATTACTGCAGCAATGCGGCGTGGCATGGAGTCGATCAGTCTGTGGCACTGCTCAGGTGTTATGAGAGCGCAGGTTGCTCTGATAGTGGCCTTCAGCTCTTCTGCATTGTTGGGTCTGGCATATCGCATCTTCCTCTTCACAATACCCCATAGATTTTACCCCAGGGATACCATGGTCCTTAAACCAGGTACTGGTAGCTTTGGCACTGTAAGCAGGTGCCAAGTCCTGTTGGAAAATGAAATCAAACTGGGTTTCCTGGGTTTCACAAACTTTTACAGAAGATTCATTCAAGGATACAGCATCGTCACCACTCCACTCAGAAACCTGCTACGCAGTAAGCCCAAGTCTCTGTCCTGGACTCCAGCTGCAACACAAGCCTTTGAAGATCTCAAGACAGTGGTCACCACCGCTCCCCTCCTGGTTCACCCCGATCCAGACCTCCCTTTCATCGTTAAGGTAGACGCTTCTACCACAGGAGTGGGAGCGGTATTGTCGCAGCAGCAGGGGAAACCAAGTAGACTCCATCCATGTGCCTTCTTCTCCCGCAAACTCAACCTGGCGGAGGTCAACTATGACATCGGCAACAGGGAGCTTCTTGCCATCAAGCTTGCCCTGGAGGAGTGGAGGCATTGGCTCGAGGGAGCCAAACATCCGTTTGTGGTCCTAACTGATCATAAAAACTTGGAGTGCTAAAAGATTGAATCCTCGTCAAGCTAGATGGGCTCTCTTCTTCACCAGATTTAACTTTACCATTTCCTACCGTCCTGGATCAAAGAACGTAAAAGCTGATGCTCTGTCTCGTATCCATAGTCCTGAAGAGAGTACAGATGATCCAGAGCCCATCATTCCTGAACAACTCATTGTCAGCCCCATCACTTGGTCTGGTGAGATGCTTCCAGAGTCCAATGCCTCCACCAACACCCCGCTGGGTTGTCCCCAAGGGTTGCAATACATCCCACAGACACGGCGCACTTCCCTCATCCACTCCTCACACGTTGCTGGGCACTGGCCACCCAGAGGTCAATGAAACCCTCTCGTTGCTCAAACAACGCTTCTGGTGGCCCAACATGGCTTCGGATGTCAGGAGGTACGTGAAAGGGTGCAGGGAATGTGCCATCTTAAGAAGCCCTCGTCATCTTCCCTCTGGGAAACTTCAACCTCTGCCCGTTCCAACTCGTCTGTGGTCACATCTAGGAGTGCACTTCATTACAGACCCTTCCAGTTTCCAATGGATGCACCTGTATCATGGTAGTGGTGGATCGGTTCACTAAGTCCTGTCGGTTAATTCCCCTACAAGGACTTCCAACGGCAATGGACACAGCTGATTTAATGTTTAACCATGTTTTCAAATACTATGGACTGTGAAGTTTCAGCTCAAAATACCCCATAGATTTTTTTTGTTAACTTTTTTAACTGCCTATTTTGGGGCATCATTAAATATGCGCCGATTCAGGCTGTGCGGCCCCTTTAAATTATATGTAAGAATTTTGCAGTAAAATATCCAAAAACCACTAGGTCAGTGTTATATATTTTGTTCACTTGAGTACTTACAATATCCAAAATGTTTGCAACTATTTGTAAATCGTGAGAAAATTGTAATTTTAACCAAGGCTCTGGGACAAGTGAGGAGTCGCCTGTCAATTGCGTCATACCCGCGTTACCCTCGGTTTCCGGTTTTATTTTGTAGAAACCATGGAAACACCAAAGATGCTTTAATATTTACATGTTTTAATAGGCAAGGGAGCAACTGTTTTGATATATTTATAGACAGAAAACTAATCATTGTTATATAGCTCAACACTTTTAGTCTTATTGTTTAAATCTAATTTAAAACGTCCTATTTCTCAACATTTTAGGTCAAAATTTATATAGTGGTGTCCAAATGTTTTAGGATAAAATAAAGTTATGACATGAAAGAACTAAAAAGGCTAAATATCACAGATTCTGTATATGCAAATTGGTGTGACTGAAATATGTTAACAAATTTCAGACATTGAGAGAGGTCAGATTTAAGCTTTTTCTATTGCAGCACAAGGTGATCTTTTGGACTCTATTTTCAAATCATGCTGGTTAACATGGATCACTAGATTTAGTCTATGCTTAAAGCCAAAGAAATCATCAACACTCGGTCCTGCTCTGCTTCATACTACAATAACGTTAATATTCGCATCCATGAACATGATTTCTTCCCGAGTCACGTCCCGATTCTTTTGTGAAGATCACATGTCCCAAGATTCCGCACTCAAACTTGGCGTCATTAAGCTACGCCTTTGTTTTGAATAGGCCTCTAGCGGACAGAAAATATTACATATTGCACCTTTAAGCCTTGTCTGTGAAATTAAAGATGTTTAACTTTTAACTTTTTTTAGGGGGGGGGGGGGGGGGGGGGGGGTTATATGAACGTTAGGGGATTTTATAATTTTGAAAACATTCTGAGAATGTTAATGTCGAATGATCTAAACATTCTGAAACAAGAGGTAACATTGACAAAATGTTTGAACATCCAACTAAAACGTTCCAGAAAAAAATCAATTCCATGAAGGATGTATAAATAATGTTTTTTTACTAACGTTTTGAGAACATTATTTTAAGTTTGAACAAACATTCAATTAACATTACTGGAATAATATTTGTTCATTACTTTGAGAGGACATTGACAATCAGTTGGCCAAAGTTCCCTGTTAGCTTGGTTTATTTATAGTATTTTTGGATAGTTACCAACTGAGGGCTTGTTTAAGTTTAACAAATATTTTTTAAAGTGCACTTTACAAAAACATTGTTTTCTTATTCATATAAAAAGATACAAAAAAGTAAAGAAAGAGACTTTGCTTCTTTTGTCAATGGGTTTCTACAAGGTCACTTGTCCTGCACAAGCTCTTTATGAAAATTCCAGTGAATTTTAATCAGATTAAAACTTCATTATTGCACTATTCATTATCCGTGTGTGTGTGTGTGTGTCATGGAGGGGGTGACTTTTAATTCACTTCAGCTCTGTGTTTGTGTGATTTTGTTTGGAAGAATGCTTAGTTTTCAGAATCAGAAAGTCCTTTGGCAACCATTAACCCCAAAATTAATCATTCAAAGTTTTAAATAGCTTTTTTTGTGGATTTTTGTTGTGTAAGATTAAGAGTTCAGTCGTGGTGAGTTGTGTCAATCTGCTGAGGAAAACTCCTCAGATCTAGAAATATTACGGGAGTCTCGGATCAGGATGGGCTTTGCGGATCTTCTGAATGAAGTTGGCGGGTTTGGACGCTTTCAGCTGATTCATGTCACTCTTCTGTCTGTCCCGGGCCTTCTGATGGCTTGCCAGAATTTACTAAATAACTTTACTGCTGGTGTGCCGGAACATCACTGTCGCATACCGAATATAACGGCTGCACTGAATGAGAGCACAGCATCACTCCTGCGTGCGTTTATCCCACTGGATTCATCGCTGACACTGTCCAAATGCTCTCGGTACACTGATACTCAGTGGCATTTAATCACAGAACAACTGAGTCACATAAATGCAACTGAACTGCAGACAGAGGGTTGTGCTGATGGCTGGACGTATGACAAGACTGAATTCATCTCATCTATAGTATCAGAAGTAAGTCTCTTCATCAGCTCTGACACAAAATGTCCTATTTCTCAACATTTTGGTCAAAATTTATATAGTGGTGTCCACATGTTTTAGGATAAAAAAAGTTATGACATTAAAGTACTAAATAGGCAAAATATCGCAGATTCATATGCAAATTAGTGGCACTGAGATATGTTAACAAATTTCAGACATTGAGCACGGTCAGATTTAAGTTTTTTCTATTGCAGCACAAGGTGATCTTTTAGACACTATTTTCAGATCATGCTGGTTAACATGGATCACTAGGTTTAGTCTATGCTTAAAGCCAAAGAAAAACACACCAAATACAGAGACATTCTCAAATGAACATGAATTTACTTTTCAACATTTCAGTTGTTACAATGATAACTGAATTTGTATTTTTTGCATTTTCTCTGACATCATACATGTCACATGTATGGGCTTTGCAGAGATACCAAATTTTTAGAGGTTTCACCATGACAACAACAACTTCTTGGTCTTTAAATATGACTGAAAATGAAAATTAACATTCTTATGGAAATATGATTTTTTTAATTATCATTTAAATCAGATTTTCAAATTGTTTGTTATAAATCAATATCTCAGGAAAATGTTATGGGGTTTCAAATCAAAATATGACTTTCTGTTACGAAACAGGACATTGATTTCATACATGACCTCTGTAGAGGACACCAGGACTTAAATCATGATTATCAGGCATTTTAGGAGATACAAGTGAATAGGGAAAGAAATTATATATTAATATTCCTATTAATTATTAGATATTATTATGAAAATGTTGCCAATTATTACTCCCATTATTACACTTCTATTTTCATTACATGTTGCTCCAAGAACATATTAATATACAAATTAGATACAGTGTATAGATGCATTGTATTGAATGGGAAAATCCATGTATGACTATTTTACCCACATATTGCATAAAGTAAAATGGTATATCAATAAATTCCTTTTCATCTTTCATAACATAGTTGAGAATCATCTTTATATAAAGTTTGGTTAAAAACAACAATCCTGAAGCCTAAAAATTAATTGGTGATTAAAAAAAAATCCCATTGTTTTTGCCTATACATGTCATTTCATGCCATGGTATTTTTTAAACAACTTAGTCCTGGTGTCCACTACAGAGGACATATCATAACATATAAATAAAATATAATTTTTCAAAAATGTTATTTTTTTTTTATTTTTTGCTTATGCTCTAAACAATATAATGACGTGAAAAAATACTAAATTCAAAAAAAAGTTTTTTCTGGGTCTCAGGAGGATATATTAATAAAATAATATTAATTGAGAAAAATGTAAAATAGTAGTTTTACTAGTAGTCTCATTTTTCAGATCCCACTGTGTATATGAAAAGTGTATATATTAAATGCTGTAACTGCTCACCCTTTCTTTTTTCTTTTCTTTTTTACCATTTATAATTTTGTGCAAATAAATGTGAACATAGACCATTTTAATTTCTTTTTTGCTGGTGATGTGCATGCTTTGGTCCTGTTTTTGGTGATTCAGCAATTCACAATATGCATTTCATTCTGTGGAAGACACACATTTCCTTTCTATAAACATGTCCTCAACAGAATATAAGTTTGTGCGTTTAGTGTACTTTAGTTTAGAATCTTTATTAATTCCACATGCAGGCAGAAATTAGCGATAGGGCTCAAAACACACACCCTTATTGATACAGCACATAAAGAACTTTATTAAGGACATTAAATGTATTTTTTACTCTGGAAATATATTTATTTATTAGCTTAGTGTGGTTGCTAAACTGTTTGGGTGAAATGTTTGTATTACATTTAATTTATTTAAATTTTAAAGGTGCCCTAGAACTTTTTTTTAAAAGATGTAATATAAGTCTAAGGTGTCCCCTGAATGTGTCTGTGAAGTTTCAGCTCAAAATACCCCATAGATTTTTTTAAATTCATTTTTATAATTCATAATTAGAAATGAGCCGATTCAGGTTGTGTGGCCCTTTAAATCTGGTGCTCCACGCCCACGGAGCTCGTGCTTGCCTTAAACAACATAAAAAAAAAAAAGTTCACACAGCTAATATAACCCTCAAAATGGATCTTTACAAAGTGTTCGTCATGCAGCATGTGTAATCGCGTAAGTACAGTGTTTATTTGGATGTTTACATTGATTCTGAATGAGTTTGATAGTGCTCCGTGGCTAACGGCTAATGCTACACTGTTGGAGAGATTTATAAAGAATGAAGTTGTGTTTATGAATTATACAGACTGCAAGTGTTTAAAAATGAAAATAGCGACGTGAATACAGTAAGAAACGATGGTAACTTTAACCACATTTAACAGTACATTAGCAACATGCTAACGAAACATTTAGAAAGACAATTCACAAATATCACTAAAAATATCATGATATCATGGATCATGTCAGTTATTATTGCTCCATCTGCCATTTTTTGCTATTGTCCTTGCTTGCTTACCTAGTCTGATGATTCAGCTGTGCACAGATCCAGACGTTAATACTGGCTGCCCTTGTCTAATGCCTTGAACATGAGCTGGCATATGCAAATATTGGGGGCGTACATATTAATGATCCTGACTGTTACGTAACAGTCGGTGTTATGTTGAGATTCGCCTGTTCTTCGGAGGTCTTTTAAACAAATGAGATTTATATAAGAAGGAGGAAACAATGGAGTTTGAGACTCCCTGTATGTCATTTCCATGTACTGAACTCTTGTTATTTAACTATGCCAAGATAAATTAAATTTTTGAATCTAGGGCACCTTTAACATATTAGAACATATTATAGCATGCATCTAATACTCCAGAAAATGCAGCCATTAAACGCAGCCCTAGAATCTGATATGGAGCTGATTTATTATTTATATTTTGAAGAATACCTATCAAGTAGACTCAAACTCGAGGGGTTGAGGGTCTGTCCAAATAAACTTCCCTTGCTCACTTGACGAAGTTGAACACACTTCAAGGGAAGTGCTTAGGGAAGTTCACTAAAAGTGAACTGAAACACAGCCCAAGTCTTATACTGCCAAACGAGCTGGTTGTGGTGTTTGCACAGCTGTCTGTAGTGACTGACCACAAGCCATAATCACACATGGGTTTTCTGCACAACAAATATGCAGGACAAAAACTGGTGAAAAATATGCAGAAGTTTAATTAATGACAAACATTTTTTATTCTCTACAGCATTTTCCATTATCTACAGTAACAACAATACTGCTTTTTTTTAGTCAACAAAAATTAGGTTACACTTGATGCCCCATAGGAATCATGTGAGTGAGTCAGGACCACCTTTTTTGTCAAGCACAAAGAGTAACTATTTTCTTTTTCACAGTGGGATTTAGTTTGTACCCTACGTCCACTCAAACAGATGAGCCAGACCATTTACATGGGAGGAGTACTGACAGGTGCCATTATATTTGGAGGGTTATCAGACAGGTAAAGCATCTGTAACTTCCTGTTTACACGGTCACACCTTTGGACAAAACATATTCACATATGATGCCTTTTTGGAAAGTAACAAGATTCAATAAATAGTATACACTATATATACACTGTATACATGTTAAATGAACAAGTGCATTTAAACTCATCTGACCAATTAGAAGAGAACTGATTCAAAAGAGTGATTCATTCGCAACTCGATAGTTCTGATTAAGCAGCTGATAGAACACACACAGACTCCATGAGACAAGTCTACATGAAATTTAAGTTTTTGGCTTTTATTATGAATATAATTATAAACCTTGAGGTTATCTATAAACTTGCATGCTCCAAAACATTGACAAAACACATCTGTTATTACAGCATGAAATCTTCACATGGATTTCTACCTATGTTTATCTGCACCACATTCCAATTTTTTTACAATTGGATTACTAAACACTACAGTACCATTTTAAACTGGTGAAAGAATCAGCTCTTTACTGTGTGTTTATATTCTCATGTAGGTTTGGGCGAAAGACCATTCTGATTTGGTCATATTTTCAGGTGGCTGTCTTAGGTGCATTCACAGCTCTCTCTCCGTCGTACGTGGTGTACTGCACCTTCAGATTCCTGACAGGAATGTCTGTGTCCGGAGTCATTCTCAATGGCGTCTCACTCAGTGAGTATCTCTCTTCACTGTCATCTAACATCCAATATACAAAAATGATTTACAAAGTACAAATAAAAAGAAAATAATCTCTCAATAAATTGCAATTACTTATTTAAATGTGTATGCACTTTAAAGAGCTTTCAGTTGGTACCTGGTCTATTGACTAAGTGATTAGACACTCAGCTTACTAGAGCTCTCCCTTGATTCAGTGCTGTGATGGGATAGACCTTTTTCTTCACGCTTTTAAAACCCCCATGCTTAGGCATACAGGTGCTGGTCATATAATTAGAATATCATCAAAAAGTTGATTTATTTCACTAATTCCATTCAAAAAGTGAAACTTGTATATTATATTTATTCATTACACACATACTGATATATTTCAAATGTTTATTTCTTTTAATTTTGATGATTATAACTGACAACTAAGGAAAATCCCAAATTCAGTATCTCAGAAAATTAGAATATTGTGAAAAGGTTCAATATTGAAGACACCTGGTGCCACACTCTAATCAGCTAATTAACTCAAAACACCTGCAAAGGCCTTTAAATGGTCTCTCAGTCTAGTTCTGTAGGCTACACCATCATGGGGAAGACTGCTGACTTGACAGTTGTCCAAAAGACGACCATTGACACCTTGCACAAGGAGGGCAAGACACAAAAGGTCATTGCAAAAGAGGCTGGCTGTTCACAGAGCTCTGTGTCCAAGCACAAGAAGGGAAGGAAAAGATGTGGTAGAAAAAAGTGTACAAGCAATAGGGATAACCGCACCCTGGAGAGGATTGTGAAACAAAACCCATTCAAAAATGTGGGGGAGATTCACAAAGAGTGGACTGCAGCTGGAGTCAGTGCTTCAAGAACCACTACGCACAGACGTATGCAAGACATGGGTTTCAGCTGTCGCATTCCTTGTGTCAAGCCACTCTTGAACAACAGACAGCGTCAGAAGCGTCTAAAGACAAAAAGGACTGGACTGCTGCTGAGTGGTCCAAAGTTATGTTCTCTGATGAAAGTAAATTTTGCATCTCCTTTGGAAATCAGGGTCCCAGAGTCTGGAGGAAGAGAGGAGAGGCACACAATCCACGTTGCTTGAGGTCCAGTGTAAAGTTTCCACAGTCAGTGATGGTTTGGGGTGCCATGTCATCTGCTGGTGTTGGTCCACTGTGTTTTCTGAGGTCCAAGGTCAACACAGCCGTATACCAGGAAGTTTTAGAGCACTTCATGCTTCCTGCTGCTGACCAACTTTATGGAGATGCAGATTTCATTTTCCAACAGGACTTGGCACCTGCACACAGTGCCAAAGCTACCAGTACCTGGTTTAAGGACCATGGTATCCCTGTTCTTATTTGGCCATCAAACTCGCCTGACCTTAACCCCATAGAAAACCTATGGGGTATTGTGAAGAGGAAGATGCGATATGCCAGACCCAACAATGCAGAAGAGCTGAAGGCCACTATCAGAGCAACCTGGGCTCTCATAACACCTGAGCAGTGCCACAGACTGATCGACTCCATGCCACGCCACATTGCTGCAGTAATTCAGGCAAAAGGAGCCCCAACTAAGTATTGAGTGCTGTACATGCTCATACTTTTTATGTTCATACTTTTCAGTTGGCCAAGATTTCTAAAAATCCTTTCTTTGTATTGGTCTTAAGTAATATTCTAATTTTCTGAGATACTGAATTTGGGATTTTCCTTAGTTGTCAGTTATAATCATCAAAATTAAAAGAAATAAACATTTGAAATATATCAGTCTGTGTGTAATGAATGAATATAATATACAAGTTTCACTTTTTGAATGGAATTAGTGAAATAAATCAACTTTTTGATGATATTCTAATTATATGACCAGCACCTGTAGTGTTAACCCTAGTATTAGATAATCTTTTACGAACATTCAGCTAGAACCTGGCCTACTGACTAAGGTCATTAGATTATTCTGCTGTGGCAGGCTAGGCCTTTCTGCCACTTCTAAAATATCATGCTTCTCAGGGAGCCATGTTACATGTGGTTGTTTTCAGTCCTGATCCTGGGGACCCACCACTCTGCCCACTTTTCATATCTCACTTATTTAACACACCTGATTCGGATCATCATCAGATCCATGAACTGAAATGAGTGTGTCAGACAAGAGAGAATTAGAAAATGCACAGAACGGTGGGATCCAAGATCAAGATTGAAAACTGCTGATTTAAAAGTCATTTAATATCAGAAAATACTATTGATGTGACTGCACTGACACTGTCGGATGAAATTAAAACTTGAACTGAATTGAGCTAAATAATGATATTGTCTAATGTAGAGCTGCTTTAGTTGTTTCATAATGAAAGATTTTTGCTTTTTTTTTTACACATTATATATTGTATAAAGCGGTATACAAATAAATATGACTTGACTTGACTTGAAATGTTTGTGTTCTCAGAGGTGGAGTGGATTCCAACTAAAACTCGGACTCTGGTGGGCACCTTATCATCTTTCTTCTTCACGTTTGGTCAGATGATTTTAGCTGGAGTGGCTTACAGTTTGAAGGACTGGCGTAAAATACAAGTGGCCGTCTGTCTCCCTTTCTTCATCTTCTTTTTATACAGCTGGTGAGAGATTATACAAATTACAAAAGAACTTCATAAACCATGACATTCTATATTGCCGATGTATGTGACTAACTGGAATTATTGTAACAACCCATGCCCTTTGAAAAAACGTGCCTGTCGTGACATTTCTGCAAAATTATATCATGTTGCTTTTTGCACATTTTGTTATACTGGTTCTTGCATGTATTGCAGCAGTTTGGGAATGTTATGTCCAGTGAGTGGCACTAAAAGGATAATGCTCTATCGCGTTAAAAATGAATAAGTACCACCAACATATAATTAGGAAAATTTGATTTCTCATGTCATGACCCCTTTAACATTATAAATCAACCTTAAAGGGTTAGTTCACCTAAAAATGGAATTTTTCTCATTTAATACTCACCCTCATGTCGTTCCACACCCATAAGACCTTCGTTCATCTTCAGAACACAAATTAAGATATTTTTGATAAAATCTGATGGCTCAGTGAGGCCTCTATTGACAGGAAGATAATTAACACTTTCAGATGCCCAGAAATCTACTAAAGACATATTTAAATCAGTTCATGTGACTACAGTGGTTCAACCTTAATATTATAAAGCGACAAGAATACATTTTGTGTGCCAAAAAACAAAATAATGACTTTATTCAACAATATCTAGTGATGGGCGATTTCAAAACACTGCTTCATGAAGCTTTACGAATCTTTTGTTTCGAATCAGTGGTTCGGAGCATTTATCAAACTGCCAAAGTCACGTGATTTCAGTTAACGAGGCTTTGTTACATCATAAGTGTTTTGAAATTTCAATGGTTCACCACTGGGGGGCATGACTTTGGCAGTTTGATACACGCTCCAAACCGCTGATTCGAAACAACAGGTCCTTAGGGTCCACTGGCTGGACAAGAAAGTGTGCTTTATATCTTTTCACCATTGTGGACAAATTCAGCCAAAGACCTCTCTAGCCCACCACTGCCAGCCCCAGTGTTTACCAGTTTATTCTAGCTAAATGATCTAACACTAGTTGTACTGAAAAGGGCATATTATCTTGGATGCCACAAGTGAAGAGATGTAAGCATGCCATTTTGGGCTAGCACTACTGAATCTTTTGTGAAAAGGTGGGGCTTTCCAGGAGTGCTGTTAGGCTTGATTGCTTAGGGCTTCTTGGTCGGCCATGCAAGAGGCATGTTCCCATAGTAAGATGTCGAGCAAGTAGACAGATAACCCAGACAATCCAATATGTCTAGCCTCCTATATGCACATGGAAAAAATATGGTATAATACTGTTAAATGACAGTGTCATACTATTACTTCAAGTGAACAAGTCTTCCCATAATGCAATGGGGGTACCGCTATTACATGAAAACAGCATTTTGTTGTTAAATTATTCTTCAGTTATTTCTTTCTACTAGTGTGGTGCAATATATTTTTTTGATAACCTCACCTCCGAAGAGCACATATGAACAAAACAAACTGTGATTGATTGCTTTACATGCCAGTCACATAGCTTTTGCTGTTTAGACTATTAGAAAATTCTATAAAAGTAGGGCCCAGTGTACTTTGTTAATATGAAGGAATTTTCTGTATTTCTGTCATGACAACTCTCGGAGTGTTTGGCATGGTAAAGGATATGACAATGTAGATATATTTGGTCTTGGCGGAATAGATCTGCTACGCTGCTGCTGCTTTATTGCTGCTGCTGCTGCTTCTGCTGCTGTTGATTATTGCTGCTGCAGAGCAAGTATGGGACTTGCTACTGCCAATACATACACGACACGCTGCTGTAAGCAAGTAAGACATGCTGCACAATATAGCGTACATGAATAACCGTAGCAGATCTATACAGGTGGAGCTGGGGAAGGTGGAGGGTTTCTGAAGCACGCTGCGCTGCTAAGCAATGTTAACTCATGCATTTAAAGATTAAGCATGCAAGCTCATTGGCTACTAATACAGCAGGAACCAAACATCTGTAACCTGTAGATAATGATGTGATAATTAGCAGGTGTGTTAAAGAACCTATTAGCCTGCCCATTAGAGTTTCATGTCAGAACTTTGTATTAATTTTGACATTTAAACTGCTTTAAATGTTTTTTTGTTTTTTTTGTTATTTACATTGGTATCATTAGATATTCATGTAAGATGAAACCCAAAACTTGCATTTAAAAGTATAAACCGGCATTTTCTCTAAAAAAATGTAGTCGCCACGAGTGCTGAATGAGTCTTGGCAAAGGCTAGGCTGCAAAGGATCCATCTGTTCTATCCCAGGAAAAAAAGGATGCGTTTGTAGGCCGCATTCGAATTGGGATGTTTTTTGTTGTGCCACTGTGACGCATTCAGCCTTCGAAGGATGCAGCCTCTGAATTGGGAGCTCTTTCCTGATGAGCTGATGATCTGATGATCTGAATCAGGTTTAATAAATTAGGGAGGCATACAAAGTGTGCAACACGCTGGGTCCCCAGGACCAGGATTGAAAACCACTGGCCTAATTACAATGCTAAGTATGACAGTGTGTTTGTGTTGATTCTGAATATTATTCTGAAAGGTCTGTTTAAAATGTATATAGACCAATTAGAACTATATAAATGCAGCATACATTAAATAACTGCAAAAATGTCTCCATGTCAAAGGTGGTTCTCTGAATCTGCTCGCTGGCTGGTGCTGAATGGTCGTTCTGAGGAGGCACTGAAGCATCTCCATCACGTAGCTAAAATGAATGGCAAGCCCGAGATGACAGAGAAGATCACATTAGAGGTTTCACATCAGCTTTTCGTGTCATATACACTACTTTTTGAAAGTTTGGGGTCGTTATTTTATTAATTGACATTTAATCCTTTGATCAAAGCTGAATTTTTAGCATCATTACTCCAGTTTTAAGTGTCACATAATCCTTCAGAAATCATTCTAATATGCTGGTTTGGTGCTTTTATTATTATTATTATTATTATTACAGTTGAAAAAGGTTGTGCTGCTTAGAATTTTTGTGGAAATTGATACATTTTTTTCAGGATTCTATGAAAAATAAAAAGTTCAATAGTTTGATGAATGTAAAGTTCAAATTTATTTAACAGATTATCTGTAACAATGTTAGTATTTACTGTCACTTTTGATCATTTTAATGTTTCCTTGCTAAAGATGTTTCATTTTGTAATAAATAAATAAATAAAAACTGAACCCAGACTTTTGAACAGTAATGCATGTGCTTCATGTATGTGCTTATGTTTAGGTTCTGGAGTCACACATGCAAAAAGAAGTTCAGTCTAGTAAGAGCACTCATACTGCGCTTGATCTCCTGAGAACACCAACCATGAGGAAGATATCCATGTGCCTTATGGTCGTCTGGTAAGAATCAATTTGAAATGTCAATGTTTCAATGTCTGTACTATGCAAGAAATCTGGATGGTGGTTCTCTTATAAATAAATATATTTTAAATATATTTATTTATAAGAGAATATTAAACATACATTAACTATATAAAGATCAATAAATAAAATATCTGCTGTTCTTCCTAACAGGTTTTCAACTAGTTTTGCATATTATGGACTGGCCATGGACCTGCAGAAATTTGGGGTGAACATCTATTTAATGCAGATCATCTTTGGGGCGGTAGATTTTCCCGCTAAACTGGTTGCTCTTCTGATGTTGAGCTTTCTGGGCCGACGTTTGACCCAGGGAATGTGTCTCCTTGTGTCAGCATCTGTAATATTTGCCAACATTTTTGTTCCTAAAGGTAAGACAATAACTCTATTATGATAATAATTGTCATAATAGTGTTGGAAGCAAAAGAAATGGGCAAGAAAAAAGATCTGAGTGGCTTTGACACGGACCAAATATACGCCTTTTCCAGCATGAACAGGGTCATCATTAATTTAAAATCATTAATTTATACTGACGAATGAAGCTGTTTGTCATTGCAGATATGCAGCTCACAAGGACAGCGCTTGCCGTTATTGGGAAGGGCTTCACGTCAGCGTCCTTTACTTGTGTCTACCTATTTACTGGAGAGCTTTACCCTACTGTAATCAGGTAAGAATAAACATAAACTATAGAATCTGTCTAAAGCAGCTAAATGTTACAGATCTGTTTAAACCATTAAGCTATAAGGCATTTATGTACAATATAGTACCATGGAATCGTGCACCATAATACCATTGTATATGAATATAGTGGGCTATTCATTCAGAATCATGGTATTATTATCTTTTGCATAATGGACTGTACAGTACATGGATTTTATAGTACTAAATATAAGTGCCACAGTATAGTAAAATATATAACTGCAAGCATCAGTTACAGGACCAAGCACACTATTGGCAAAATGTTTGATTAAATATAGCATTCTGATGATGATTTAAGCGAGGTGGTTTAAAAATCCATAAGCATTTCTAATGTTATAAAATATCTTTCTATTTTTGATCAGTTGATACTGTATTGAGGCACACATCAATGATTTAAGAGCTTTCGAAAGTACGCTTTCAGAAATTCAAAATGGTGGACAGGCTCTATGGTGCAGCTAGGTAAGACTGTACATAGCTGTAGTAAGTTTTGTGATAAGGAAGGAAGAAGACAGGGTCGACTGACTAAGGCTTGTGTGTTTATTAATTTTTCCCAGGTCAATAACACAAACTCACACTTTCAGCACTTCTTCACTTACAGGTGTGGCATATCAAGATGCTGATTAGACAGCATGATTATTGCACAGGTGTGCCTTAGGGTGGCCACAATAAAAGGCCACTCTAAAATGTGCAATTTTATCACACGGCACAATGCCACAGATGTCACAAGTTTTGAGGGAGCGTGCAATTGGCATACTGACTGCAGGAATGTCCACCAGAGCTGTTGCCCGTGAATTAAATGTTCATTTCTGTACCATAAGCCGTCTCCAAAGGTGTTTCAGAGAATTTGGCAGTACATCCAACCGGCCTCACAACCGCAGACCACATGTAACCACACCAGCCCAGGACCTCCACATCCAGCGTCTTCACCTCCAAGATCGTCTGAGACCAGCCACCCGGACAGCTGCTGCAACAATCGGTTTGCATAACCAAAGAATTTCTGCACAAACTGTCAGAAACCGTCTCAGGGAAGCTCATCTGCATGCTCGTCGTCCTCATCGGGGTCTCGACCTGACTGCAGTTCGTCGTCATAACCGACTTGAGTGGGAAAATGCTCACATTCCATGGCGTCTGCCACTTTGGAGAGGTGTTCTCTTCATGGATGAATCCCGGTTTTCACTGTACAGGGCAGATGGCAGACAACGCATATGGTGTTGTGTGGGTGAGTGGTTTGCTGATGTCAACGTTATGGATCGAGTGGCCCATGGTGGGGCGGTGGGGCTATGGTATGGACAGGGGTATGTTATGGACAACGAACACAGGTGCATTTTATTGATGGCATTTTGAATGCACAGAGAGACCGTGACGAGATCCTGAGGCCCATTGTTGTGCCATTCATCCACATGTAATGCACGGCCCCATGTTGCAAGGATCTGTACACAATTCCTGGAAGCTGAAAACATCCCAGTTTTTGCATGGCCAACATACTCACCGGACATGTCACCCATTGAGCATGATTGAGATGCTCTGGATCGGCGTATACGACAGTGTGTTCCAGTTCCTGCCAATATCCAGCAACTTCGCACAGCCATTGAAAAGGAGTGGACCAACATTCCACAGGCCACAATCGACAACCTGATCAACTCTATGCAAAGGAGATGTGTTGCACTGTGTGAGGCAAATGGTGGTCACACCAGATACTGACTGGTTTTCGGACCCCCCCGGACCCCCCCAATACAGTAAAACTGCACATTTTAGAGTGGCCTTTTATTGTGGCCAGCCTAAGGCACACCTGTGCAATAATCATGCTGTCTAATCAGCATCTTGATATGCCACACCTGTGAGGTGGATGGATTATCTCAGCAAAGGAGAAGTGCTCACTAACACAGATTTAGACAGATTTGTGAACAATATTTGAGAGAAATAGGCCTTTTGTGTACATAGAAAAAGCCAGCTCATGAAAAATGGGGGCAAAAACAAAAGTGTTGCGTTTATAATGTTATTCAGTGTATAAACATCCTCTTTGCGTTGGTCAAAATACCAGCGGCTCAGCTTCACAGCTGGAAACAGGCACACAGCACACAAGTCCTCTGTCCACTCTCACATTCTCTTCCAGTTTCCCAGCGGCTTTATCCGGTCTCTCCACACCAATTACTGCAACAAAACACAGGTGTTTATCAAGCTGCACTTGACCTACTTATGGCCTGCCTGTCTCCTGTCTCTCTCTCCCGCTGCTGACTCCGCTGAACCACGTCCCCCTCACCAGTATCACCCCCTGGTCTCGATGTGGTGCTTTACTGATTCCACCACACTCCATTTTTAAGGAGGTAGAGGTGGTATAGGGTGAATTGAGGTTGACTGAGACACCTTTTCCCAGTCATCTCAATTCACCCTACTTGACGTGCCTCTCTCCTGTCTGTCCGGTTAATCAAGATCCCTGACTCGCCATGTGACCTCAAAGGTCCGTCCTCCCAAGCTTGTTTCAGCACATCCAGGACCCCGCGGGGCCGACGTCTATAGAGAAGCTCAAAAGGGAAAAACCCTGTGGAGGCTTGCGGGACACAGCAAACAAGAGGGGCTCCAGCCATTTATCCCAATTTCTGTTTTTGTGAAAGAACTTCTGAATCATGGTTTTCAATTTGCGATTAAATCATTCCACCAGACCATCTGTTTGTGGGTAATAAATGCTGGTGCAAACCGATTTAATGCCCAAAGATTTGTAAAGTTTACGTAAAGTATGTAAAAACGACATGAACACCATGCCCTGATTAGTTAGAATCTCTTTTGGGATTCCTACTTGGGAGATTTTATGAAACAGCTTTTTTGGCTGAATCAGGCTTTAATAGTTTGAGGTTTGGTTACATCCTGAATCAGGTATCAAGTAGAAACCAGCTTGATCAGGGGCAGCATGTGGAGAACCCGAATCAGGGTCCCCACCTCCATTATTGGACACTTGTCAACAAAATGCCCTGGCTCCCCGCAACGGCAACAGGCCGGCCCATACTTCCCGGCTGCCTAGTAGGAGGAAGTGGGTCAAGGAATTAATGTGGAGAGAGCGGAGGGAAGAGGGTTGACGTTGAGCCCGTACTGGCCGACTCCGCCCCTCTAGGTGGCAGTCTCTGGGCCGCTGGAGGTTCTGGTGTCAGGCCACCCTGCCCACGTGGTGAATGTTCACCCAAGACCTAGGGAAAGGGACAGTTCAAGAGAGAGACATACTGAAGAGGAGGGATGAAAAAGAGATAGCAGGTAGGGAGTCGGCAACCCCGGGCACGCCACCATCTGGTCCTCCGCCAGTTGAATGGCCCCAGTCCAGAGAAGTAGGATGGTAGGACTGGACCAACTCCGCTTTTTCCTTTTCGAGTCGTGCATTGAATTGTCCCAGCACCACCAGGTCGACTATCTGCTCTACGCAGCTTCCCCGGCCAACAGCTGCGGCAGGTGTCCTGGAGTTGCTGAGCAAATCACGAAGAGCCAGCCACTCTCGACTGAGGCCGACTGTTGCAGGATGGCTCATTTCAGGTCATCGTAGATGAGGAGGTTCTGGACTGGAAGTTGTTGGGCTGCCACTTGCATTTCTCTTGAGAGCAGTGAGGTGAGGCGCACCGGCCAGTGGGCTCGCGGCCACTCACATGCCTTGGCAGTCTTTTCGAAAAAATCCACAAATGCCTATAAATCGTTTTGTGGACCCATTTGGTCAAAGGTGGGGGTGGCGGGGTTGGATGGAGTTCCCGTGACCCAAACCTCCCGGTTTACCCAGCACCAGAACAGCTTTCGGTCCTCCTGTTGTGTCTGGACGAGTGCTTGCAAACTGCGTTCTTGGTCATTTGCTTTTATGCACAAGAGATTAGATGATGTGGAGGTTGAGCAAGAAGTTTTGAGAATTTCAGTTCACCAAAATGACAGAGAAAACTGTAATAAAATTGCAAATTGCAAAAAAAAAAAAAAAAGAAAGAAAAAAAAGAAACAAAGTTGAGCTTGCACAGCATTGCTTTGTGTACTGGAGTACTGCTGTATTTCTTCTGTTCCAAAAACGCCACCTACAGTCAGAGAGTGAACTTGCATTTTTATTCAGCCCATCTGCTACTTTTGTTCAGATCAATGTTGAAATCAGACCGAATTTTTCACGCAGTGTTGTCAAATTTAACTGGTAAATGGAAAAGAAGCTAATGTGCATTCTAAAAATAAAAACAATTCTAATAATAAGGTATTTAGAATTATTTACGTATTTTGGATTGCCTACGATAACACAGTGCATGACACTGACACTGTTGTTTGGCACAGCGCCTTCTGAATTAAACTGATAAGACACAATGCAGCAACCACCATTTCTACAATATCTTTTTAAAATGCATCACTTACCCTTATCTTGCTCACTTTCTTTCTTCTTCTCTTCACCAGACTGATAGTGCCGCCTCTTCATTTTCAAACATTAACACACAATTGACACAAGCAAACTTTTATTTTATTTATTTTTATAAAGTTATTATTACCAAGCATTGTTGTCTGAACCCCTGGTATGGGGTCCTTTGGTGGCCATGGGGGACCTATGCAACCACTTAAAGTGGTACCAGAAGGAGAACATAAACTCTGGTACAACAAGCTGAATGAGAGAAAGCAAGACATGATAAAAAAAAAAAATAAAAAAAAATCACAAGTCACTAAGGGGCATCATCCATTAGAGAGCTTGTACTTTGCACCTCCAGAGTAAGTGGAGAATAGTGATGCTCACTTTTACATTAATTTTACTCCATAGTGTAAGTTGAGCAACCAACCACCAAAGCTCATGCAGCCTCTTCATTATTACTCTAGTTTTCATGTTTTTTCCACAGGCAGACTGGCATGGGCTTTGTCTCTACTATGTCCAGAATAGGTTCCATGGCCGCCCCTGCAGTCCTGATCTTGGATGAGATCCTGCCGGCTCTGCCTAGCATTATATATGGAGGATCCGCTGTTGTTGCTGGTTTAATAGCCTTTTTGCTTCCAGAAACCCTCAACATTCCTCTGCCTGATACCGTTGAAGATGTAGAGGAGAAATGGTAATTCTTGATAATAAACCATGTCATGTGATTACTAGTTTTCCGTTTCAGCATCGGTTTCACAATTTCATTAAACACTGTACTCTACATTTCACTTGTACAGGGAAAAGAAAAAACAAAGTATTCAGGAACAGACGCAAAGTGAATCGTTGGTCTTACAGGATATCAAACAAGGTGGAGGAACATATGAAGAGAACAAGTCTGCTCACCTCTGTCCACTGTCAGAAACTCCAGTTGAAATAAAGTAATTGTTATTACACACTGAGACAAACATTCAGAGACTGTTAATGTTGGCTGCCTCAATCTAGACAAAAAAAAAACTGGACATCATTTTTTTTTTTTTAATTCGTAAAGTAAAATAAGACAGGACTTCTGATTTCAAGCAGCTGATTGCTTTAAAAGTGAAGTGATGTATACATTACATAATGCACTCATTGTTAATCTCCAAAAGTGTATACGTTGTTTATACAACACAAGCTGTATAATGTGTGACAAACAGACTGAAATTTGAGTCATTATTCACCTCATAATCTTGAATTGTTTTCTTTTTTCCTTTCATGACATTGTTGAAAAATCACTAGGCATGAGAAGTTCAAATTTAAGTGAGATTTCAGATTTTTAAAGGCACAGCTAAATGAGAAGTATTTTATGCTACTATGCAGTAAGGCAGTTGTGCTCAGTAATACCTTCTGGATGATTATTTAAAATGTAAGTAATGAGGAATCTTCAGTCATTTAACCATGTAAAACTTATAATGCAGAATGATTCTGCTTTTATTGTAATAACTAAATGTTGGTAACTGTTTACAATAAAACTCAGTTCATTAGCTAATGCGTTATCTTGAACTAAATTAGTGGAGACCCGGGATGGTAGTAACACTTTTTGTTTGAGTGTCAGTAAATCAGTGGTTGTTTAAGCTAGATCTCTCAAACTTTGATACACAGTAGCCACATTAGTCTACTACAAATAAAACTCACATGGACGTGTACTACACAATCACAGATTACGTGAGTTAATGTCAAATACAACGAGATCCGTTGTTACAACCTACCCATTACTGGGGTGAGTTGTAACACAGGCTGGGGATAGATGTAACAATGAGAGGTAATTTGCTGAAATAAGATCCACACTATCTAATTTATGCAAGAACTTTATTGAAGAACAAAGAATAATCACTTTTGAATAAAGTGAATAATTTAAAGTGACAAAAATTCATATATTTCTTTTAGAACTTTAAATTTAGCACAAAAAACAACTGTGGTGTGTGTTTGTGTGTGCCCATGAATGTGTACTGTATTCCTGTCAAATAAGGGTTCATTCACTAGCTATGTTGCCATCAGCCGTGCATTTTGCAATATCACATTACAAACACTGGATGGAAACACCAAGATGAAGAAACACATCAATTCTAAAAATGTGCACAAAAACTAAACAAACAAACAAAAGACTAATGTTCCCAAGTTATGTTTTTATCTGATAAGAAAACTAAATGAAAACACATTTAACACATAAAAAAAAAAATAAAAATAAAAAAAATCATGTGACTGCTTAACAGAGGATGTGACTGAAAACTAGAGTCATTGGAATCATCACAAAGCATGTAGGTTTGAAGTAAGGTTAAGCATCAAATTAAACTAGAGAAAGTGCTACTTTAGGTTATGTATGTCAAATAATTGTATCTCCAATACACTGATTGCTAGGCAAAAAATAACTTAAAACTGAAAAACTGACTTACTGACTTTTCTGAAAATCTTTTTTTTTTTTTTGGTCATAAAATCAACAATGTTGCTCACAGTCACATGCCATTTCTCCTGTCAGCTCAAAATGAGATCATCACCATAGCTCTTTTCTGACTTGTGAAACTTGACAATTGTGTTACAACAACACTGCCCCCTACAGTTTAGTGCTAATTTATACCATTGTTTATTAATAATTTATGCTCATTCATAATACATTAACTAGTATTAATTTATGTTAAAATGTATTAGTAAATATAATGCTTTAAAAGTATTGCTCATTGTTAATGTTTTCTATTTACTAAACATTTACAGCATTAAATCACAACTCATTTATCTCCAGTGTTCCGGTAGGTAAAGATTCTTGAGATAAGGGACAAAACATGTCCTGAACACAAAAGCCCTCCCTCTTTATGTTGATGCAAAAACTTGAGGCAATGAGATCCAGGTAGTCCAGCAATGATTATGTCAGAAATCAAATTTGAATAAGGAATAATACATTTATTAAGTCAAAATTATAGAGACAAACAAATTAATTAAGTAATTAATAGTTATAATAAAATCTAGAGTACTGTATCTAATAGATGAAGATGAAGATCAGAATATAGAGAAAGAAGGAACAAAATTAAGACAATTGCAGAATGAAATGAGAGGTAGAAGAGAAAAAGCAGAAGATGCAGAAGAGATGTGAGAAGCAAAAAGGGCAAAGAAAAAGCTAAACTATCAAAGACCCAGTCTGTTTTATACCATAAGCATAGGAAACTTAGATCCCACTCAAACTTATGATTTTGTCTAATAAAAAAAAAGGTCTTATCTATTATGTCATAGTTGGTGTAACAGCTAGGTCAGAGTGACTGGTCAAATGTCAAAGATAGATGAAAATATGAGGTTTTGTTTTGACACCCTTAAGAGAACATTGCACATCTTGCATTGTCTCATGTCTGCAGAGATGGAAACAGACATATTTTCATACAAAGGTACATCAAGTTTAAATGAGCAACTAATTCTGAAAACACCATCGCTTCTGCAGTACTTGGCAGGCGTCCAATATCTAACCACGAACGTGTCAACATAACCTGTCACACTGGAACACTTTGAAGAACTATTGAATATAGCAAGCATACATACTCTTACAAGAAGAATAACCATAAAGGAGTACATTAAATAGTAAATACTTGAAAATATGATGAGGATTCATATATGGAGTAGGAGTAGTAGGAGTACATGAATATATGAAATCAAAAGTAATATTGAGAAATCATAAGCCATAAATGATTAACATGAAATATGAATAAAATGCATGAATATGAATATTGACCATTTTTTATCCACCATTTTTTATCCACCAACGGTCCAAACGTCCATAAATTCTTCAAAATTAAAATACTTAAAAAGTTATATCTAAAGGAAATCTGGATACTTAGAACATTCATTGCTTTTATTTTTAAATAATTTTGTTAGTATTATTTTAAATACATGATCTAATCACTTGGAAACACATGTAATTTAGCCTGTCCTCAGCATGAGGTCACACTGTAAAATTGCCAGACAAAGTGTTTAAAAGGGATGGGATGTGTAATATATCAGACAATACAAAAAGTAAGTCTTGAATTATATTTTCCATAAAAAGTGCCTAACAAAATTGTGTCCTTTGCATTAACACAGTCAGAATTTTGAATAAATCAGGTGGTGTCATGATCATCTTCACCTCTCAGGACCCCTTTCCTTTTTCCTGCACATTGTGGATCTCACAGTAGGACACATATTCCTGTAAATAGTTGTGGGATAAATCTAGGCATTTTTGAAAACAAAATTGCTCCATTGTAAAACGTGGTTAAGGTGGAAAAAAATTCAATTTCGTCGGCTCCGTCAGATGTCTACTCCGTCAGGTTTTATGTCTGATGGTTGACAAGTGCTCTCAAAAAAATCTATATATTGTGATTTATTTGTCAGCACCGTCAGTATTTGTGAAATCCGTCAAATCCGTCAGTATTTGTCAAATCCGTCAGTATATGTCAGCACCGTCAGTATTTGTCAGCTCCGTCAGTATTTGGCAACACCGTCAGTATTTGTGAAATCCGTCAAATTCGTCAGTATTTGTCAGCACCATCAGTATATGTCAGCACTGTCAGTATTTGTCAGCACCGTCAGTATTTGTCAACTCCGTCAGAATTTGTCAGCACCGTCAATATTTGTCAACTCTGTCAACACCGTCAGTATTTGTGAAATCCGACAAATTCGTCAGTATTTGTCAGCACCATCAGTATTTGTCAGCACCGTCAGTATTTGTCAGCACCGTCTGTATTTTTCAACTCCATCAGTATTTGTCAACTCTGTCAGTATTTGTGAAATCCGTGAAATTCGTCAGTATTTGTCAGCACCGTCAGTATTTGTCAACTCTGACAGTATTTGTCAGCAATGTCAGCACCGTCAGTATTTGTCAAATGTCAGTATTTGTCAGCACCGTCAGTATTTGTCAAATGTCAGTATATGTCAGCACCGTCAGTATTTGCCAGCACCGTCAGTATTTGTCAGCACCGTCAGTATTTGTCAACTCTGTCAGTATTTGTCAGCACCGTCAGTATTTTTCAACTCCATCAGTATTTGTCAATACCGTCAGTATTTGTCAACTCTGTCAGTATTTGTGAAATCCGTCAGTATTTGTCAGCACCGTCAGTATTTGTCAGCACCGTCAGTATTTGTCAACTTTGTCAACTCTGTCAGTATTTGTCAACTCTGTCAATATTTGTCAGCACCGTCAGTATTTGTCAACTTTGTCAACTCTGTCAGTATTTGTCAGCTCTGTCAGTATTTGTCAGCACTGTCAGTATTTGTCAACTTTGTCAACTCTGTCAGTATTTGTCAACTCTGACAGTATATGTCAGCACCGTCAGTATGTCAACTCCATCAATATTTGTCAACTCTGTCAGTATATGTCAGCACCGTCAGAATTTGTCAGCACCGTCAGTATTTGTCAACTCTGTCAGTATATGTCAGCACCGTCAGTATTTGTCAACTCCGTGAGTATTTGTCAGCACCGTCAGTATTTGTCAACTCCGTCAGTATATGTCAGCACCGTCAGTATTTGTCAGCACCGTCAGTATTTGTCAACTCTGTCAGTATTTTTTCAACTCTGTCAGTATATGTCAGCACCGTCAGTATTTGTCAACTCCGTGAGTATTTGTCAGCACCGTCAGTATTTGTCAACTCCGTCAGTATTTTTTCAACTCTGTCAGTATATGTCAGCACCGTCAGTATTTGTCAGCACCGTCAGTATTTGTCAACTCCGTCAGAATTTGTCAGCACCGTCAATATTTGTCAACTCTGTCAACACCGTCAGTATTTGTGAAATCCGTCAAATTCGTCAGTATTTGTCAGCACCATCAGTATATGTCAGCACTGTCAGTATTTGTCAGCACCGTCAGTATTTGTCAACTCCGTCAGAATTTGTCAGCACCGTCAATATTTGTCAACTCTGTCAACACCGTCAGTATTTGTGAAATCCGTCAAATTCGTCAGTATTTGTCAGCACCATCAGTATTTGTCAGCACCGTCAGTATTTGTCAGCACCGTCTGTATTTTTCAACTCCATCAGTATTTGTCAACTCTGTCAGTATTTGTGAAATCCGTGAAATTCGTCAGTATTTGTCAGCACCGTCAGTATTTGTCAACTCTGACAGTATTTGTCAGCAATGTCAGCACCGTCAGTATTTGTCAAATGTCAGTATTTGTCAGCACCGTCAGTATTTGTCAAATGTCAGTATATGTCAGCACCGTCAGTATTTGCCAGCACCGTCAGTATTTGTCAGCACCGTCAGTATTTGTCAACTCTGTCAGTATTTGTCAGCACCGTCAGTATTTTTCAACTCCATCAGTATTTGTCAATACCGTCAGTATTTGTCAACTCTGTCAGTATTTGTGAAATCCGTCAGTATTTGTCAGCACCGTCAGTATTTGTCAGCACCGTCAGTATTTGTCAACTTTGTCAACTCTGTCAGTATTTGTCAACTCTGTCAATATTTGTCAGCACCGTCAGTATTTGTCAACTTTGTCAACTCTGTCAGTATTTGTCAGCTCTGTCAGTATTTGTCAGCACTGTCAGTATTTGTCAACTTTGTCAACTCTGTCAGTATTTGTCAACTCTGACAGTATATGTCAGCACCGTCAGTATGTCAACTCCATCAATATTTGTCAACTCTGTCAGTATATGTCAGCACCGTCAGAATTTGTCAGCACCGTCAGTATTTGTCAACTCTGTCAGTATATGTCAGCACCGTCAGTATTTGTCAACTCCGTGAGTATTTGTCAGCACCGTCAGTATTTGTCAACTCCGTCAGTATATGTCAGCACCGTCAGTATTTGTCAGCACCGTCAGTATTTGTCAACTCTGTCAGTATTTTTTCAACTCTGTCAGTATATGTCAGCACCGTCAGTATTTGTCAACTCCGTGAGTATTTGTCAGCACCGTCAGTATTTGTCAACTCCGTCAGTATTTTTTCAACTCTGTCAGTATATGTCAGCACCGTCAGTATTTGTCAGCACCGTCAGTATTTGTCAACTCCGTCAGTATTTGTCAGCACCGTCTGTATTTTTCAACTCCATCAGTATTTGTCAACTCTGTCAGTATTTGTGAAATCCGTGAAATTTGTCAGTATTTGTCAGCACCGTCAGTATTTGTCAACTCTGTCAGTATATGTCAGCACCGTCAGTATTTGTCAACTCCGTGAGTATTTGTCAGCACCGTCAGTATTTGTCAACTCCGTCAGTATTTTTTCAACTCTGTCAGTATATGTCAGCACCATCAGTATTTGTCAGCACCGTCAGTATTTGTCAACTCCGTCAGTATTTGTCAGCACCGTCTGTATTTTTCAACTCCATCAGTATTTGTCAACTCTGACAGTATTTGTGAAATCCGTGAAATTCGTCAGTATTTGTCAAATGTCAGTATTTGTCAGCACCGTCAGTATTTGTCAAATGTCAGTATATGTCAGCACCGTCAGTATTTGTCAGCACCATCAGTATTTGTCAACTCTGTCAGTATTTGTCAGCACCGTCAGTATTTGTCAACTCTGACAGTATTTGTCAGCAATGTCAGCACCGTCATTATTTGTCAAATGTCAGTATTTGTCAGCACCGTCAGTATTTGTCAAATGTCAGTATATGTCAGCACCGTCAGTATTTGCCAGCACCGTCAGTATTTGTCAGCACCGTCAGTATTTGTCAACTCTGTCAGTATTTGTCCGCACCATCAGTATTTGTCAGCACCGTCAGTATTTTTCAACTCCATCAGTATTTGTCAATACCGTCAGTATTTGTCAACTCTGTCAGTATTTGTCAACTCTGTCAGTATTTGTGAAATCCGTAAAATTCGTCAATATTTGTCAGCACCGTCAGTATTTGTCAACTCCGTCAATATTTGTCAGCACCGTCAGTATTTGTCAACTTTGTCAACTCTGTCAGTATTTGTCAACTCTGTCAGTATTTGTCAGCACCGTCAGTATTTGTCAACTCTGACAGTATTTGTCAGCAATGTCAGCACCGTCATTATTTGTCAAATGTCAGTATTTGTCAGCACCGTCAGTATTTGTCAAATGTCAGTATATGTCAGCACCGTCAGTATTTGCCAGCACCGTCAGTATTTGTCAGCACCGTCAGTATTTGTCAACTCTGTCAGTATTTGTCAGCACCATCAGTATTTGTCAGCACCGTCAGTATTTTTCAACTCCATCAGTATTTGTCAATACCGTCAGTATTTGTCAACTCTGTCAGTATTTGTGAAATCCGTAAAATTCGTCAATATTTGTCAGCACCGTCAGTATTTGTCAGCACCGTCAGTATTTGTCAGCACCGTCAGTATTTGTCAACTCCGTCAATATTTGTCAGCACCGTCAGTATTTGTCAACTTTGTCAACTCTGTCAGTATTTGTCAACTCTGTCAGTATTTGTCAGCACTGTCAGTATTTGTCAACTTTGTCAACTCTGTCAGTATTTGTCAACTCTGACAGTATATGTCAGCACCGTCAGTATGTCAACTCCATCAATATTTGTCAGCACCGTCAGAATTTGTCAGCACCGTCAGTATTTCTCAGCACCGTCAGTATTTGTCAACTCTGTCAGTATATGTCAGCACCGTCAGTATTTGTCAACTCCGTGAGTATTTGTCAGCACTGTCAGTATTTGTCAACTCCGTCAGTATTTTTTCAACTCCGTCAGTATATGTCAGCACCGTCAGTATTTGTCAGCACCGTCAGTATTTGTCAACTCCGTCAGTATTTTTTCAACTCTGTCAGTATATGTCAGCTCTGTCAGTATTTGTCATCTCTGTCAGTATTTGTCAGCACCGTCAGTATTTGTCAGCACCGTCAGTATTTGTCAGCACCGTCTGTATTTTTCAACTCCATCAGTATTTGTCAACTCTGTCAGTATTTGTGAAATCCGTGAAATTCGTCAGTATTTGTCAGCACCGTCAGTATTTGTCAACTCTGACAGTATTTGTCAGCAATGTCAGCACCGTCAGTATTTGTCAAATGTCAGTATTTGTCAGCACCGTCAGTATTTGTCAAATGTCAGTATATGTCAGCACCGTCAGTATTTGCCAGCACCGTCAGTATTTGTCAACTCTGTCAGTATTTGTCAGCACCATCAGTATTTGTCAGCACCGTCAGTATTTTTCAACTCCATCAGTATTTGTCAACTCTGTCAGTATTTGTGAAATCCGTGAAATTCATCAGTATTTGTCAGCACCGTCAGTATTTGTCAGCACCCTCAGTATTTGTCAACTCCGTCAATATTTGTCAGCACCGTCAGTATTTGTCAACTTTGTCAACTCTGTCAGTATTTGTCAACTCTGTCAGTATTTGTCAGCTCTGTCAGTATTTGTCAACTTTGTCAACTCTGTCAGTATTTGTCAACTCTGACAGTATATGTCAGCACCGTCAGTATGTCAACTCCATCAATATTTGTCAACTCCGTCAGTATATGTCAGCACCGTCAGTATGTCAACTCCATCAATATTTGTCAACTCCGTCAGTATATGTCAGCACCGTCAGTATGTCAACTCCATCAATATTTGTCAACTCCGTCAGTATATGTCAGCACCGTCAGAATTTGTCAGCACCGTCAGTATTTCTCAGCACCGTCAGTATTTGTCAACTCTGTCAGTATATGTCAGCACCGTAAGTATTTGTCATCTCTGTCAGTATTTGTCAGCTCTGTCAGTATTTGTCAGCACCGTCAGTATTTGTCAGCACCGTCAGTATTTGTCAGCACCGTCTGTATTTTTCAACTCCATCAGTATTTGTCAACTCTGTCAGTATTTGTGAAATCCGTGAAATTCGTCAGTATTTGTCAGCACCGTCAGTATTTGTCAAATGTCAGTATATGTCAGCACCGTCAGTATTTGCCAGCACCGTCAGTATTTGTCAGCACCGTCAGTATTTGTCAAATGTCAGTATATGTCAGCACCGTCAGTATTTGCCAGCACCGTCAGTATTTGTCAACTCTGTCAGTATATGTCAGCACCATCAGTATTTGTCAACTCCGTGAGTATTTGTCAGCACCGTCAGTATTTGTCAACTCCGTCAGTATTTTTTCAACTCCGTCAGTATATGTCAGCACCGTCAGTATTTGTCAGTACCATCAGTATTTGTGAACTCCGTCAGTATTGTCAGCTCTGTCAGTATTTGTCATCTCTGTCAGTATTTGTCAGCACCATCAGTATTTGTCAGCACCGCCAGTATTTGTCAACTCTGTCAGCATTTGTCATCTCCGTCAGTATTGTCATCTCCGTCAGTATTGTCAGCACTGTCAGTATTGTCAGCACTGTCAGTATTTGTCAACTCCGTCAATATTTGTCAACACCGTCAGTATTTATCAACTCCCTCAGTATATGTCAACTCTGTCAGTATTTTTCAACACTGTCAGTATTTGCCAATTCCGTCAGTATTTGTCAGCACTGCCACTATTTAACAACATCAGATGAAGGTTTTTGTTCATTTTGGAACAAATGTCTTATTCTTTATTCAACTTATTGCGTTAAAATATTAAAACATCAACTGGACTACATGACATCATGTCTGATTTACCTAAGAACATTGGTTATATATATGTTTAATATTTTAAAGTACTGTAGAGAATTAAGGAATTTAGGAACTGAATTGTTCATAATAACCCAAGAAAATTTTTTTAAGTATTTATTTTTTCCCTTAGCTCCTTTACTGAACACCATTATTACATAATTAAAGACTTTACACTGTTGTTGGATGGATCAAATTAAAATATGCTTTTTAATGCGTCTGACAGAGTCGACACAAATTAAGTGAATAAAAATACTTTTTAGAAGAAGAAAAAAACAGTTTCAGAAAAATCTGTTCCCTTGTTCATTAGACCTTTGTCTACAAATATATCAGTTTATAAATAAAGTGTTATTAAATAATAAAAAATATCTTCTAAAACACATTTGTCCCTTATCTCAAGAGTCAGTGACGGGATTTACAAGAAAAATGAATATATTAATATTTCTTGAATCAATCTTCACTTCGAATCAGTGAAACTCTGATGGGAGAAAGAGCCAAATGATGATGTTGTTTCCTATCCTTAAGATCTTAAATATCTTAAAATCTTTATCTGTGCGCGCGCGTAAAGCAATGGGTGCTGTGGAAAATATTGACGCATGATTTGCCAGTTTGAATTAAATAAGGTTTGTCTTCCAAACTGGTTACGTAATGTAGAAGAATTTATGCAGCCTCATGGGAAATTTGATAATAAAATAAATAAAACAAAATAAACAAATAAATAAATAAACAAAAAAATCAAACGTCCATGTTTTAAGTTGCAATGCCACTCACTTTTTGCACATGACATTAATTTACAGATTTTGTATACGTTGTATATTTAAATATATAGTGATATAGCGCGAAAAAACAAAAACAAACAATAGTTATAAAAAGCTTGCATAATTTAATTTAGAGATTATGGACTGAAAGTCAAAAACACACTTTCTTCATAAGGCGGCCTTTAAATGAGGTAATAATGACTCATTTTTTTCCATACGAGCAGTTCAGCTTTCATTTTACAGCTTTCTATCGCGTCATCTGTCATTCATTTCTTGTCTGGTAGGTTTAAGTTCACCTGATTATAACCCAACCCACTGAGCGCGTGAGTGGAGAAACCGGTAAGACTCAAAACGTCAAGTCACAAACACGCTGTCTGCGTCTGCATTCTTCATGAAGAACATCACGACGGTAAGTCACAGTCTCTCATATACATATGCTATTTATGTTAGTCGATGTTTTATTTCATTAGAACTGTTTTTCATACACTGAAAAAATGTTTACAAACAGTACAATTAGCTGCCAAGATTCATAACAAATATAGCCTACAGTATATTTGTAAGGATCTAAGCATCAAAAGTGCTGGGAATATAATAGAGTTATTTGAAAAATTTTAGTACTAGTCGTCGTCGTAATACTAATAGCTAGTAGTAGAATAACAGAATATGAAATTTCGACATGAAGGTCCAGTTAAATTAGAATATTGGTGGCGCTAATAAAATGCATTTAGGTTATATTCTATAAACTAGTTTTAGGTGTCGTGTATAAACAAGTGTTTGTTATGCTCTTGAGATCCCATAATATCGCCATGATATTATTTCCGCTTAGGGAATACTGTATTTACAAGGAAGATTGTCGCTTAAACAGATGGGGGCGCTATAACAGTGACAAACATGTCCTTTGAAGGTACAAGAAATACTGGTATATTTTGATTAACTTAAAGACTAAATGGAAGATTTGTGCTTGGACAAATCCTGATAATTGTTGTTTGCAGCTAAATTTTTATTTGTACTGTCTATTAAGATGCAGTTATCCAAAATTGTTGTGAAATACAGTGGTTGACATATTTGACTTTTTACATACCTTGAAATATTAAAATATGTAACTCAGAAATTCAATAATCACCATCACAAAATATGTACAATTCATATATTCATAAATAAAGCTACATAAAATAATGGGGGTAAAAACAGGAGAACAGTTTTCTCTATTTGATAATCATTCAGTATATCCTATCAGGAGTTTGTCAGAAAGCTTGTTTGAGATTGTTATGTTATGCTATATTTACCATAAAACTTATGCAGACATTGAACAAGTGTGCATCTTCAAATGCATGAAGATTAGGACAGAAACATCATGGAGGAAAACTTATATTTGTCAATATACTGCAATATATGCATTGACCATGTATGGATATATATTGATACATATAAAATATTTATAAATGAAGACAAAAATAGCATTACATTCATAAAGTTTTATCCTTTATTATGTATTGCACATACATGTTCCCATATAAATGTGAATGTATTGTACACACATATATACACACATTCATGGAATGAGATACAATCAGTGGTTACAACAGACTTCTAGTTCCCAGCATGCTTTGCTTCTGATTGTTAAAGGAGAGTAAATGTTAAAATTAACATTAGTTATTTCATATGTTTTACTCGATATTGATATAGGGGGAGATCTGTTAGTGTTTAAAGTTGTATTATTTTGGAATTTAAAAGGTTTTCTGGTATGTGAGAGTTTGTGTTGAAGAGTAGAGCCTGTGGTTGGGTTTATGATTGGCTGAACAACATTAAGACTATAATAACTTTATTTAAAAAGTAACGGCTGTGCGCGCTATAACGCAGTGACAGTCTCTTTGATAGAAACTTTAGTACATGCAGGTGTGCTTTTGTTAACTAACTTGAAATATGAAACATTTAAAATGTAAATTATTAAAAATATAAGAAATGTGTTACATAATTTTTCCATATATGTGTTTATACTGCATGAATAAATATATCCGCAATATATAATGCATGCAGTACCATATCTGATCATATATAAATCTATTATGAAGTATATTACTGAATATAAAATTACATACATTATGATATATTAGTAAATATTTTATCACATATTTTTCAATATATGAAAAGAGTCAATTCCTTATGTATTATTCATTATATTGTAATATATTTACACAATATATTTTTCTGTATATTTTCAAATATACTGTTAAATCATGTAATATATTGATCATTTATATATTTTCTTTCCATAAGGGTGGATGAATATGTCCCCTTTGACCTAAAAAGGGTACCTTTTGTTGATGAGTGGAAATAATTCTCTGCTAAATGCGTCATGTTTCTTAACAATTCAAAGGCAGTGAATTCTTGTTCATCTTGATGTTTACATTCTTGACATGTATAACATAGTTACATAAGTTATGCTTTGTACATATTTTCTGCAGATGTCTGTGTCTGATCCGCCTGATATCATACCCGTGCCAAAGCCACGATCGAGATATTTAATTGGCACAAGTGTAAAACAGGCACAATCTACTGACAGGTGAGCAGATGTGGTGTTCAATTATTGTCTGTAAAGTACTGACTTTATCATAAAACAAGCTTACTGTAGGAAGTAGATCTATGCCATTTTTGATACTATAAAGAAAGGCATTTTAAAGAAACAAAGGACTTGAAATTTTTAGAAAGTCAATACACTTACTATACTTGAATATCTTACAGAAATGGTGTTGATCAGTTGCCTTGTCCAGATGTTCAGGTTGATACACAGATAAACTCTGAAGGTAGGCTACCTTTTATTTGGCTTTTTTGCAACAAGATATCAGTAATATGTTTATCCTAGTGTTAGTTATCCTCCATGTTGACCCAGAACACATTACTTAAAATATCAATTACTCCTTCAATTGAAAATGAAAACATCATTTATGTAAAGTGGGTACAGAAAGTTACCACCCTTTAAAAAATATTAAATAAATTTGTATCCCTATAATAGTAAAATGAAAACAGTCTACTTAATGGTCAAATAATAACCCACAATATTCAAGTAGGTGAAAAAAAATCTGAACAATTCTAGAAGTTTATTAAATATAAAGCCATAAAATGCCATATTTACATGTAATTTGTTTAGCAGAGACTTATCTAAGTAACATTTCAAGCAGTTTATCATAAGTTGAGGTGTTGGATTACAGGTTTTTCCGAGACTCCCACCTTAGGTGTCACACTTGCTGCGTAATCCAACATGAATGACTCCACGTTACCTTCAATAGTCTTTCAGAAATAAATCAAAACACTCAGGAGAAAAAAAAAATGCACACAACACATTAAACATTGTTGAGAACCGACAAGGGACAACAGAAACTAAGAGCTATATATACAAGAGAAACTAAACTAGATGCAGGTGCAAATCATAGGTAACCATGGAAACAAGCAGGTACACAATCAGTAACCTAGGAGAAAGATAAGAAGCGGGAACACAGGGAAGAAAGGAAACAGGAACAGAACACTGGCCCTGCGTCCCAATGTCCATACTATCCATCCTAAATAGTATGTGAGATTAAAATAAGTGTGTCCCAAAGCATAGTATGTTGAAAAGAGTATGCCAAAAGTCCCCGGATGGTCTACTATTTCCGGTAGATTTTCGAAGTGTGGATCCGTGCACACTATAAAGGCTAATATTGCCCACAACCCATTGCGCTTTGGACAAGGATTCAGTTCAGAAGTACAAACACGAGTAAAAAGTGTTAAAAAACTACAAAACATGGCGGATATGCGCGACCGACGGTGAGAGGTTTGAGTGACTAATAATCAGTTCAACCTGATAGAAAATATTTATTTAATGTTATCTGTGTTATATTTCATCTGCAAATACCAATGTGGACTTTTATAAATATATATCCGATTGGCTATTAACTTTTAAATGCATCATTATGCATTAATATGAGGAGAGTTCTCCACATGAAAGACCCGCGACTGCAGATCAACGTGGTACTGCATTTAGTATGTCCCAAAGCTTGTCTACTCTTTTGCTACACACTCAAAAGTAAGTACTTTTTGTTCACAGAAAGAGTACATACTTTTAGGGCATAGTATAAGTAGGCGAATTGGGACGCAGCATGGGGCTGTCCCCAAAATCAGCCCCCTTGTACACTTAAAAACCGGGCATTATTTGAGGGGGCAGACATTATCAAGTCAATCCCACAATGCACTGCAATAACAAGTGTACAACCGATGTACGCTCAACGGCTGGAGAATACACATAATGCAAAGATTTAGACAATGATTTTTTATACTATACAAACTGTATTTTCTATCCTAACCTTGCTTTTAAACCTACCCATCACAGAAAACATTCTGCATTTAAAAACAAACAAACAAAAAAACAACATTATTTAGTATGATTTATAAGCTGTTTTTCTCATGGGCACCAAAAACATATGGAATACCTGATTCAGTAACACACGCAATTAGTAATTCATGAAGCTCTCTGCTAACGAGCTGATGATCTGAATCAGATGTGTTCAATTAGGAGATATATACAAAAAGCTCAAAGCCATGGGTCCCCAGGACTGAAAACCACTGCATTGACAATTGTGTTTCAAATGGCTGCATTATGGGTGCGTATCAGTCAGCTGCTGTGTTCAGTAGTCAGGGCACTGATCAGGGAGTCAGCCATTTGAAAGGTAGGGTATAGGCAATGTTTTTCATAAACACTTTTTGTTACACTTGTTGAAACTCTCTTTACATCTTGATAGCAATCAATAATAGAAGTGGTCTAAATATTAAAAAAAAATACATATTCTCTTTGGAAGACTCTGGACCAAAAAATGTTGGTCAAATCATTGCATTCTGTCTGTTTTTTTTTTTTTTTTGTGTGTGTGTTTAGATGCTTAGTCATGAAATTGTACTTAAGTGTGTTTTAACTCTATCTGCATGTATATGTATTGAGTACACTACACATGCACATTCAATACAATTAAAGCACACTTTTTTCTTTTTTTTTTTTACAAGGGTCACTTTGTTTGAAACCCATATTACTTTTTTGGTACACCAGTGAAGACAAATGTTGACAATACTCTATTGACTACATTCAGTGTAGTTGACCAGCTGCTGTGAAGCTCCAAAAAGGATTAAAAAAAAAAAAAGAAATAAAAATGCCTTTGAAATGTGTGAAAGTCATCAATTTGACTCATCCCATGCAGTAGCTTTGTGAGGAACGGACAGAAATGTTATTATTGTGCTTCAAGATGCATCTGTCAGCACTATTTGCAGCACGAATGAATAACATTTCAGGATATATGTGCAGCAGTCTTTTATTAATCCAAAATTCAAAAATAACCAAAATACTCAGGTTTCCATTAAATGTCAGATATAAAAAAATGAACAAAACAACAAATGAAGACAAGAAACAACTGAAATTGATGGCTATAAATACACAAGCAAACAATTAAAAGATAATTAAATAGACACAGGTGCAACACATGAGGGCAAATCAAAAACCATGGCAACAGATGAACTGGGACAAATGAAACATGACTAAACTGAACCAGGAACAGTACAATAAACACAAAGTCCTACTCAAGCAAAACACAAACCTGGACCAAATGTTACAGAATCTTGTCAGTTCTTGCATGTCTTGAATATGTAGAAGTAGAAATTTCAAAGCATTAATATCAGTTAATAATAACATCACACAAATCTGTCTTGAGAAGACTTGGAATATGATTCACGGTGATTTTTCTACTTTCATTTTTTCTTTTGCAATGTGACAGATATGGTTACCATGAACTGTTGTGTAGAAAAGAGCTGTGTGAAAATGGTTGAATATTACTTCTTTTGGCTTTGGAATGATAGAAATGTGTGAGATGACAGAATTTTCATATTTATAATATTTTGGGTCTTTGACACCATGGCTTAAAATTACATCTACTGCTCACAGCCACAAACAAGACAAAGTGTGCAAAAGGTGATGGGCTGATGATTTTTTTTCTTTCTCAGTAGAAACATATATCAAAAATGAGGTTAGTGATGATTCATCTAGTCAGTTGGATTCCACCACTGAACCCCCTGATCTTCAAGCTGTTGAAACCAACTGCAATGAAACGATTCTATGGCCAGAATCACTCGATGTCAGTCCCAGTTCAGTTCCGGATGCCGAGAGAACTGCTGACTCTACTTCTTCTGATGAGTCCACTGTGACTCTAAACTCCTCAAAATCACATGATGACCTCAGTAAGGATCACCACAATTCAGACAAGACAAGGTAATGTATCATTACTGTTTCCCCCTCAACTGTGTTTTTATTTTGTTTATAAAATGGCATGTTTCTTGACAAAACGGATTTGTCTTTGATTACGTATGTGTATATATTTTTCCTTGTAGTGTCACAGATGAGTTGATGGATGCTCAAACGGGACTTGTCACCAGTGAAGTGATCCATCAAGTTCCCAAATCACAGAACCTTCATATCAAACTTGACAAACCCAAGAAACCACGGTACAGTATGATTACTGATTGTCTCATGACTGAATGTCATGTGCCAAGGTCATATTTAACCCCTAATCAAATAAGAAATTACATTTTGATGTTGTGACATTAAGCACATTTCCAACTTCAATGTAAAAACAAACTTGATATGTTATTAATTGCATATTTTTTTGCAAGATCTTAAAATATCTTGAATTCTTGGTCTGCAGGGCTGCAACCATTCGTGTGAGCAGGAAGACACAGAGTTTAACAAGGCCACAGCAAAGAACCAGTGAGTGTGCGGTGGCACAATCCAGCTGGCTCGACGTATGGAAGGGACGCAAGTAACTAGCTCTATACAATCTCTGAAATCACATGAAAAGATACCATAACCAGCTATTCAACAGCTAAATTAAATAATACATTTTATATTAATACTAAATACAAAATATTACTACTAAATAATCAAACATCTTTGCAAAACAAAAAATTAAACCAAAAAAGTACCTTTTTTACGGTGGCTGAGAGAGCTCAACTCGCTCCAACTGAAAAAAAAAACAAAACACAAACAAATACCAGCAAATTAAGAAAACACATTCATCAGTTTGACAACACATGTGCTGCAAATACTCAGAACGCAAACTAAATACAGAAACGAACTGCAAATACTCACAATGCATGTACTGAAAACACTCAAAATAGAAACTAAATACAGAAACGCACTGCAAATACTCCCAACGGAAACTAAATACAGAAATGCACTAAAAATGCTCACAATGCAACCAAATACAGAAAGGCACTGCAAATACTCACAATGCAAACTAAATACAGAAATGCACTGCAACTACTCACAACGGAAACTAAATGCAGAAACGCACTGCAAATACTCACAACGCAAACTAAATGCAGAAACGCACTGCAAATACTCACAACGCAAACTAAATGAAGAAACGCACTGCAAATACTCGCAACGCAAACTAAATGCGGAAACGCACTGCAAATACTCGCAACGCAAACTAAATGCGGAAACGCACTGCAAATACTCGCAACGCAAACTAAATGCGGAAACGCACTGCAAATACTCGCAACGCAAACTAAATGCAGAAACGCACTGCAAATATTCGCAACGCAAACTAAATGCAGAAATGTAGAAACGCACTGCAAATACTCGCAACGGAAACTAAATGCAGAAACGCACTGCAAATACTCGCAACGGAAACTAAATGCAGAAACGCACTGCAAATACTCGCAACGGAAACTAAATGCAGAAACGCACTGCAAATATTCGCAACGGAAACTAAATGCAGAAACGCACTGCAAATATTCGCAACGCAAACTAAATGCAGAAATGCAGAAATGCACTGCAAATACTCGCAACGGAAACTAAATGCAGAAACGCACTGCAAATACTCGCAACGGAAACTAAATGCAGAAACGCACTGCAAATACTCGCAACGCAAACTAAATGCGGAAACGCACTGCAAATACTCGCAACGCAAACTAAATGCGGAAACGCACTGCAAATACTCGCAACGGAAACTAAATGCGGAAACGCACTGCAAATACTCGCAACGGAAACTAAATGCAGAAACGCACTGCAAATATTCGCAACGCAAACTAAATGCAGAAATGCAGAAACGCACTGCAAATACTCGCGACGGAAACTAAATGCAGAAACGCACTGCAAATACTCGCAACGGAAACTAAATGCAGAAACGCACTGCAAATACTCGCAACGCAAACTAAATGCAGAAACGCACTGCAAATACTCGCAACGGAAACTAAATGCAGAAACGCACTGCAAATACTAGCAACGCAAACTAAATGCAGAAATGCAGAAACGCACTGCAAATACTCGCAACGGAAACTAAATGCAGAAACGCACTGCAAATACTAGCAACGCAAACTAAATGCAGAAATGCAGAAACGCACTGCAAATACTCGCAACGGAAACTAAATGCAGAAACGCACTGCAAATACTAGCAACGCAAACTAAATGCAGAAATGCAGAAACGCACTGCAAATACTCGCAACGGAAACTAAATGTGGAAACGCACTGCAAATACTCGCAACGCAAACTAAATGCAGAAACGTACTGCAAATACTCACAACGGAAACTAAATGCAGAAACGCACTGCAAATACTAGCAACAGAAACTAAATGCAGAAACGCACTGCAAATAGTCACAACGGAAACTAAATGCAGAAACGCACTGCAAATACTCACAACGCAAACTAAATGCAGAAACGTACTACAAATACTAGCAACAGAAACTTAATGCAGAAACGCACTGCAAATATTCGCAACGCAAACTAAATGCAGAAATGCGGAAACTCACTGCAAATACAACAAACTAAATGCAGAAACGCACTGCAAATACTCACAACGGAAACTAAATGCAGAAACGCACTGCAAATATTCGCAACGCAAACTAAATGCAGAAATGCGGAAACTCACTGCAAATACTCACAACACAAACTAAATGCAGAAATGCACTGCAAATACTCACAACGCAAACTAAATGCAGAAACGCACTGCAAATATTCACAACGCAAACTAAATACAGAAACTCACTGCAAGTACTCACAACACAAATTAATTATAGAAACGCACATCAAATACTCACAACACAACCAAATAAAGAATCACACTGCAAATACTCACAACACAACCAAATACAGAAACACACTGCAAATACTCACAATGGAAACTAAATGCAGAAACGCACTGCAAATACTCACATTACAAACTAAATGCAGAAATGCACTGCAAATATTCACAACGCAAACTAAATACAGAAACTCACTGCAAATACTCACAACGCAAATTAATTACAGAAACGCACTTCAAATACTCACAACACAACCAAATACAGAAACACACTGCAAATACTCACAACGCAACCAAATACAGAAACACACTGCAAATACTCACAATGCAAACTAACTACAGAAATGCACTACAAATACAATGCAAAGTAAATACAGAAATGCATTGCAAATACAACGAAAACTAAATGCAGAAACGCACTGCATATATTTACAATGCAAACTGAATACAGAAACACACTGCAAACACTCACAACACAACCAAATACAGAAACGCACTGCAAATACTCCCAATGGAAACTAAATACAGAAATGTTATGACCAGGATGTAAAAAACAAACAAACAAACAAAAAAAAAAGCTTTCAGGTCATCAACAACACCACTGATGAGTAGACGTTGAACAATAAACAGTTCCAGTCACAGTCCTTTGAAACATTTCCACTGTGGTCTATGCTATTTGCAGAGTGTTTCTGTATTTGGTTGCATTGTGAGCATTTGCAGCAGACGTGTTGTCAAACTGATGAAGATGTTTTCTTTAATTGCTGGTGTTTTTCTATTTGCATGTGTTTTCTTAAATTGCAGCGCGTTAAGCTCTCTCGGCCACCATACCTTTCACACCAAACACTTTGCGAAAAAGTATATATTATGCAAACGACTTGTTAATCATGTGGTATCACTGGGCCAGTGTTTGGTGTGAATAGTTCTGTAGGAATTCATTGTTTCTATTTAAAATCTTAGTGCTCAACATTCACATTTGTTGTGAAAGTGCTTTTTGGACACCCACTGATTATAAGATTGCAGTTAAGAAACAGTAAGGGAACCCTAAAGAAGTGCAAAGAAAAGAAATGAATTTTGATTTGTGGTAAATTTACCAAATGGCAACTTTGTTTTGCAGGCACAATGTTCTGTGGACCACTCTAGATGGGAATCTCGTGTCATTGTGGAAAAAACGCACAGTGAGTTGTGTTTCATAATGGCATGATATTTTGATACTGAATAAATAATTTATTGCCACTACCTATTTGTCAATTTAACCACATGTTCAATGTGCTCCAGGACAAGTTCACAGAATATGTGTTTCATGTAACGAGCATCACCAACATACGGAAGCAGGATCACGGGCACTTCTCCATCTCATTACATAAGAAGCACCTTGAATTCATGGCTCATAGTGAGGGTAAGCTGTATAATAGGGAACTGGAATCTCTGGACATAGTGCATAGTTCTTAAATCTGTTTGGTTCACTGTGTTAATATTAGCACTCTGAAGTTTCTGAAGGTCATTACTTTCAGCTCTATCCTGTGAATGTGTTTTGTCATAGCTGTGCAGGAGGGGTGGTTAGTGTCTCTCTACGCCACTCGTGGGAAGGAACCGGTCACTGCACCCAAACAACACGGGCCTCTGGTCATGAAAGATCCAAGGAAAAAGGTGTACACTGCTATCTATGGACACTCCCTCTGGATTTACAGCAGCAAAGAGGTGTGGATAATTGCTTACTAGTGTGAACCTTTCCAGAAGAATTCAAGAGATTAGAGTTGAAAACTAGAGTGCATCTTTACACCTTGCATTAACATGCGTTCCATATCTGGATAGTAAAATCCAGCTATGAAACCAGATATTGTTTAGCCGGATAGCGTTTACACCTTCATTCCAACGCGTCTCCATTGCCGTGGGAAAGACATATGATCACGCTTTTAAAATGCAAATCACCACTTACATATTACTTGAGAGTTTGCATAAACTAAAAATTTCTGTCATTTACAAATTATAAAAGCATTGGCAGATCATTAAAAAATGCTTTCTGTCATTTCTTGTTTTCTTTTAGTTTTGAGCCTGTTAGTAAATGGAGCGTAATAATACAGATTTCAAGTGAAGAAAGTTTTAAAGAAAAAAAAACAAGTACAAAACAAGATTCCAAGTGTAATCTCATTAAATAATTTGAGAAAATATTGGATATTGTTGAATTAATTGGCTGTGCACATAATATCAGTCTTTCAAATGACGTTTATGTTTATTTATGGCGTAACCTCATTACATATTACTGTGTAGCTGAATCAGGATAACAAAATATCATAAACTGATGAAATAATGATTGGAAATCATTTCAAAGGAATTAAACTTTAACCCCAAACTAACTTGTTTAATAGCATGGAGCAACAACTGCCTGGTTAAAAGTGTGTTGAGACTATGAGCAAAGTAAAGACTTTAAAACTTACCTCCATACTGTATGTCAAACCTAAACAAATGACTGTAATTTATAGTTGTTGAGTAAAAAGTAAAATTTACAAATTGAATTTGTTTGAATTAACAGGACTTCAATATAGGTCTTGGCATGATGTTTGTGTCTATGAATATAGCATCTGTGAAGTCGACAGGACGTCACAGCTTTAGTCTCATCACTCCGTACAGGACCTTTAAGTGAGTCTCACCTTTTGCAAGCAAGAAGAATTTTATATTACCACTTTTCTGTGCTTTACATGCTTTGTTTACTGTTGGGTGGTTTGTTCAGTTTCTCTGCAGACTCTGCTAAGGAGGCGACCATGTGGCTGGAGAATCTGAATGACGTGATTCGCAGTGCGCTCTCCTACAGTGAGGTGGCACATCGACTGTGGTCGAATCCGAGTAATAAAGTTTGCGCTGACTGTGGTGCTGCCAACCCAGAGTGGGCATCGGTGAACCTGCTGGTGGTCATCTGTGAGGCCTGTGCAGGAGCACATCGATCCATGAGCAGTAACAGGTCCAAAGTGCGAGGTCTGAAACTAGATAATAAGGTTTGGACAGAGCCTTTAATTCAGGTGAGTTTTGTCATGCCGCAACAACAAAACGTGTCATCCTGTCAGCATGTTTTGTTTTCTACTTATTTTACAGTGCTCTGAAAAGTTGTGTTTTTGCCCATACCTCCATGCAGAAATCCTTTAAACTGTGTGATATTGGGTGGGCTTCTTGCAACCCACTTCAATTCTCGTTTCAGTATTTCTGTTGGATTAGGATCTGGATTTTGACTCCAAACCCCTGTGCACTTTTGTGTTATTTTGTTTCCTTCACACTACTACGTTTTGGTTATAACAGGCTCTGCCCCTCATAGTGCATGTTGGGCCACATGTAATGTGTCATGTCAGCCGTGTTCCTCCCAGAAACATTCTGTCTTGGTCTGGCTTTGGCTCCTCGGATTTTTACTAGGTATTTTACATAGTGCTGGCTCTGTTGAGGTTCCTATTTCCTTTGACGATTGGCTGACTCAAGCACAGTTGGAAGAGTTGTTAGTTTGAAATTGGGATTTAGAAACAGCAACATGTGAATGTTGTTAATAGGCTGGGGCTAGTGTATGAAGGGCATCCAGTTTGTGGAGTTTCTGGTCCAGGGCCAAGTTCTATGCCTTTCTGCCGGTGCACCTGCTTCTGGAAGTTCTACTTCAGCAGGATAGAGTGTGCCTCCTGCTGATGGCTCCATTTCACAATATCAAGCTTGGATCTCGGCTCTCATGAGGAACTAGAGGTTCCACAAGGTGTTAGTGGTCACAAAACTCATGGTTCGGATCATATCATGGTTATTAAGTCACGGATCGGATCATTTTCCGGATCAGCACAAAAAAAAATTGGGGGGTGGGGGGTAACTTTGCATTTATTACTTAGCCCACTTTAACTACTCCGATACCACCGCAGAAACTACTAGCCTAACTAATACATTATTAAAGGCAAGTGAACAGACTGTAAAAAGAACAAATACTGTACACCAGTTACAAGCATAGATAAATACAACCTAAAGTTACAAATAAAGTATAAGGTCTAACTGTAGTATTAATTTTCATTTACAGAAATGTAATAATTAAATATAAAATGACACTGTTCACTGTATAAATTTAATATAGATTAATGTTTGTTAAAGCTGTGTTTTGTTGTTTGATTTACATGACAGACGACAGCAGGTATTTATAGGTTGCTGTCACTTTAAGAGTAAGACCCGATGCACGCTCACATCCGATATACACATCCGAATTCTCACCTCGTTCAAATAAGGCATAACCGAATGTGTTTATGAAAATACTTGCCGAGAGGGGTATTTTGACTGACATAATGCATGTATGTGTCCATCTAAATGCATTGAGGACGCGAAAGAGAAATCAATTTGGAGTTTGCGAGCTAACTGAAACGTGCACCTCTCTCTCTCTTTGTGTGTGTGCGCGAGCCTTGTATGTGTGTTTGTGCACACCGATAACAGCATGGTGTGCGATACCAAATTAAATCCTCTTTTGCCTCTTCTAGTGCTGGAATGGTTTTATATCTATTTAATGTGTAAACTAGTAAGACAAAACATGTGCAAATGCTAACCTTTTACTCTATTGCGGTTAAACTTGCAATTGATCCGCGAATCACATGCGTGCCGGACCGTGGGGCTTTTTCTGTACGGATCACGGATCAACAACGATCCGTTTAACCACTACAAGGTGTTACTATGATCTTTTTTGCAGCTTAATGAAGTCAGCGCAATGTAGTTCCTGTTCACTGTGCTGTAGGTTCCGTGCTGGTATTTCTGCAAGAATGATTTTCTGCAGGTTCTTTGGGAAGGCATTCCATGATTTCTAGATTTATGCATGGAGTGAGACAGTTGAAACCTTTCCACCCCGGTACGCATTCCTTCTTGGGACTTGTCCGTGGTTTTGAAGGCTTTGACAGGTCCTCGTTGGTGCCTCAGATGAGATTCTGACTCTTAAGTTGGTCTTGCTTTGGACTTGTCTTCTCTTAAAACGATCACTGTCAGATAGTCCTGCTTGTCTGAATTTCGATCCCAGCATGGTCAAAGCCTTGCTTAGGCCTAGGTTTGGTTATCTTCCCAAGTGTGCTTCGACTTCATTTCGATCTTAGGTTATTGTGCTGCAGTGTGTTGCAGGAAAGTCTTTTTAATAAATCTGAAAATATGATTAACTGTTTGTTTGTTTTGGTGGTCACAGCAGGGGTTCTGTGGCTTCTAAGCAAAGGATGTCACATTGAATCTTGAAGGCCTGTAAGGCACGTAGGCTTACTTCCCCTCTTTGACTTCATCCGCTTTCAACTAGAGGTGTTGCTTCCTCTATGGCTTTGACTAGAGGTATGTCTCTGGAGGATGTGTGTGTTGTCGCAGACTGGGTCTCTCCTCGCACTTCTATAAAGTTTTATAATGTTGATGTTCCCAGGTTTTAGCTGTTTCAATCAAATTTTATCCTTGTCAGTCTGTGCTGTCTGTTTCACAGGCTGGTAAATGAATGGCCTCTTCGTAGTATGGTGTCAGACACTGACACAGCATTAAGTAAGCCTATGAAAGGGAATGTATCGACTACCTTGGTTCCCTGCACAGGGAACAAGACACAGTGTGGCCAGCCATACTCCTCAGTTCCTCTATGCTTCCTTTGTGGGAAACTCTGAATTGTGAAAGCATGATCGCTCCTTTATGAAGCATCAGTGACTCAATGCTTATGCCATCTGCCATTGAGATGGCATGATTCTACACAGACTTTAGACAATTGTCACATCAAAAGGTGTGCCACACCAGTTTCTCATTCCCTATTCAGGGATTAAAGCTTTCATATGTATCCAATATGTTTTGTCAGAACAGTGCCATACCCCGTCACCATGGGTTGCCTTTGGTTGGCTGTTGTTTTCACTGTCTGAACGTCTTCATTAGGAATTTGTCCGGTTATGTCCGAGAAATGACATGCTATAATTTGATGGTTAGCTTTGGTCTGTTTGTGACTAACCCTTAAGGCATGTTGTGCTCTGCTCTTGGGTTGAATTTGGTGGGATAGCTCAATTGGAGCAGACTGTCAAGCCTTCTTTTCTCAGTAGATTTGGCAGCTCTTTTGATTTTTGACATTATGGATGATTGAGGTTTATATAAGGTGTGGCCTTTTTCTTTAATGACCTACTACTAATTTGCACTTGATTCTAGCATATGTAATTAATTTAACAATCTTGAAGCTCGTAGTAGGTCTGTCTAGCAAGGTTCCTATGCTGTTTTTAACAATCTGCAATCTGATCACATGATTGCATATTGTTATTGCAATGCTCTACCAATTGACCATATTTCGAGAGGGGTGCAACTTTAGCAAATGCTCATATGGGTCATATTTAATGAATTAAGTGTCCTGTTGTCGATAGGGGCGCCACTTTAGTAAACGCTCCTATGGGTCGTATTTCAGGGAAGTGACAAATGACCTATATGGTCGTATTGGTTGGAGAACATGTTGCCCAATCAACCTGAATTTATGCCCAAGTAATTTTATTTTTTACTAATGTTCAAAATAATGTATATGATATTTTTTTTAACAATGACATAAAAAAGTGTTTTATGGTGTCATAGGTGTTTAATAGTCTTTTAACAACAGATGCAAATGTTTTGTTTTTCAGTTGTTTGTGCTGTACGGCAATAAAGCTGCCAAGAGTGTGTGGGGTCACAACATCCCTCCAGCGGAGCAGATCAGACCTGATGTCTCACCAGATCAGAGGGCGGAATTTATTCTAGCCAAGTACCGCAAAGGACTTTACCACAAAGCTCACCCGCTCGCCGCAAGCCAAAAACTGCTTGACCAGGTCTGGAAGTGAAAAAAGCACCCTGCCATCTTTTTGGTTTCAGACCTATCCCATGTTGATCACTGCATTATGTTCTGGTGCTCTTCAGAGGTTGCGTGAGGTGGTGTGTGGTCCTAATGTGGAAGAGACTCTTTCTCTGCTGTGTTCTGGGGCAAGAGTTTCGTGCAGCACCACAGATCCAGAGCTTCACTCCGCCATCAGCGTGGCAGAGAGTTATGGACAGGCACTACAGACAGAACTACTCCGACATAATGAGTTTGTGGGTTAGTTGAGTCCTGATGAGGGCAAATTAAATTCCTAGTGTATCAGCAAGTGTTTATTTACCATCTAACAGTTTTCCATGGCACATTTTAACCCCTTTTTAAGTCTATTTTAAAACCATTCAGATCATTTGCATTGTGACATTATTTCATGACAATTAAGTACATCTGTGTCTTGATAAACAGGAGCAAAACTGAAACTAAAATTTAAAAAAAAAAAAAAAATACCTTTCATAAAATTCAAATAATTGAAAGAAAAAAGTTATTGTATATGTCAACTCATTTATATACCGTGAAACAGGGAGTCATGATTTAGTACTTAAATGTTTCTATTCGCTCAGCTTAAAAAATGTACAGAATTAATGGGTATTACTTTAGACTGTTACTGTTCAGAATCTCTAGGGGTGCTAATAATGGTGCTGTTCCTTAAAAATATTGTCACAATACAAAACTGATCCTTAGAATCTTTGCAAAATATACATTTTTGTCTTGATCTTGAAGTGTAACCTGAACATGTTTTATTCAACTAACTCTTTTGTTCATTATCTAACGCAAGTGTAATATTCTCTTTTTTTTTTCTATGAATTGAAGATGTTTTTAATTCATGTTGCTCTGTTTTAAAGAGGCACCAGACTTTGAGCAAACAAGACATTCAGAGGAACAGATGGGTAAGAATGCAGTACATTTCTAGATTTTTGTATTGAGAGCAGAATCAATGCAGAATCAGTATTATCAAGCTACTTTGATTAAAATAATGGCGCTGCTACATAATTTGTGTTTTTTCTCTCATTTCCACCTGTGTAGAAGAACTCCATGGAAAGCTGGATGAGGAACGTTTCTTATTCTCTCAGGGGAATGAGTCTGCTGCCTGTGATGTGCTGGATTTAACAGAGGTCATCTCAGTGTTTGACTGCTCTGCAGGGTAAGCTCATATTTTTTTAGTGTTTAACAAATATTTACTGTCTACAAGTAAATATTGTCTACTATACTGTCTACAGATATCATCATATGAATAAACCTGTGTTTAGACACATTGTGTATTTTAGGGCCTTTAATTTAATGTGTAAATTTAGTTTATAAAAAAAAAACACAATGTGGATGTAACGTGTAGATAAGCAAGCACAAGTCTGAATAGAGTTAAAGTTCTTTTAATAAACAAGGAGAATACTCATGAGAAAACCAACAAGGAAACTACATATTAACATAAACATGACTCAAAGAACTGAAAGGAACTAAGGGCTTAAATACACAGATTGAGGTGATTAACTGGAAAAGAAACAGGTCCATGATAAATTAGAAACCGTGGAAACTAATAATGACCATGAAAGACAGGCAAATCAGGAACAGGGAAAATGAAACCAAAACTCAATGAAACTAAACATACTCCGGGGCTTATGAGGAGGACAAGGGGCTAGCGAAGGGTAAGACACAGGAGGATATGACTGTGGGAGAAACCTGGGCAGTGGTGGGAGGAGCCAGGTGGGACCCCAGAGCACAGCCAGGACAAAGCCCCACAGCGGAGTCGAGGGAGGGACGAGCCATGGTGGAGACCAGGGAGATGATAAACTGAGACTGAGCCGATGGAGGTGGAGACCCAGGGGGAGTCGAAGAGCCAGTGAGACCAAGCGACACAGATGGATCTAGAGGCCGAGGAGAAGCATTGACGAGCATCAAAGGTAAAGCCAGGGTGCCATAGGACTGAGGTGGAGCCAGTGGGACTGAGGACCAAGGCCGAGCCAGAGGGAAGGTAGAGCCTGATGGAGCCGAAAGGGGGGAGTGACAAAGCGCAGCTGAAGGCCCGGAAGTCCGTGGCCCAGGCAGAGCGACGACTGACCAAGGCAGAGCTGGAGGGATGAGGGAGCCCGGCGGACTCATAAGTACAACGCCTCTAGGTGGAGCCGAGGGAGGGAGAAGCCAAGGTTGAGCTGGCTGGTTGATGGGCTTGGCAGCTGGAAGCGGAGCCAGGGAATCCCCTTGCCAAGGTGGAGATGGAGACCGGAAGACCCAAGGCAGATCCACTCAGCAGAGTGGAGTCAACGGAATGGGGGGCCGAGGGACTATAGGGAACCAGCAGAGGCGGGGCCAAAGGGCTAGCTTCTTGGGTAAAGGAGGTGGGAGAGGGAGGCTGGGTGGGACCATTGGAGACAAAGGAAACTTGGAGCTGGATGGGACCAGCAGAGATGCAGGAGACTTAGAGCTGGGTGGGACCAGCAGAGACGAAGGAGACTTGGAGCTGGGCAGGACCAAGGGGATGGGAGACTCAGGGAAATATACTCTTCCTCATAATTCATCTGTATAAAAGCATGGGAGGCTGCTGGCTGGGCTCTGGGTCTGGAGTGGGGCTGGTGATGTCCTCCTCAGTGGGGAAGATGGTGAACGGAGACAATTCACCAACACCCACTCCACAAATGTGGCAAAATTCCCCCGATGACCATCACTGGGCAGGCATGCCTTGGATCACTCGTATAGTACTCATATAGTAGAGGCTGGAATAGCAAAAGACCATATAATAATTAAGAGATAATCCACGGCTAGCTGTGCATTCAACTATTTAAATGCCGATTCACAGCTGTTCTGATATTCAGAACAACAGCCCACTTACTTCGATTGTATTGCTTAAATATACAGTGTTATGTTTTGCTGATAATGAATTGTTAATAATCCAGATTCATTCTTTGGAGTTTCTCTTACATATATTTTGTTGTGCAGGACATTCTTTTTATTCCGTGGAAAAGAGTAATTTGTGAAATTCAAATTTATTAACACTTACCATTCCGTTTATAGGCAAACCCATGCGTTTGAGGTGTTAACTTTGACAGACAGACTGACTTGCTCCGCAGATGAACGAAACACCCTCCTTGGTCACATGTTGCATATCATGAAGGTAATGTGGTTAACAACCTTTTAGTAGATACATATTAGCACTTTTTGCTAGTAAATGTGTAAATACCAGTACAGCAGTGACTGAAGAGAATGTCCTGTGTATAGGTTGTGCTTGCGGGTGTAGTGGTGGATGATGATCTGGTGGGAGTTTGTGCCGTGTCCAGAGCGTCTATACGGGAGGGTGCTGCTCTGCAGTGTGCTGAAGTGTGGTGCACACTTCAGGAAGGAGAGATGACCATACACACAAAGGAGCACAGCTCCAGAGACACAGTGTTTCTGGGCGCTCAAACACGTTGCCGTAAGTATCACACCTCCCATCAGTTTATCAACTACTGTCATAATAAAGTCATTAAAATAATGTTTCTTTTTTGTAGATCTGCAGCACTCAGATAACTCCATCCTGCTGGAGTTTGCTGAAAGGTCAGTGTCTCTGACAGGCATTTGTGCACTCATGGACTGTGTCTTAAAGGGATAGTTCACCCAAAAATGAAAATTTGATGTTTATCTGCTTACTCCCAGGGCATCCAAGATGTAGGTGACTTTGTTTCTTCAGTAGAACACAAATTATGATTTTTAACTCCAACCGTTGCCATCTATCAGTCGTATAATGCATGTCAATGGGAACTCCATTTATAAGAGTCAAAAAAACATGCACAGACAAATCCAAATGAAACCCCGTGGCTCGTGATGTCCTAAGACACAAAATGATCATTTTGTGCGAGAAACCAAACAGTATTTATATAATTTTTTACCTCTAATACACCACTATGTCCAACTGCAAGTGCACATCCGGTGTGTGAGGTCTGAAAACGCGTTCTGATGACGGAAGTGATCTCTCGGGCTTATACTTCAGTGAGTGTGAGCGATCACTTTCGTTGTCAGAGCGCCTTCAGATCTCACCAACCGGGTGCTCAAGGGAGTTGGACATAGTGGTGTATTAGAGGTAAAAAATGATATAAATACTGTTCAGTTTCTCGCACAAACCGATCGTTTCATGTCTTAGGACATCAATGTGTCGTCACAAGCCGCAGGGTCTCATTTGGATTTGTCTGTGCATGTTTTTTGGACTCTTATAAATGGAGTTCCCATTGACACACATTATACGACTGACAGACGGCAACGGTTGGAGTTAAAAATCATCATTTGTGTTCTACTGAAGAAACAAAGTCACCTACATCTTGAATGCCCTGGGGGTAAGCAGATAAACATGTTGATATAGAAAAACAATTTAAAAGAAGCAATTTAACGCAAACACAAAACCTAAAAACATATAGCCTTCTGTTGAACAGTACCTGTTCCAGCCTCTAGGTGTCTGCAGGTTTCAGCAAAGACCTGGGGCCGTATTCACAAAACATTTTATCTTACCACTAAGAGTTCTCCTAAATAGCAGTAAAAGTTTTTAGTTAAGAGTTTTCTCTTAAAATCTATTCACAAAGCTGCTGAGACAAACTTTTACTAAGGAATAGACTGAAGTCTTAAGCTAAGAGTAAGGGCGGGGTTGAGCTCGTTGCTATGGAGTAAACACACAGTGATTGGCTGATGGGGGAGGAGTCAGCGATTTAATCATAGAAATATTGCAGAATGAGGTGTCATGTTTCCACATTAAAATAAAGGTTTTAAAATACAAATGTTGCCCTATTCAAATAAATATTTTTAAAAAAAAAATGTTGCCATAGTCAAAATAAAATGTTGCCATATTGTTGCCATAAAGGTTTTAAAATGTAGGCTAAGTGTCACTAATTAAACTAGTATATAGGCCTACAGTTAATTGTCCACCTCTTGGGTGTCTGCATCTCAACAGAATGCAGAATTCAAGAGACAAATTATGTTTTATAAACAAAGTTTGAGAGAAACACATTCAAACAGTCTTTCTAATCAGCTCGAGAGGAGGAATATATACACAGACGAGAGCCGACTCGCCTATAGTTACTTCGACAGTTTTCTGCATCCCTCCGCCAAACCGCTCCTCACTCTCAGCTGGGGATATGGGGAGAACTCTGGGTTTGGGCTAAATTCCAAGCTCTGAGCCCTCAATCCCCTTGGACAGCATGCCAAATACGCTTATTTTATATTTATTTATATATATATATATATATATATATATATATATATATATATATATATATATATATATATATATATATATATATATATATATATATTTATTTTTTTATTTTTTTACTCTATTAATTTTTAAGTGTGAACTCATAAAAAAACCCACTGCCACAGGTAATCAGACAATATTTATTTATTTGTTAAAGATTTTTTTTTTTTTGGCGTCTCATCGTAGATTCAAATCTATAAATCAAAATGTATTGCATTTATGAAGAAAAGGTTCAGCACCCAATGCTCTATCGCTATTGTCTCAATGGTGTACAGTGTCTTTGGGTGGATTAGGATTGTTTATGATTTGGTCTTAGTGATTTAGGAGTCCTCTTGACTACTCCTAATGTTTAACAGATTTAGAAGCTACTTTTAGCACTAAAATGCTTTGTGAAATACTCTTAGAGCAACAATTTAGGACTCCTAAAATTACGACTGACACGCCCATTATTTTTAAGAGTTTCTCCTAAATCGGCAAGTTAGGAGCTACTTTTAGCCTTAAGATGTTTTGTGAATACGGCCCCTGATGTCCTGATGATTAACTTACGTACTTTATTACTTTGTCCAGTTTACATTAGATCAAAGGTTTAATTAAGGTGGCTAAATGTAAACAAATATCTTTTGTTGTTGTTGTACCATGGATGAGAATCCTGCAGGCGGCCCTGACAGGGCAGGCACATGCAAATTTTGGTAGCAGTTTATTTTACAGTCCTGTTCCCCATGTACATACTATTTATTTATTATAGTAAATACAATAACTGGGTAATAACTAGGTACTAAACCTGAACCTACCCTTAAACCTAACCTTAACACATGCAGTTACCTTATATTACTTTCTTAGGTAAGTACACGTAAGTCCACATACTGTAAAATAAAATGCAACCCAAATTTAGTTTTTGATCATAACAGGCGTGTGAATCAGTGTTATTATTCTACACAAAAAATGTTATGATAACTTTATGAAGATAATGAAGATGAAAACTAATAGTGAAAAAAAAATATTTTTGGTAAATAAAATTCAAACTTGAGTTTGCAAAAAAGAGAAAATAAATTATTAATGTGCACTACAATACTACTACTACTATTACTACAAAACAAAAAAAAGAATAACTGAGAAAATGACTATTACTTCAATAAATGGAGGAAAATCTCTTAATGTAACAAGTCAGCTTTGGGATTTCATTCACAATGTGAGTAAACTATAAATATAAATATATATAAGTTCACTTAAAGAAAACTTAGTATACTTCAGAACAAAAACTGTGTATACTACATAGTGTATACTTCAAAATGTACTTTCATAAATTAGAAAGTGGGCTAGAAGTATGGCTAGTAAACTAACAGTATACCTAAAAGTTATAGTTTATATTATAGTTTACAATATAGTTGCAGTAGAAAAAGTCTACTACTGTTACACTTACACTGTAATAAACTAGAAATTGTGCAGTTGAATCAAGATATACTAAAATAGTACACTTATAAGTATACTATACTTGTAAATTGATTTTATTATACTTACTACATAGTACATACTACTTAGTAGCCTATACTTGTAAAATATACATGAACTTGATATATACATGAGTTTACTTAATAAAACAAACTTTTGTGAGGGTAATTACAAAGTAAACAACTCGCCCGTTCATGAAGCCCTGCATTCTTTTGTGGCAGAACCGAAATTAACCTGAACGGACTTGATCATTATTTTGATCATTGAGGATCTGTAAGGGAATTTTTAGAGAGCTTGATGAAATTAAAAGTACATCTTCGTGTCTGTGACCATTATGACACCGGCAGTGTTTAATGCATAACAATTCTACAAGAAGGTGACTTTTAAAATGAACAGCTGAACATTTGGCCATTATACTGTGCGTACAGGATTTTTGGGTTTGATGTATATCAGTATACCTCACAGTCTGTTTCCTGCAGGACCTTACATATGCAGTTTGAGCTGGAGCACAGCTGTCTGAAGTGGTATGAGCTCGTGCAGAGGGCGGTGTGCTCGACGACGGACGGACCGCAGCGGTCAGGCTCTGTGCCGTGTTCTATAGACAGGTGTATATCTCACATCACACAGTACGGTGAGTGACTGCCTGGAGTTATACAGGTTTTGAGTTTCAAGATGAAAAAATGCAATTGTAAATGAAGGTACGAGAACAGCATGGAATGCATGCAGCTTCAGTTTGGCTATATATAGTAAAACCTCAGGTGCCTTATAGAGACAGAGCGCATTTAGGGCACGCCCGCACCGGAGGGGAAAACAATCCAGCCATCTCTATTGACTTTGTGTAGCGTGAGGCTGCCTCCTCGTCATTTCTGGCTTATAACAAAAAATAGAACAATGTCTAAAATCTGCTCTGTGACATGGTGTACAGCAAACAAGCTAAAAAACCCAGAACTAAGTTTTTATAAGCTGTCGACCCAAAAAAACGAATGTTTAAGGACACAAAAGTGGATACAGGCAGTGAGACAGAGCGCAACGGGTCATATTATAAGAAATACATTGGAGGTGAACGTAATCGGCTAATATGTGGTGTTTGTAGGTTATTTTCCTGGTGATTTTCCCTGTTCCTAGTGCTCCATTAAAGGTGCCAAAGAACGTGTTTTCAAAAGATGTAATATAAGTCTAAGGTGTCCCCTGAATGTGTCTGTGAAGTTTCAGCTCAAAATACCCCATAGATTGTTTTTTATTCATTTTTTTAACTGCCTACTTTGGGGCATCATTAAATATGTGCCGATTCAGGCTGCGGCCCCTTTAAATTCTCGTGCTCCCCGCCCACGGAGCTCGCGCTTGCCTTGAACAGCATAAACAAAGTTCACACAGCTAATATAACCCTCAAAATTGATCTTTACAAAGTGTTCGTCATGCAGCATGTCTAATCGCGTAAGTATAGTATTTATGTGGATGTTTACATTGATTCTGAATGAGTTTGAGGCTGTGCTCCGTGGCTAAAGCTAACATTACACACTGTTGGAGAGATTTATAAAGAATGAAGTTGTGTTTATGAATTATACAGACTGCAAGTGTTTAAAAAATGAAAATAACGACAGTCTTGTCTCCGTGAATACAGTAAGAAACGATGGTAACTTTAACCACATTTAACAGTACATTAGCCACATGCTAACGAAACATTTATAAAGGCAATTTACAAATATCACTAAAAATATCATGGATCATGTCAGTTATTATTGCTCCATCTGCCATTTTTCGCTATTGTTCTTGCTTGCTTACCTAGTCTGATGATTCAGCTGTGCACAGATCCAGACGTTAATACTGGCTGCCCTTGTCTAATGCCTTGAACATGAGCTGGCATATGCAAATATTGGGGGCGTACATATTAATGATCCCGACTGTTACGTAACAGTCGGTGTTATGTTGAGATTCGCCTGTTCTTCGGAGGTCTTTTAAACAAATGAGATTTATATAAGAAGGAGGAAACAATGGAGTTTGAGACTCACTGTATGTCATTTCCATGTACTGAACTCTTGTTATTCAACTATGCCAAGATAAATTAAATTTTTAATTCTAGGGCACCTTTAAATGTTCTTGAAGATATCTCCTTCGTCGTGCGATTAATACTACAACCCACATCGTGACAGTAGTATTGTCAAAAATATAAATTTTTCGATACCGATACTGAAATATCTGAAACGCTTCCCTTACTTGGTAATACTTTTTAATAACTGCATGCTATGAAGCATTAGTTAGGCATTAGTAAATAGTCAATTCATCACTTATAAAGCATTAATAGACATTAGTAAGCAGTTTATAAATACAGCTATAAATGCTTTATTCTATTTATAAGCATATCTATAATGTTTAATAATTGTATTTTCATACTTTATTAATAATCAATTTATCATTTCTAAATTAAGAATTATAAAACATTCAGAAGTGGTCAGTTAACTATTTTTGTGAGCTCATCTAAAGTGAGATTTAAAGGTTCAGTGATGTTCTGCACTGCTGTTCTCTAATGTTTTAAAGTTAGTACTGAGGTAGTTTTGACACTAGAAATGTGTTAATAAAGCATAACTATTACTATATGTCTAAATAATAAGATGCAAAAATATACATTTAAATATTTTATTAATCATTTACTTACACTTTTTAAATGATCTTATGAACCACTGACAACTCCTAAATAATGTAATTCTTAATTTAGAAATGATAAACTGATCATTAAAAGTATGAAAATACAATTATTAAACTCATTATAGATATGCTTATAAATCAAGAATAAAGCATTTATAGCTGTATTTATAAATGCTTACTAATGTCTATTAATGTTTTATAAATTATAAATTGACTATTTACTAATGCTTCATAGCGTGAGTTATTATAAAGTGTTACCACTTAATCTTTAAACTTCAACAAGGGATTGCATAACAAAAATATTTAGGACACACATTTCATTAAAACATTAAGTAAATTCATTAATTGAAATCTTTCCTCTAGATAGAAGGGCAGAATATACGGTAGCTGATGAATATAGGTGGTACTATATTGTGTGTTTTAGCCTGGCTGGTATGCTGGATTGACCAATCAGCATCCAGGACCACATTTTAAAACTGGAAATATATCCTGAAAGGTTTAATTTAATGAAAGTTATCTTTCAAAGCCAGATTTTTAACCAATTGTAAAAGGAGATGTTTTGTTTGTGTCAGGGTTGAAGGTGGAGGGTTTGTATCGGCGCTGTGGTATCACTCCTCATATCAGTAAGCTGGTCGATGCCCTGCGTGTTTCTCCAAAAGGAACTGTTCTGGAAACAGATGAGCTCTCCATCCTAGATGTTTCAGGAGCACTAAAACAGATCCTACGGCAGGATGTTGAGCTCATACCGCAAACACACAAACCGCACTGGCTGAAAGCTGCAGGTACGTCTGTTCTCAGCTGTCATTATCCTCATCCTAACAAACACAGTTTTTGATAATCTAAGATTTTTTTTTTCTTTCAACTATTGGACTTTAATTAAGGTCAGATTTTTTGTGAATATTTTAAATGAAAGACGAAATTGCAAACACAAATTTTCAGTCAGTTTTGCTCATATTTGTGGAGCCCACTGTTAAGAGTATATAAATAAATATGTATTATGTATTGATCCCCAGCTCTGTCAGATGAAGTACGCAGACTGCAGACGTACCGCAAACTGCTTAAACAGCTTCCTCCTGACAGCCATGCAACACTGGCAGCTCTGTGTGGACACCTACACATGTATGATATCAATTTATAGTTATAAATCCAAATATAGAGTTATCAATACTGGATATGTAGTTGTAAATGTAAACATACATTTATAAATCTGAATATATGAATATAAGTTTGAATGTCCAAAACTTACTTTGGGTATTTTGTTTAACAGACATGTTTTCTATTTGTTCATTAAAACATTAATTATGCTTCATTTATATATTCATTTTTAAATGTTTGATTTTGAATGCTTTCAACTTTTTTTTGGTGACGAAGCAAAAACCTGGTTGATAACTTTGTCATCAATCTGAAGATGTGAAGAAAGCAAAACCTAGGAGAGACCTTAAAACCTTTGAAACTATATGTAACAATATGATTAACTACACCTGTGTCCACTTAAGAGGAACTGATATCATACTTTGCTAAAAATCACATGAGGTTGATGGAAAGATTTAGCACCATTTGATTAGAGAGGATGAAGTATCAGTGACTTTCATACATTGTAAGTGTATTTTTTCGACTATATAGCATTCTCATGAATCATACATCTTCATCTGCTCTCAGGGTGCAGACGCACAGTCAGGTGAACCGCATGACGGCTCATAATCTGGCAGTGATATTTGTGGTCACGCTGTTCCAGGAGCTCGCCATGAACACAAGCGTCGTACAACTCACCAGAGAGCTGATCGTGCGCCACATGGAGATCTTCACGGTGAGCTCGCACACACGATAGAGCATCTCATTGTGTCATTAGAAATGAGTGTGTCATCTGACATTGTGTGCAGGACCACATGGAGACAGATGGAGAATTCATCACAGTGTTGTGAAGAGCCGGTTCTCCTTGCGTTCTCATAGATGGACTTCAATTCATTATGGGAGTCTGATTCAGAGAGTGTATTATGCTTTATTGTAACTCAGAATTAGATGACAATGCATTTGTATTAGTGAATAAATGTGCTCAAAAAAAAGTCACAAGGTGTGTTTGTTTCCAGACGGGCGAAGCAGAACCCTTAGATATACACAGAGATTTGTCTACATGAATGTTGGGAATAAAACTGTCAACATTCAAGTGATGGGATAAGCATTTAGTTTCTAGAAGTTCTTGCCTCGCAGTTTTTAACACTGCATCTAGTTCTTAAACCCAGGCAGCAACATAGTGTGGCCCAGATCCGGCCCACATCTGGTACGTGGATTACACTATGTTGCTGTCTGGGTTTAAGAACTAGATGTATTTTGTACAATGTATTTTTTTATGAAAATAAACCAGAACAAAAACAACAAAAATTGACAACAACTCATTTACGGTTTATACATGTGGTTTACACATGAAGGACAGTCATGAAACATGGTTCAAAGCAAAAATGATGCAAATTGTGGAATTCATCACTGTGGTAAATAAATAGTTGGATAAGCTACAGGAAGAATGTGATTGTGCTGCCAGCTAAATTGAACCCAATGATTGCATTTTAAATGTGGAATTGCACTTAATGCCACAAAAGTAGCTGCCACAGTTCATGCTCCACCAAATCCAATGCCTTTGTGCCTCGCATTAGGCTTGAAGCGGAAAAAGCCACACTTTTCGCTCACACAGAGTCTTTAAAAGCTAAGCATGATATTGAGAAACAGTTGGACATTACAGAAGAGTAAGGAACAAATGGATATTGATGCAAAAATTACAACCACACAAAATAATCCAGATGATTCATTCAAACATAACTCCATACAAAACCAAAATCCCTTTAAGACAAGTCATTTCACTCGGCGGCCATCTTTGAAACGCCTCTCGGGCATCATGCCCTATCTCTTTGAATGGGGAAACATCAAATTCTCCAAAACTGTTCGCCAACCTTATGATTAAATTTCATATTTGAAATCACCAATGAAATCTAACAACAACCGGCTCATAAATTTAGTTTCTAAACGCTCGAATCATGACAAAAAAACTGTATTTTTCAGGCTGGATCAAGCTAATGCGCATGCGCAGACCTAAATCTCTTCGGAGGCGCGCGTCTGACTGTTTCTATAGAAACCGGTGATTCTAACGGCCGCTGAAGTGACGCGAAGACTTTACCAGTCGGCGATTGGCTCTTATTTAGAAGGCGGGACTTATTCCGCCATATTGCGCGTTACACTTTCTCCCATTCAAAACAATACGAGTGACACGTATGGCGGCATTTTAATGCCATTAATGACCGAGCGCACAATTGATGCTTGCGCGCGCAGTAAATCACTTCCGCGAGAGGATAACAGATCTGCACGCGAGGAAACGGGAGCCCGCGAGCTCATTTTAAACCCGCGCGCGTGCATGACATCTCCTCTGCGCGCAGATCAAGCCCTCGCGTGCTCGGACAAGACTCGCAGCACGCGCGTCATCATTCCCCACACTCGCGCTCAATCTTCTATTTCGCTCGCGCGAACACTTTTGATTTTTGTCAGTCGTGGGGCGGGACTTTACTTATTTCAGTGTAACCTCAAATGTCATTGGTCAATTCAGTTTTTCCAGAAGTCTGTTTTGATTGGACGCCTGTTGTAAAACGATTAGACATGGCTTCATCAATGGACCAGATGCAAGTGAGTTAAACTTTATTTATTAACTGATTGATTGCATTATTATTATAATATGGCCTTACTAGATACATTAACTTGATTTATTATTATTTTTATGGAGGTGTAGCTGCTGGGGAAATAAGAGAACACATAGCCTAGTTATATTTGCTGTAGTTCACCGCTACATTACCACTATACTTCCACTAAACAGTATCTGTTTACCCAGCCAAAATTATGTCAGTTCTGAGAACTACAGAAATGTCAAAAGTGTCCATTAAATAGTTGTAACTATGATTCTAAATCCAGAATTGCTTCATGTGGCTTTGGATGAAAGATACATATCAACAAGAGTTGTTGTGTAAGCTTTTTGTTATCATTCTTTGTCAGTTTAATATATTATCAGGTTAATATATTTTCCATTAAATACAGTATAAAATGGTTTCAGCATTTCACTATGTTGAAAGGTTGCAGCTAAAGTTAAGATACAGTACACAGTATGAATGATCATACCCCCCGAAACCCAATTTAGAAATTTTTATATCTAAGACATATTTAGTTTTTTTGTTGTTGTTTTTTTATACTATTATGGGTAAACAGACTGTTTAGTGGAAGTATAATGATAATGTAGCGGTGAACTACTATGTTCTCATTTTTCCCCAGCAGCTACAGCTCCATAAAAATAATAAATCAAGTTAATATAGTATCTAATAAGGACATATAATGATAATAATGCAATCAATCAGTCAATAAATAAAGTTTAACTCACTTGCATAATAATAGTAAATACTATAGTGTTTTGGACCATACTATAGTAAAGTGTAGTATACTATATACATTATACTATTTACAACACTTTGTTAATGAATGCTTCAGTATACAGTGTATTAACTATGATGAACTGATAAACTGTAATAAATACTGTATAGGCTACTTTAGTTTTTACTACAGTAAACTCTGGTGTATATTGTAGTAATATACCCTATAGTTGTAGAAAATTACAGTATTTGGGTAAAGTCAATTTGTTTATATTACCCTCAACAACTATAGAATTACCACAGCAAATTAAAGTACTTTACTTTAGTATGGTTCAAAAACACTATAGTATTTACTATAAATTACTAAAGTATTTTTTCATCTGGTCCAAGCCATGTCTAATCGTTTTACAACAGGCATCCAATCACAACAGACTTCCGAAAAACTGAATTGACCAATGACATTTGAGGTTACACTGAAATAAGTAAAGTCCCGCCCCACGACTGACAAAAATCAAAAGTGTTCGCGCGAGCGAAATAGAAGATTGAGCGCGAGTGTGGGGAATGATGACGCGCGTGCTGCGAGTCTTGTCCGAGCACGCGAGGACTTGATCTGCGCGCAAAGGAGATGTCATGCGCGCGCGCGGGTTTAAAATGAGCTCGCGGGCTCCCGTTTCCTCCCGTGTAGATCTGTTATCCTCTCGCGGATGTGATTTACTGCGCGCGCAAGCATCAGTTGTGCGCTCGATCATTAATGGCATTAAAATGCCGCCATAGGACACGTCTTGTGTTATTCTATAGACCTTATTTACCAGAGAAACAAGCGCGCCGCCATCTTTATAAAATTGTCTTTGAACTTCCGTTTTGCGGTAGCTCTGTCCCAGATAACACACATACGTGGGGCCGATGTTGTCTCGATGGACAAAGTTCCATCGCCGGGACGTAGCTCACGGAGCGTTTGTTCATCGGGAAAATGTCGCCGAGACGTCGGCCTCTGATCGCGAATGCTCTCCGGCCGATGTATGGACGATGCAAAGCTGTAAATACTGGCCGCTGTGCAGGGGCTTTCTAGGACCTTTATTTATTTAGGCTGAACCTTTCGTGCTACACCCAGATAGCACATAATTAACCTAGAATCGATGTTTCTCACGGCATCAAAGACCAACGTCAGACACGCCATTCAAAACTAACGGAAAATCGACGCGGATGGTTTGCTTACCTTATGCTGAAACAATGTTGACATCAGTTGAGTGAAACACGATGTTGATTTCAGTTGGGCTAAAGTTTTACACAGTTTACACATTTTCGTTTTTAAAAATCTCAAATACTTAATACTAATTGATAATTGTGCATGTTTATGTAATAATCACACATCACATTCAGTTAACATTGTTTTAATATTTACAAAATACAGTTACAGATAGCCTACATGTTTAGAGCATACATCCTCCTATACAAACCGTCAATATAATAGAGAAGGCATTTACATTTAAATACACACAGAGGTATACAAGTAAATTACAGGCTTAACAGTCTCAAGTTAAAAAATTAAAAGCAATATTTACTCATGAACAAAACTGGTCATGTTCTGTTGTACCAAACACGTTATTTTTATTGGAGCACAAAAGGAGATGTAAGGCAGAACATCAAGAGACTGATAGCCTCAGTCACAATTCACTATCACAGTTTCTTTTCTAATGGTGACTGAGACTGTGACTCTCTCCTTTTGTGTTCCACAAAAATAAGACATATGGGTGAGTTGATGATTTATATAAAAAAAAATCTTACCCTTGAAAACGGAGGACAGAAGAATATAGCAGAAGAATTGGTTTTCCTTTGTAATTAAAATGTAAGTTCCTCGCTCTTGTATTATCAGGAATGTAAACTCCTTGGGTGAAAACGGTGACAAAGATGTAAACCACAATTTCAATAGCATAGACAAAACTATTTTTAATTACTTTTTAAAAAAAAAAAACATATTATGGGCCAAAAAGAGGTTTAACCCACACTGAAAAGTCATGAAATGCCCATGAGAAGGATGCAACACTAGAGAAACTGGAAAATTAAAGTATGACCATTGGACGAGAAATGCTGATTGGGTCAGCAGGGTCCAGCCAATCCCTCATTAACAATTAAATATCACTTGTTTATATATTGATTATACACAAAATTAATAGTAGTTAATAAGATAGACATGGTTTGTCATTGATAAAATGAGACTGGAAATTTAATCAGAATATTGTCTCAAATTATGCATGTGCTGTATAATATATTGTAGCAAAACTGAGCTCCTGTGACAGTGGAATTTGTAGAGAATATTTCAGTAAAGTCACTGAGAAAATGTATTAGGATTTTCAAACTTGTAGTTTTCTTTTCTCTCTCACAACCACAACAGTTAAGAGCACGTGTTTGAGTGGGATGTCACATACTGATATGTCATATGTGAGATCTCGCATATCAGTTCACAAATAAAATCTGTCCATGACTTCACACTTTTGATACAGGTGTGCTGCAACTGTAGAATAAGGTGCGGTCACACTACGCTTTTCATTCCATTGACCTCCATTCATATGCACACAAATGCGGGAGACCAGAAACGCAAGCTCATGCAAAAAGTTTGGTTTGGAACTCTGACCTGCAAATTCACATCACACGTCTATATGTAAAGAGTATAAAATTGCTATATGAAGGTGTGACCTAATGGCTAAATTTCAGTGTCCGAAGAATTTTCGCATGCTCAAAGTAGTGTGTCTGCAGCTTAAATGTGAGCATATGAATATCTTAATTTCTGATTTGTAGAATAGGACTTGTGCACCACCAGAAAAGAATTTGAAAAGGTTTAACTGTTGTATTGTTTGTAAGAGAGAAAGAGAGAGAAAAGTTTGCAACTTCTAAAAAAACATTGTGTGATTATTCTTTACAACTACAAATCACAGGTGCTCAGTTTTACTATAGTAATACCCTCTCAGAACATGGTAGTAATCAGCCATCCATGCAAAAGCAGAAGTCGGTGTGGTGTACTGTTGGTACATCTGTCCAGGCCAAGATCTGATGTCTTCATGCCTTCAGCTGGGGATCCCAGAGACCCTGCAATAAAAACAGTAGAGTTCAAAATCCATTGTACATGCCCATTACAAAGTATCGCATCTGGTAACATAAATCACCATTCCAGGTTCAATTTAACTTTAGCTCAATAGACAATATTTGTAGCATAATATTGCCCAAAAGAAACAGTTTTGACTTGCACTCTGAATAGTCCTTTAATATGGCATTTTGTGAGAGGCCTTGTCACATTTTCTTCTATAAGTAATTTTTATTCAAAATTAATGATTAATGTAAAATATAAAGAATTCATGCATTTACAAACCTCATTTGGATAAATATGATGTTTTACACAGGAAAGCCTGTCAGTGATGGGCTGTAATGAAAAAGAAAAGACACATAACATATATACCTATCAAAATAGACTAATACAGATTGAAGTTGTGACCAGTCTCTTGATCTGGGTAGTGGCAGCTATTGGGGAAACTCACCATCTTCATGGCATCAAGGCCACGTCCTGAAGAATCTCAGCGCCAAACGCTGGAGATCACATCTCATCTGGTAACAAGAGCACAGCCATAATTGTAAGAACTCTAATGACATCTTTACCCCCTGATATTGTATTGGTGATTTAATTCAAACATTTTAGAGGCTGAGTATGAGCAGTGTGTAAGCTGACCAGATTTATGTGAAAAATAACTTAAATGCCTAAAGTTGTCGACCCCCTGAACCAGTCAGCATTTAAAGTATTTAAGTATTTGGTAACACTTTACAATAAGGTCCATTAGTTAACATTAGATACTAATACATTATTAAAATCTTGTTAACATTAGTTAATGCACTGTGAAGTAACATGAACAAACAATGAACAACTATATTTTCATTGACTAACATTAACAAAGATTAGTAAATACAGCAACAAATGTATTGCTCATAGCTAGTTCAAGTTAGTTAATACATTAACTAATGTTTAACAAATGAAACGTCTTTTAAAGTGTTACCAAATATTTAGTAAAATGTATTTAAGAATGTATCAGTAAAAAATACACACAAATAACTCAAAGACCTAGAGAAAATATATTAATGACCATAACATCCTGTTATCATAATAGTTTATCATAACTACAACCACTATAACATTATTTGTCTCCTCATCTCATTTTGCTGATTATTTTATGCTAAAGGCTTTTCACAGACACTCTCACTGAAACAACCAGGGATTAAAGAGTTAGTTCACCCAAAAATGAAAATTCTGTCATTTATTACTCACCCTCATGCCGTTGCACACCCGTAAGACCTTCGTTAATCTTCAGAAGACAAATTAGGATATTTTTGCTGAAATCCGATGGCTCAGTGAGGCCTGCATAGCCAGCAATGACATTTCTTCTCTCAAGATCCATTAATGTACTAAAAACATATTTAAATTGGTTCATGTGAGTACAGTGGTTCAATATTAATATTATAAAGTGACAAGAATATTTTTGGTGTGCCAAAAAAAAAAAAAAAAAAAAATAATAATAATAATGTGATAGCCGATTTCAAAACACTACTTCAGAAAGCTTCGGAGCATAATGAATCAGTGTATCGAATCAGCGGTTCTGAGAGCCAAAGTCACGTGATTTCAGCAGTTTGGCTGTTTGACACGATCCGAAACGCTGATTCATAACGCTCCGAAGCTTCCTGAAGCAGTGTTTTGAAATCGGCCATCACTATATAAGTCATTATTTTGTTTTTTGGTGCACCAAAAGTATTCTCGTCACTTTATAATATTAATATTGAACCACTGTACTCACATGAACTGATTTAAATATGTTTTTAGTACATTAATGGATCTTGAGAGAGGAAATGTCATTGCTCCCTATGTAGGCCTCACTGAGACATCAGATTTCAACTAAAATATCTTAATTTGTGTTCTGAAGATGAATGAAGGTCTTACGGGTGTGGAACGGCATGAGGGTGAGTAATAAATGACAGAATTTTCATTTTTGGGTGAACTAACCCTTTAATGATTTTAAAATGTGAAAAATCTTACAGGCCCCAAACTTTTGAACAGTAGTGCATGTTTGAGGATTTGCTTACTGGTTATATGATTTTTAGCCTGAGATTTTCTTCGACAAGAGTGCAGGCCATCAGCATGGAAGAATCTAGGAACATAAACAGTTTATCACAGAGCCTATATAATGTCAGGTTCATTAGAATCAAAACAGCTACAGCAGAGGTGAAATGCAGGAAAGAGAAAGTAGAATATGCAGAATATATATACAAAATTGTATTAATAGAATTTGTTTTAGGCTTACTTCATTTTATATTGCTCTGTGTTACTTACGTTTGTATGTCAGAACTTTACAAACTGTAATATTAAAAAATAATTTTGCAAAAGAAAATAACATGCATGGTGATACAGGTAAAATATTTTGTGGGGCAACACTTTGGAATGGGAAACATATTTACTATTAACTTTTGCCTCAAACTCTTAATATACTGCTTATTAATAGACAGTAAGGTAGTTATAGCGTTTAAGGGTGGATATCAGGTAGGATTTAGGGATGTTGTAGAATAAGGTCATGCAGAATAAGGCATTGATATCTGCTTTATAAGTAATAATAAACAGCCAATATGCAAGCTAATAAGCAACTAGTTTAAAGTGAGAATTGTTCCCCATACTAAAGTGTTACCCTCTGAGGAAAAAATGCGTATGAAGTTATTTAATGAGCTTTCTCAGTTCACCTGAGTGTCCTAAAGATACGTTACTCCTGTCAGCAGCTCTTCCCCCTCCGGTGTTGTTGATTTGTTCACTCCTGAAATCACAGAACATTTTTTCTTCAATGTGATTGGTATTAAATTATTAAACATTAAATGTAATCGAGGTAATTTGTTTACCATGAAAGATAATTTCATTTCGTTTCATTTGATTTTCGCGCTTCCTGTAAGGGATGTCAGTACAGCAGTTTAAATAAATTAGCTCACTCCCAATTACCCATTGACGGATTACCAAAAAAACCTTAACAAAACTACCAAAGCCTCTCTTCTGAACATAAAGATGTGATTAAAAACGCAAACTTTCATAAGAGCTCAGTATATTAGCCAAACAGTTCTGAAAACGGTTATGCTAACGGACTTTTTCGAAGAAAATAAACTATTTCAATAAAGTAAATATTCGACAGAAGCGTGTCAATTACAGGTAAGAAACATATCCAGAACAGTTTTATACTATTTATGTGATTTTAGGGACTAAACTCACCCGAAAGCAGAGAAAGCAACAGCGAGAGACGGAGATTTTGCAGCTTGTCCGTTAGTGCGGTGCACCGTTACCATGGTAACTTCTCCAGTGTTTGAACGTTCAAAGTGCGCGCCCATTAAAACAGGTAAAAGTCACGCAGTATTTAAACATCTACCATTAACGTTACCGGTTTATGACCTGATCCGTTTATTTTGCAGAGGACGAGATATGTTCAAATAATTTGGCTACTTACAAAAACTTTTCTGAACTAAACAAGCTGGGCTGACCTAGCATTCTGCTGCTCATCTTCCCTTCGCCTCCGAGAAATTGAGATTACAAACTGCCTGTAGTAAACCGAGTGCCTTAGTAACTTTTAAGTGTCACAGAAATATAAAAAAGATTTTTCTAATTTACTTAAAGTGAAAACTTACCTGAAAACCACAGATGTTGCCGGAGTCGCCATTTCTCTCGTCGGTTGCAGAGATGAATGGTCACGCGCAAACAGAAAAGCGCGGCATATCGGCCTGCAGTCGTGATCCGACCCAAAGCCGACGAGCTGGAAATAGAGCTCGGACTGAAGATACGCGCCTATGCCTGGCCGATCCTTATTAGATGTTACAGATATGAGGCCGACGTTCCGCTCTGCGGCCGACGTCGGCCACATGTATGTGTGCTATCTGGGGTACATTTCTATGGCATCGCTGTCAAAGAATAATTAGTTGGTTAAGTGGATTTACTTGTTGTAGAGTTAATGAAAGTTATCACGAGCATTGTTATGTTCAAAGCAGATGTCTTAACAAATGTCAGTAGATCGGGAAGATTTTAAAACGAGCAGTTCATTCATAAATGTAATATCGCTGTGTAAATATAAACCGGAAGTCAAAAGACAACGAGCGCAACGCTGAAAAGGGGCGGGGCTACATAAGGTCTATAGTCTTTGACAAAACTCATCTCAACACTGAAGATCCCAAATCAACACGCAGGACCCAGAATCAGAGAATATGTCATTTGCGGCTCCATTCAGTCTACAAACCAAAACAATTCTAAACGGACTTATCAAACATAGAATAAACTGCACAAATCTATATAATGTCTACACATTATACATGTAACTAGTTATGCTTAGAACACTCACAATTCATGTAATTGTTATAACTGTTGAATGGTTGATTGAAAGTGTGCCTTGTTTGGTATGACTGTAAATCTCTGATCATAACTTAAATTTTTCGCTTGAATGAAATCTGTGTAAAATGTATCATCATTTTTAGAGAAATCATGTCTAAACTGTACTCTCTGTATTTCCTGCTGAGAGCAGGAAAGTTAGTCCAGGAAAGTTAGTTCACTTTCAAATAAAAATGTCCTGATAATTTACTCACCCCCATGTCATCCAAGATGTTCATGTCTTTCTTTCTTCAGTCGAAAAGAAATTAAGGATTTTGATGAAAACATTATTCTCCTTATAGTGGACTTCAATAGACCCCAAACGGTTGAAGGTCAAAATTAGTTTCAGCGCAGCTGAATGCTAGTCTCATTTATATTTTTAAAGAGAAGTGTCTTGTGTTATGTGTTTACAAATTTAATGTCTTAAACTGCAATTCAGTTTGTTCACCAAAGCTTTTAAACATTGTGTAGAGGAGAAAACAAATAACAAAGGTGACTGCTTGTATTTTATTGAAAGATAAGAAGGCGGCCAAGAGAAATTGTTCGAAGCTATATGAAAATGGCACCTAAAAGATGTTCTGATACAGCTAAAGCTATGCCTAAACAGCGGTTTGGAGAAGATTATTTTATGCATTGGTGATGCAATGGGATGGCAGATCTACAGTAGGCCTACATGCAAGAACTGGACAAAGTGTTGAACAGCTTCATGTGATATCATGGAAAGACAGAGGCGAAGAGCCAAATTTAGTGCCCAGGTGAAAAAAAAGTACACTTCTATAATATACTTAAAGTGCTCTATTTTTGCGCACTAATTTTATACTTAATATACTAAAAATTCTTCTTTAGTACTTCTTAAGATCATCTTAAGATCATCTAAGTGTACTCAACTGTGCTATTTTGAGACAGCAAAAATTATATTTAGTTACCACTTGTAGTACACTATGGGTTCGAATGTACTATAAGTGGTATCTAAATAAATTTTCTAAATACAGAGATAGTATATTAAAAGCACATTTTAGTTCATATTTCATGCTGTCTCAAAATAGCACAGTTGAGTACACTTAGATGATCTTAAGATTATCTTAAGAAGTACTAAAGAAGAATTTTTAGTATATTAAGTAAAATTAGTGCACAAAAATAGAGCACTTTAAGTATATTATAGAAATGTACTTTTTTTCACCTGGGTGATGTTGTCAACTTCATTGAATACCAAGATAAAATCATTTCAGATCCAATATTTTGGTCCATTAAAAATGTAGAGATGAGAAAAACTGGTAGCAAAACTATCCCCTTTTAACTTTGACTGGGATTGTGACTTCCATTTGTAGACATCCTTTGGCTTGCCAATGTCACCAACATTGACAAACCCATTGTTGGTGAAATTCTCAAAGCAAATGCTGAACATCCAGTCAGTCAATTCAAGAGTAACTCCACCACTGGTTTGTTTTGTTCACAAAGTCATTTTTTAGAGCAATATAAAGAGTTTTAAAAGAAGAATCAAAGGGAAAAGATCAACTTTATAAAGAAAAAAGCTGTGTTTTAGTTGCTTACATGTTAGACACAGGAGCAAAGAGTGTAAAAGGTGCAAAGTGTGCAGAAGCATCCCAGTGTTCTTCACATTCATTTCAAAGAGCTCAAAGCTGATAAAGCTGTCAACACAAACAGTATGCAGGACCAACTATCAACAACACACTTGTATCTGCCCAAACATGTGGTTCAACTTTACAGATGTTGTTTATGCACAAAAAGTAACATTGCACACTAACTAAAGTAAAAAAAAAAATGAAATTATAATCAACCACCCCTTTAAAGGCACAGTATGTAATTTTCGTTGCTAGAGGTGGCTTATTCAAAACAATAACAAAGCCATGGCTTGATCTTGCTGTGAAGGAGTGTGGAATGATGGGAGTTGTTCACCTCCACTGCCGATGGAAATCAATCCGACGATCATGTTCATGGATGAGGTAATGAAATAAAGTCGCAAATAAATCAACTTTTATAGCTGTTACATTTAAACACATGATTGTATTTCATTCTAATGGATTGGCCACAAGTAACGTAATATTTAATGCTAAATTACTGCTCATACATGTCACTTTATTTGTTGAATTAAATGGTCGAGTAACGCAGCACAGTTTTACCACTTCCGCATTTTTTCATTAAAGGCCCTAGCCCCAGCAAAACATTCACGAGTGAACTGGTGGGCAGGATGGGTTAGATTTGTCAGATATGTCTGTGACAATTGAAACTATGTCACATATGCTGTTAGTAGAGCTCAACTTGTTTTGAAACTTCAACATTCCCTTTATAGTCAATTCTGAGAATTGTTTCTAAACATCAAAAATGTTACAAATGTATTGCTGAAACACATTACAAAGACTGTGAACTATGTAGTACTGAATTGTGGAGTTAGACCGTTAAAGAGTTTTTCACGAATTCTGTGTTTTATTAGGGCTAAAACGGTGGCTCGATGACGCCACCGAGGAAGGCCCCTCCTCTAACACTAAAGTAGGTAAATGCAGATAAATGCAATATTTCACAAATATACTGATATTTCAAAGACGGTCCCACTTTATATTAAGTGGCCTTAACTACTATGTACTTACATTAAAAAAATAAGTACAATGTACTTATTGGGTTCATATTGAATTGCAAAACACTTTTGCTGCTATTGAGGTGGGATATGGGTAAGGTTAGGGAAAGCTTTGGTGGTATGGGAAGGTTTAAGAGTGTAATTATAAATGTAATTATAAATGTAATTACAGAAATTAATTACAGATGTAATAACATGCATGTGTTTTTAAAATATAAGTACAATGTAAAAACATGCATGTACACAATAAGTGCATTGTATCAAATGATTAATTTAAATGTAAGTACATAGTAGTTAAGGCCACTTGATATAAAGTGGGACCTCAAAGACATTTACATTAAATACTTTATGTATTGCTTACACGCTTTTTTTACAAGTATAAAGTTCAACACAAGCATATATTATTTAAATACCAATGTAGTGGGGTCTATGTATTTTATAAGTTTTATTTTGATAAACATGACACAATATAACATCACGACTACATGAACAGAGCTTTAACTGTTATAAAAATACAGATTTTTGAGCATTAGTCGAACTAAAGGTCTGAGTAATTTGAAGCCATACGTCACAGTCTCATGGCGTCTGCGCTGTCTCAAGTCGGACAAAATTTCTAACCGGCATGCACTGCTTCAAGTCAGCCGCCAATCGGTCTGTGCAGCGCTGCATGAAGTCGAACAAGCCTAATAACTGTTGATGACGCGCTGGAGCCACCGAGCATGGCCCCGCCCCTAACACTATAATAACTACAGCGTATTAACATCAGTGGCTCGCCCGCTCAATCGCGGGTTATGGTGGACTCAGATCGGCTCGCTTACTTTCAGTTTGCTTTTCCACTGCAGTTTAGTACCGCTTCAAAGTGGGTGGAATTATAGACTGATCATTATAGTTGCACCGCCTTTACTGCCATGGATTGGGAAAAAATCGCAGCAACAGTGTTTCTGGAAAACTGTGTACCACTGGTGCCCACCAATGAGTGTAAGTTGCATTGTGTGCTTATGTCCTAATTAGTATGTAAATCACAGTAACTCTACTAAATTGTGCAACCGTCTAAGGTGATTCTTTTGTTTATAGCCTGTTTTGTTGACACGCCCCCAGCGTTATATCATTTACTTTGTGGTTTTTTTAATCATTCAAATTTGGCTGGGTGGTTAATAACACATTTTTCTGTGGCGTGACAAACACAGAACACATTGCTTTACAGGAACTTTAATAAAGAAAATAATAAAAAAATGTTGCGTGACAAGCAAGTTCGATGACACACCTATCTCAGAGCATCAGGTATTTCACCTTATTTTTTAGTAAACTTCAGACAGCTCTGACAACTAACACCTCACAAACTAATCTTGTCCTCCTGTACATATGAGCATGTATAATGATTAATAAAAACATAGGCTAACCACTTAGCAAAGTAGAAGTCATCCATTACTGAGATGGAGAGAGGAAACTTCCATTCAAATAACAATATAATAAAATAATAAAACAATAAAACTATTTGTTGTTTTAGATTAAAGGACTGTACACTGATCAGGTGTAACATTATGACCATCTTCCTAATATTGTGTTGATCCCCTTTTGCCGCCAAAACAGCCCTGACCCGTCTAGGCATGGACTCCTCTAGACCCCTGAAGGTGTGCTGTGGTATCTGACACAAGCAGATCCTTTAATTCCTGTAAGTTGTAAGGTGGAGCCTCCATGGATCGAACTTGTTTGTTCAGCCAGGGAATACCGTTTCTATGAAAGATTGTACATGGTCTTACCAATCTAGGTGGTACGTGTCAAAGTAACATCCACATGGATGGCAGGACCCAAGGTTTCCCAGCAGAACATTCCCAAAGCATCACACTGACTCTGCCGGCTTGCCTTCTTCCCATAGTGCATCCTGGTGCCATGTGTTCCCCAGGTAAGAGACGGATGAGGATGGAAATGTCATGCAGGTTGTTTTGATTATGAACAGAGATAGTCTAAGGTTTTCTTGTATGAGTCCACTATTCTTTTTTTTTTTTTTTTTTTGAGCCTTGGTGTGCCGACTTTTCAGTTTTTTTAATCATTTCCTTTGTCAAGCACCCAATCCTGAGCTTTTTTCTTTTTTTTTTGCCACTGATGTGCGTGCTTCGGTCCTATTTTTGCTGATTTTTTATACAATAGCCAGTAAAATGTGAACATACCGGATTTGTTTAAACCATCCAGTAACTTGTACGTCTGGTTCTGTGTTATGTTCAGATGTCTGCTTTCTCTTTTAAAAAACATTCAGCCACAATGATAATTTATCATGTATCATTACTCACTAAAATCACTATTAAGAAATTACAGACTAATCAGAAAATATCTATGAAAAATAAATGTGGGTAAGACAGCAATGTTTTGATCAACAGAAAGTTCAAAATGTAAAACAAGTGCAGAAGAAAAGCTTCGTTAATATTGATGGGCCAGATTATAAACTTTGCCACTAGGTTCAAGTAAACAGGCAACATTCTAAAAAAATCACTTTCATTCATTAAAACTGTTCAAACATTATTAAAAAAGCCCAAATTGAAGTCATTATGTGTCATATTTCTTTATTAAGATAATCATGATACAAAGACTGATATTTAAATTCATCTTTAGACAGATATAACTGAGCAAACCACATTGCAATTGCATTGCAACATTTGTAGACATTTTAAGAAGGATATCAATTATCTGTTGAGAAAGTGTCGGATAGTTGAGCTTGATAAAATCAATAATGAGGTGCATGGCTTTGAAATAATTTTTTTGACAGTTATAGATAAAAAGAAAAAAGAAAGAAAACAAAAAGGCAGTAAAGAACAATTTTACCATAAAGCGATTCTTTATAGAACATACTATGTGTAAAGTAGTATGTTAAGTTGTGTTTACATATAGTTTATATCTATATTTTGTACATTTCTAAACAAAACTATACTGGTATCTAATTTAGGCCACCTAGCAGGTTTTGTGGTTTAAAAGAATATTGTCACACCCACATTATGCTTTATATAAAGAGAGCTGCAATAAAACCACACAGAAACTGGCGAGCACGAGAGGTCTTTACGGTAAACTAAATATTTGACAAAACTGGCACTTATTTATTTTTTTTAACAAATGTACAGTGGTGTAACTTTGTTTTAAAAAGTTAGTAGGACAGGAGTGTGTGTATAGAAATGTAGCCTACAATAATAAATGCACAAAATGTATTGACAGAACTCGTGTTTAATGTGATAGTAGTATTGTTAGTCTCGAGATTATTTACATTAGTGAATAAATATGTAGATCCGCTTTAAAAATATCTGGAGCGTGCCAGAGGTTTGGGTTCTAGTCCTCCCTCGTATAGTTTATTTTATTTTTTTAACCAAAAATGTTAATCAGTGACTGTACATCAAGAGAAGGGACAGGTTTGTGTGCATTTTGTTTTGTGATTTCACCAGAACTGCCTATTTTGAAGCGCTCGTCCGTGTGAAGAATGATAACAGCGGGAGCGAGCACTCAGCATGATTTCAGAAACACATTACAGCGCCAGATCGCCTCTTATTTAACACAAACGTTCGAATTTCTAATCAACTACTAGAGATGTTTCTTTTGTATTAGATACATGCCACGAGATGTTTCAAAAAGTGGTGTGGACATGTCCCACCCGCAAATTACGCCTATGCAAATGTATACTTTTTTTTTTTCTTCAACTAAACATGCATAATTTTTCTCCACAGTCATGTTTTCACTGGTACTATTCTCAGGTATGGAATATCTTTTATACTTTATTTTTTTTAATTTAATAATTATTTTCATCCTTATTTAAAAATACATGTGTGAGGAGGGGGTCCCACTACAAAAAATAAAGAAAGAAATGTTTTTGCATTTTTGTTAAATTATTACACCCATCATGACTTTTATTTTCTTAAATAGTAGTATGAATCTGACCGTTTCACATATACTTGACGTAAATATGCCTATTTGATTAGTAAACTAGAAATAGTGCAGAATCTTGAATTTTCCTCATTTGTGATCATTTTCTTTGTTTCATATATTTAGATTTGTGTTCAACTGTCGTCACTTCAGTTGGTTGACCTGAAATCCTATGGCGAAATGCTCGCTTATATAGCCAGTCGCCCCGCCCATTTTGGCGGGCTTTGGCGCCCTGCATCGCCATAGGCTTGCGCAGCTCCGCCATGCCATCATTGGTTCAAAATGTTTTCCAGTTTGAACCAATAGCCGTGCAGTTACACTGTGTTATTGAAAAAGGCTTCAGCATCAGGAAAAAATTAGTTTTCCCCATACGCAGTATGAAGTATCTCAGGGAACTGAGGTTACGTTCGTAACCGAGTACATTTTACCATAAATATCATTCTACGCTTAAAATAACATTAAGACTGAACATGCATTTCTAGCAGGCAAAATGCCGTAAATACATAATATCCAATCAAACCTACCTCATCTTCTGTGGTCAAAACTCACTGCATCCACACAAGCAGCATGTTTATGATAGGTTGTGTGCAGAATCTGCTGCCTTTGTATGGAGGACCAAACCTGCAAAAACAATAAATAAATAAAATGTAAATAAATATAAGAAATGTAAGAAAACATATATAAATAAATAAATACATACATGAATACATAAATATACACGGAAATGTATAAAAAAAAGTATTTATGCTTTTATTTCTTTATGTATAATTTTATAGAAACATTAGATATTAGAGATTTAAACATTTACAGACATTATGATTATGAAATGTAAAAATTGAATTCATAAAATTTCAACATTAACGTATTACGTTAAAGGGTTAGTTCACCCAAAAATTCTGTCATTGATTATTCACCCTCATGTCGTTCCACACCCGTAAGACCTTGTTCATCTTTGGAACACAAATTAAGATATTTTTTATAAAATCCGATGGCACAGTGAGGCCTCCATTGACAGCAAGATAATTAACACTTTCAGATGCCCAGAAAGCTACTAAAGACATAATTAAAACAGTTCATGTGACTACAGTGGTTCAACCTTAATATTATAAAGTGAAAAGAATACTTTTTTTGTGCCAAAAATAACAAAATAATGACTTTATTCAACAATATCTAGTGATGGGTTATTTTAGAACACTGCTTCATGAAGCTTTGAAGTTTTACAAATCTTTTGTTTTGAATCAGTGGTTCGGAGCGGCAAAGTCACGTGAACCATTTAAAATTTTAGGTGTGTCCCATTTCGTGTACTTATGCACTATTCTATGATGTTTTTAAGTACAAATAGTGCGAGTAGTGCGTTCACAGAAAATTCCAAAAAGAAAAAGTGCACTTTAAAGGGGTGGTTCAGTGGTTTTTTTCTAGGCGTGATTGTGTTTTTGGGGGCACAGTTTAACATGTCTTAATGCTTTGTTTTTTTGAAAACGCTGTATTTTTCATATATTTTACCTTTATTCTACACCTCTGTTTCCACTGTCATATGAACAGCTTGTTTGACTTTCTGCTTCTATGAAGCCACTCCCTCCGAAATACGCAATGTGCTCAGATTGGTTAGCTGGCCCAGTGTGTCGTGATTCGCTGAAGCGTCCGGAAACGCCACGCCCCTTACCATTCGTTATTACTAGTGCTTCAGTGGAAATGTAAATAATGGCGTCTATATTGCTGTATCAAATTGAGCCAAATCAGACCCAGATGAAGAGGGTCAAGCAGAACCTCTTCAGTCAAGGCTTTTAAATGAATGGTATTTCATTTTTTATTTGTGTCAAAGTGTTTAGATATGCTGTTTGTTAGCTTTCAATATATGTTTTTTTTCCTGATTAAAGCTTTGCTGTAGCTGAATACATGACTGAGTAGTATCATTTTTGTAAAGATAGTGTTTAATTTATAGCATGAACAACTGTTTGTCTGTGAACATAGAAGTTTGTTGGCATTTGTAGAATTTAGTTAACTAGCTAGCAAAGCAAAAAAAGTGTTGGTCTTTGTTTACGTCCTTGATGCAACCAAAAATAGCAACAGAACTATATGTTTAAAAGACATGTACAAACAATAAAACGTACATACAGTTTGAAGCCAGTAAACAGCAGCTTCTGCTTTTAAAGTGGGAACTGCTTGCAAATCCAGCATTGAACTCATATAGATTCTGGAAGCTGTCTTCAGGTCCGCATCCAGTGTAGAAAATATCTCTGATTATTATAATGGGTTCTATTATCTTTTGACGCGTTGCGCCGCTCACGTCTGGTGTACACAACTCTGTCGCTTTCCATTATGCTGTGCCACATGGCCTCGGCCACTTTGTTGCGTGTTCCCGGGGGCGTGTTTTGCAGGGTTTATGATGTCACCAACCCGGAAAGAAGCTTGTTGTAGTCCAAACCGGTCGTTTTTGTAGGCATTAAACTGCCGTTACTTTAAAAGACTTTCATTGAACTTTCAGTGCTGTAACTTTGCGGATACTATTTATGCTCAAACAGCAACATTACACACTAACTAAAGTTAAAAAAGTGAAATCGCAATGAACTTCCCCTTTAAATACCCGGATGATGCACTAAATTGAAGTGTGGAATGTGTGGAAAGCTTCAAAGCTTCATGAAGCAGTGTTTTGAAATCACCCATCACTAGATCTTGTTGAATAAAGTTGTTATTTTGTTTTTTTGGTGCACAAAAAGTATTCTCGTTGCTTTATAATATTAAGGTTGAACCACTGTAGTCACATGATCTGTTTTAAATATGTCTTTAGTAGCTTTCTGGGCATTGAAAGTGTGAATTATCTTGATGTCAATGGAGGCTTCACTGAGCCATCAGATTTCATCAAAAATATCTTAATTTGTGTTCTGAAGATGAACGAAGGTCTTATGGGTGTGGAACGACATGAGGGTGAGTAATTATTTTAATTTTTGGGTGAACTAACCCTTTAATGCTTAACAACAACTTTTCAAACATGTAAGTCCCCTCCAAATATTGTAAATATGTGAAATATATCAACTTTTATGTGAAGGTGAGTAGATTTCCCACTACAAGTAGTCTTTTTTCTTAATGCTGCCCGTGAGCTAAACATAGAATGTATGAACAAAGTCACCAGATCTAAGTATTCACAAATAAACACCCTTTCAACACGAAACCAAGAAATGAGACCGTCTCAGGTTACGTATGTAACCATGGTTCCCTGAGAACAGGGAACGAGACTCTGCGCTGAGTGCGCTATGGGGAACGTCCTCCGTGACCCGTGCTCGAAATGCCAAAAATCACCACACTCCAATCCTATTGGCCGGCGACAGCCTATCACGTCAAACAGGGCGAACCGTGACGTATAAAGGGAGCGTCTTTCTTCTTGTCTTTGAGCGACTGTAGCAGGCATCCTGCAGCATGGCATGAAAGCGCAGAGTCTCGTTCCTTGTTCTCAGGGAACCATGGTTACACACGTAACCTGAGACGTTCCCTTTGGAAAGGGAACTTCTACTCTGCGCTGACTGCGCTATGGGGAACGATATACCCACGCCGCAATGCTAGAGGAGAATGCCAGTCCAAATGTCTGGACACACATCCGGCAGTTCCAGGGAAAAACCGGGGGCAGAACTCCAAGGCTGTCAGTGACAGCATTCCCTATGGCCAACAGCCCAAGCTGAGCCTAAAAGAGGCCTTCCGAAAAAAGCCTACCAAGGCTGCTCGAGCATCTGGAACCAACAGCCCGAGAGGGGGTGGTCCCTTTAAGGGAATGTGGCCAAGGAACCAAAGGAACCTCGGCCAGTCACTTGGGGGGAAAAATCCATCCCGCTGCCACCAAGGAGGCCTAGCCAGATCCAGCGAAGCTAAATCTGGCCTAGCCAACCTTGTCTGATATACAGAATCTCCAAGCGCAAACTCCAGAGAGGAGAGCAGGAAAGAGCGACTGAGAAAGGGCAGTAAGCAACTCAAACCCACACGCAGAGATGGGCATCCTGGAGAGCGGAACTCAGCTAAACGCTCTGGACCCTCGTATGAGGGGAGTACAACCACTCATCCAAGGATCTACTCAGCCGCTAACAAGGTGCTGAGGAGGCTGTGCGCTAAAGACCCCTGACCCAGGGGAGCACAAATCAGCCTGGGGGCTGGTCTAACGGGAGACTTCATAGAAGTCTACAACCATACCAGCTTAGGGAGCTTAGCACAATTACGCAGTTAACCCCGAAGGGAAGTACAAAGCTCAACCTAACAGACAGACCGTAAAGCGGGCACATAGTCATGGAGGCCGGGAAAAGGGCCTACAACATAACCAGAGTTCACCAGAGAACTAGAACTGAATGCAGACGGCGGTAGCCCAGGATGGCCTGACCCTATTGCATATCAAGGTGGAGCAAACACCAAGACATAACAGCTGCAAGTGCCCACGAGACAGCCCGTCCAACACAAACCAACGAGCAGTGCACTCGGTGAAGTACCTTCTACTCTTTAAGCAAGAGGAGTACAACATACGCCATCATGCGCTAAGGAAAGGCCCCGTGGGCCTATAATCCCAGCAGGCACGTGGCATCAGCTCGTGGCAGTGTTATCAGGGTTCAGGCTGAACAGACCGACTACACAGGAGGTCATAGTCAACCCGAGACCCGGCCAGCCGGCGAAACCATCCCTTTTGCTGTCAAAGGTCAGCATGCTCCACAGGAGGCCTTTACGGCCTACCCGTCACACGCGGCATCAGCCAGCGGCCACTAAAGTTCTAGGAGCAAAAATAGAACCTGTTAAATAGACAGAGAAAATATTTTAGCTCGACTAGAGCTAAAGGGAATAAACGCACAAAATACTCAGTAAAAACATCTTTTACTCTCAGCGAGAGGAGTACCAAGCTAAACTCCGACATGCTAGCAAAGGAAGGCCTGAAAACGGCCTGTAAACTTAAAAGCGCACGGCGATAGCTAGTGCGTTTATACAACACCCAAGGGGTATGAGACATACAGAAACCCATACAAGCTGTGCCAACTAAGACATGAAAGGAGGCCCCAACGGGGGCCAATGACTTCCATAAACATCTGGCAACAACAGAGCAACGTATGACTCATCATGGAATGATGCCCGTACACGACCAGCGTAGCTGGGCCAACAGGAAGCTATAAGAGAAGCCTGGAAAGGCCTGCTACTTAAAGAACCATGTGGCACCAGCCCGTGGTCATGACAGGGCCCTAGCTACAAGGAAGGGCCAGTATAACCTAAAATGACAATTTTAAGGGAACTAGCTACACAACCTGAGCCTAGGCATACACATTCCAGCAGGCAATGTTAATCATGCTAAACAGCGTGAGCGTAACCAGCATCGTAGACCAACAGCGCTGTATCCAAACAAGCTGCATACAGAGAGGCTAAAAGGCAAATAGCCAACAATCAAACAGCAATGAACCCCAGATGCTGTGGTGCAAACGACCGGGAGAGGTCAGGTAAACAAAATTCCCTACACTCATCCTGAGTGTGCGATCCAACAGGTGATGCACTCAGTGAAACACAAACCCTAACCAGGGAGTACAACAACAACACCGTATTCATATATAGAGGCCGGATAAAGCCTGCTATCATAGAAAACAGGTGTAACCTGTGGCAGCACAAGCACGCTCACATAACACACCTGCATAAACATATGAGGGGGAAATATGGGCAAAAAACGGCCAGCAACTTCCTCAGAAGGAGGCCAGAACTAGGAACTATACAACCGCAGGGGGATAGTCATAACAGGGGGATGTAAACAAACACACACCTAACCTAGTTCTAGCCTAGCCGCTAGCTAAGGACTGTATGTAGACCAAGCTACACTCGGGCTATGAATTCCCAAACACACAGAGAAAGCAGTGCGAGCGACAGCACTAGGTGGCCGAAAAAACGGCCAACACATAACTGACTAGCGAAAGCTAGTTCTAGCTATACACAGTATCAGCCGAGAAACTACACCAACGCTAAACAACAAAGCGGCCATAAAGGGCCTGCCTGTCACAGTCAGCCTAACATACAGTTATTTGCCCAAATAACCCCTTAAAAACATGAACAGATGACAACTATATGCACGGGAAGCTATACAGGAAAAGCAAGGTCTATATTGAGAATAAAAAATGGACCTGGCTTACCTCCTGTGGCTCATAGAATGCAGATTCCTCCCCGTTTCGTCACACGGAGGGGAAAATCCAAAGTCCCATAAGCCCAAAAGCACTTTCACTATCAAGCCCACTACATCAGCCCGACTGTAAAGCCCGCAGCATATAGATGTCACAAACGCTACCGGGAGGCGAAGGAAGAGCGAGGGCGAGAAAAAGCCCTCGCGAGAGCGGAGATTGATTACCGGCGCAGCTGGCGCTGCTCCTCGATCACCTCCCTCAGATCTTGTTTCTTCCTTCTGGCATCTCGCCGTCTCTGCGACTTACTCCGAGGAGGAGGAGGCGCACGAGTGGCGACACTTTCCCTCTGGGCCTGCCTCTGAGCTTCGGCTCGAGACGGCCTGGGATCTCCCGGCTGTCTGGGCCCAGAGCTGGATCTGAGCGGGATGCAAGATCTAAACGCCGCGGAGCGCGTCTTCGCCTCCCCGAACTTCTCAACCACCGCCTGCATGGAGGTGCCGAAAAGTTCAGTGGGCGAAACCGGGGCATCGAGGAGAAACCATTTCTCTTTCTCCCCGATGTCCGCACAGTTGAGCCACAGATGTCGCTCTGTGGCCACCATGCCCGCCAATGATCGGCCGATCGAGGCGGCAGTTTGATTGGTGGCCCTCAGAGCGAGATCCATGGTCCGACGCAATTCCGCGACTGCCTCAGCGGAAAGACCTTGACCAAGAGAGCAATCGCTCCTGGGTCCAAGGATGTTAAAGATAAAACATTGTCGTCATCCGCCAGCAGCGCGTCCTCGTCAGTCGCTTCAGCTCGAGAAAGATTGACACCCCTCTCAAATTCCTCAGCGAGCTTCACCTGCGAGCCCCATGATTTCAGCCGCCGCTGAGCCTCAGCACGAGCGGGGCTGGAACCACCAGGCAGTGGTGGTGGCACCTCTCCCCTTGAGAAGAGGGCCAAACGAGAACGGAGCGTTTTCATAGGAAAACGCTCACAGTTAGCACAGGCAGCACCCTCGAGTACTGACCGTGCGTGCTCCTCGCCCAGACAGAAAACGCACAAGTTGTGTGTGTCCTCCAGTGTCAGAAACCTGGGACAAGGATCAGCACACTTCCTGAATGATTTAGCAGACATATTTTCTTTTGGCAGAGTGAAAAAGGCACAAGCAAAAGCAAAAAGAGGATGTCGAAAAGCGAAAAGACAAGAGGATGTCGGCTGTTTCCCCAGGCGCTCCCTTTATACGTCACGGTTCGCGCCGTTTGACGTGATAGGCTGTCGCCGGCCAATAGGATTGGAGTGTGGTGATTTTTGGCATTTCGAGCACGGGTCACGGAGGACGTTCCCCATAGCGCAGTCAGCGCAGAGTAGAAGTTCCCTTTCGAAAGGGAACTACACTTTCACTCCCTCTCCCCACAGCCACTCAAATGTTTGCATCCCCCAAGTTACAAAAACATTTTTAGGGTTAAAAGTCAAGTATCGATGCCATTGTAGAAACTGTAGTCACCCATTATGAATGTGACAGTGTCTGAACAGGGAAATAACTGAAATGGTATTAATTACAGTTGGATGAAAAAGTATGGGAATCACTTACAGAATTTGTGAAAATGTGAATAATTTTAACAAAATAAGAGAGATTGTACAAAATGCATGTTATTTTTTTATTTATAACTGTCCTAAGATATTTTACATAAAATATGTTTACATATAGTCCACAAGACAAAAAAATAGCTGAATTTATTAAAATAACCCCATTCATAAGTATGTGAGCCATTGATTCTCAGTACTGTGTGTGGTCACCTGATGATCCACGACTGTTTTTGTGTTTTGTGATGGTTGTTCATGAGTCTCTTGTTTGTCCTGAGCAGTTAAACTGAGCTCTGTTCTTCAGAAAAATCCTCCAGCTCCTGCAGATTCATCAGTTTTCAAGCATCTTCTGCATATTTGAACCCTTTCCAGCAGTGACTGAATGATTTTGAGATTCATCTTTTTTTACACTGAGGACAACTGAGGGACTCAAACTCAACTATTAAAAAAGGTTCAAACATTCACTGATGCTCCAGAAGGAAACACGGTGCATTGAGAGTCGGGGGGTGAAAGCATTTGAGCAGGATGAAGATATCCAGTTTTTTCTTATTTTGTTGAAATACCATTTTTTCATTTAGTACTGCCCTTCGGAAGCAACAGAAGAAACTTGCATGTCTCCAGGAAGACAAATTAAGTACAATTTACCTTGATCTTAAAATTTAAATAGTTTTCACCCCCCGACTCTCAATGCATCGTGTTTCCTTCTGGAGCATCAGTGAATGTTTGAACCTTTTTTAATAGTTGTGTTTGAGTCCCTCAATTGTCCTCAGTGTGAAAAGATGAATCTCAAAATCATTTGGTCACTGCTGGAAAGGGTTCAAATATGCAGAAGATGCTTGAAAACTGAAGAATCTGCAGGACCCAGAGGATTTTTCTGAAGAACAGAGCTCAGTTTAACTGCTCAGGACAAACAAGAGACTCATGAACAACCATCACAAAACACAAAAACAGTCGTGGATCATCCAGGTAACCACATTGAGAATCAATGGTTCACATACTTATGAATGGGGCCATTTGAATAAATTCAGTTTTTTTTTTTTTTTTTTTTGTCTTGTGAACTAAATGTAAACATCTTTTATGTAAAATATCGTACTCAGGACAGTACTAAATAAAAAAAATAGCATGCATTTTGTACAATCTCTCTTATTTTTTTTAAATTATTTACATTTTCACAGATTCTGCTAGTGGTTCACATACTTTTTCATGCAACTGCATATGATCTCAACTTCCCTTATGTGTTTTCAACAGGTTTCTTTACCCTCACGCAGTGTGTCCCTCAGTATGTCTTTGTGAATGAATCCAAAACTTGGGCAGAAGCTCAGAGATACTGTAGGGAGAAATACACTGATCTGGCCACTATTGAAAATAATCAACAGACGATCCAGTTGATCGACACAGTGAACGATGATTCCATTGATTTGGCTTGGATTGGACTCCGTGATGATCTGAGCACTTGGAAATGGACTCTAGAGGACAGTGGTTTCTTCAAGGAGGGAGAAAAAGACTTCAGGAACTGGTATAACCCAGGACCAAGTAATAATGGAGATGAGTGTGTGTATATGAACAGAGGGATATGGAACACAGCACACTGTGGCAATGGATATCCGACTGTTTGCTATGATGGTGAGCTGTTCTGTTCAAATGTCTAAGACAATGAACAAAAATTGAAAAACAAACCAACTTCTCTCTAAACTTAATATCTTTCAGGAAGAGAAAATGCCAGTGATACTTATGTGTTTGTTAACCTGTACAATAGCTGGGCTGAAGCTCAGAGTTACTGCAGAGAACATCACACAGACCTCGTCAGTATCAGGAATGAGACTGAACAACAGAAGATTCAGTATTTTTTAGGGAATTATGATGGTTTAAATGTTTGGATTGGACTGTACAAACCTAGATCTTGGTCAGATCAGAGCAACTCTTCATTCAGAATCTGGAGCAACGGACAGCCAGATACTGCAGGATCCTGCACTGTAGTCTCTTTCAGTGACTCTGGGAGCTGGACAGATGAAAACTGCGATTATGCTTTTCCTTTCTTTTGCTATAGTGGTGAGTAAATCTTAAAGGGAAGGGAAAATGGTTCACCACATCAATTGCAAGAAAGCATGGTCCCACTTTATATTAAGTGGCCTTAACTACTATGTACTTACATAAAAAAAATAATAAGTACAATGTACTTATTGCGTTCATACTGAATTGCAAAACACTTTTGCTGCTATTGAGGTGGGATATGGGTAAGGTTAAGGACAGGTTTGGTGGTATGGGTAGATTTAAGGGTAGGGGTAAGGTGTAAGGGAACGGTCAACAGTGTAATTATAGATGTAATTACATGCAGGTGTTTTTAAAATATAAGTACAATGTAAAAACATGTATGTACACAATAAGTGCATTGTATCAAATGATTAATTTAAATGTAAGTACATAGTAGTTAAGGCCACTTAATATAAAGTGGGACCGAAAGCATAAATATGTTTGGGTTCAAAAGTCGCATGAATGAGCAAATTTGTGACAAGAAATCCTAACAAACCAAATAATTTGGGCCAGATTTACTAACGGTTTCTGCCAGCACAAACCCTTTTTTGGCATTAAAAAACTACAGTCAGGATTTACGAAAGACACGCAGTGCAAAATTAGCGCTGAAAAGGTGTGGATTTAGTTGTTGTTGTGGGTGACCTTATTGCATATGCATTTGTAGGAGTTTCCCTTTCAGATGCAAAATTTATGGGAGGAGAGTATTGAAATGAATCATGCAATGGGATTTACTAATGTTTGCGCTCCTCAATTTACTGGTATTAGGCCATTATTTAACGCCCCAAAAAAGCAAGTCTTAACCCATTTCGCGACATGACTGCAGTTGTTGCTGCTAGGAGGAGACACCGCAGAGAACAGAGAGCATGTGGTAGAAGGGAGAAAATATATTCCACTCGTATTAATTTCTTTGGAATGCCAGAGGAAGACGTTAAGAATTTGCACTGCTCTTGGTAGATTGTGTTGGTCATTATGTAAATGATTTGACTGCATCTGTGTTCTTTAATTTGCGCATTAGCAGTAGATCACATGCAAAACTTGCCACTCCCATCGGCGCATTTGTGAAATTGTGCTCTCACGCTAATTTGCCCCATTTAATAAATCTAGCCCTAGATATTTTAAAATTCATGTTCATTTTTCACTCAATTTTTAATGCTGGTAATATAATTTATAACCATAAAGGCTGTATTGAATGAGAAAAGGCTAAATCTTTTCCAGCACTCTCAGATCTTAGACCCTATTCAATTTATTCACAAATATTTAGGATGCTTCAAGACATTAAACTTTTGATGGAAACATTTGTTTTCTCTATTTACAGCATTGGCATCATTCCACCAGTATCACTTTGTGAATGAGTCTAAGACCTGGACTGAAGCTCAGAGATACTGCAGACAGAATTACACTGATCTGGCCACCATTGATAACATGGAGGAAATGAACAGGTTGATTAACACAGTTAATGGGAGTTACAGCGGCTCAGCCTGGATTGGTCTGTATGATGATGTGAACAACTGGAGATGGTCATTGGAGGATAATGACTTTTATCAGGATGGAAAGACAGATTTCAGAAACTTTTATCATGAACCAGACAACAGTGGGGGAAATGAACTGTGTGTTTACATGGATTATGATGGAAACTGGTATGATGTGTCATGTGATAATGCACTGCAATTCGTTTGCTATGATGGTAAGGACATTTTGTTTGTTTTAGATATTAATTTAAAGATTATTTTTTCAATGAAAGCTAATGTGCATATATTTGTCATTTCATATCTCAGGTAGCGAGAATGCCACAGAGACTTACATCAAAATCACTGATGGGAAAACCTGGTCAGAGGCTCATAGATACTGCAGAGATCATTACACAGATCTCGCCAATGTGAGAAATCAGACAGAGAACCAGAGGATCCTTGAGATGGCAGGAGGATATAAAGTCTGGATCGGACTGTACAGACACAGGGTTTGGTCAAACAATCAGATGACCAGTTATCAAAACTGGAGGCCACAAATTCCTGTGTTACAGGCGCAACCAGACAATGGAAATAATCAAGCTTATGAATATCCATATCAGCTCTGCACTGCAGTATCATTCAAATATTCAGGCCATTGGACAGATGAGATATGTGTATCCAGCATGCCTTTCTTCTGCTACAGCAGTAAGTTCACTCGCTTTGTTGGAAGCGTTTATTTGGCAGGAATGATAAAGACTTTCAGCACTAAATGTCTAAAATGAAAGATCAACATGTTTAATTTAGGCTAAAGGCACCAGGCCTGTAAATATGTGAATTCAAATTATATTGACTGAAAACCCTTAACATGTTCATATTTAAAGTGCCCATATTATGCCTTTTTTAAGGTTCCTAATATTGTTTTAGGAGTCTCCTACAATAGATATACATGTATGCAAGGTCAAAAAACACTTTAGTTTTCTCATAATATACTTTCAATGTCACCTCAGTTCTCAATGATTCGTAAACGATTCGTTAGAAGCAGTTTGAAGAATCAGACTCTCTAAACCCCTCCTTTCTGTGAGCTTACACTGCTCTGATTGGTCAGATTGTCCAATCCTTTGTGATTTGTCTACCATGCACAACGTGTGGTGTGCCTCCTTGGCTGCTTACCTGAGTTTGAGTGTGTTAGGGCCCCTCTCAATCTGGGAGGTATGATTTAGGCCTCCACTCTGCAGAGCTTCATGGGCCAGTACAGTACTGCCCTTGGGTTAGAGTGTTGTCAGGCTCTCTTGTTGAGGCCTTCTCTCTCCAGGGCTGCTTTTGGAATTTGAGTATTCTAGGCTCTCTGTGAGCCTTTTTGGAAGCTGTCCTGAGTATGGACATAGCTAGGCTTCCTCTCTTAGAGTCTTCCTTGAGGCCTCCGTTCTTGAGAAGCTCCGGTTTATGGTTGTCACTGGTGCACCTAGGGATGAAGACTCTTTGAGCCTTTGACTTAGCTCAGCCAATAAGGCATTCATCCCTTCAGCATGGCAGCGTGGGTATTTCGTTCCTCATAGCGACCCCTTGGGGACCCTATCGAAAGGAAACGTCTCAGGTTATGCATGTAACCATGGTTCCCTGAGAATAGGGGACAAGACACTGCGTCCCTTTGCAATGCTTCAGGCATTCCTGAAGTGTGACAAAGAGCATTCATCTCCTTCAGACAGAAGAAGATCCGAGTCAGTAAAGTGATCTGAACTTTCGCTACTATAATCAACACATTTTTAGACAATACTTGACTCACAGCTGAATAGCCGAACTATAGAAACGCGAGTTAGCCGGTTAGGAGGAGGCATACAGACGAGGGTGTACACAACATAACATACAAAATGTCTCAGGTTACGCATATAATCATGGTTCCCTGAGAATAGGGAACGAGCCTCTGGCCTTTTAGGTGTCTGAAGCGTGAGTCTAAACATGACAATGAACTTGACATTGGCAGGCCGCAGCCTTTGAAAAAAATTAGGAAGGAGATGAATGCTCTTTGTCATGCTTCAGCAATGCCTGAAGCATGGCAAAGGGACGCAGTGTCTTGTCCCCTATTCTCAGGAAAATATGGTTACATGCATAACCTGAGACGTTTCCTTTCGATAGGGTCCCCAAGGGGTCGCTATGGGAAGCGAAATACCCACGCTTACTTACTTCAGGTGTCAGATAATGCATCTAAACAACTTGGTGCTAGTTCTCACCATAATACTGGATTGTCTAGAATAAACATACATTCAAAAAAACTGGTATCTGTGAGGACAAGAAAGAGGATGACAGTATTTCCAGGTGCCTTTTTTTATACTCACGGTCGCACCCATGGTGACGTCATAGGCTGCCGCCTGCCAATGTAAAGTTCATTGTCATGTTTAGACTCACGCTTCAGACACCTGGCATGCCAGAGGTATTCCCCATAGCGACTCCTAGGGGACGCAGCACAAGTTCCCTTTCAAAAGGGAACTATGAATTTTGAACGATCGTTACAAAATAGAAACATCAATTATTAAACCTACTTTCAGGTTGAGATTCAGAGGAGAAAGCTGGTCCAAATAAACTGGTAAACAAGTGAAAATAAAATGCATTTACTTTCAAAGTGTAGGACACAGCTTCAACATGAAGATAAAGGATTAGTTCACTTTCAAATAAAAAGTTCCTTATTTACTCACCCCAATGTCATCGAAGATGTCCATGTCCTTCTTTGTTCAGTCGAAAAGAAATTATGGTTTTTGATGAACTGGTGCCGCGTTTGTTCCGTAAGTTGAAAAGGGAAGGTGTAGGACTGAAGAAAAAAGGACATGAACATCTTGGATAACATGGGTAAATTATCAGGACATTTTTATTTTAAAGTGAACTAATCCTTTAAGCACATGGAAATGCTATAGTGTTTGTAGTAGAACATAGGCAGGCATTATGCTAATGTGTTACCCAGTGACATGTAGCTGTCACAGAAGTCAGACTGGAATTCCTGATGAATCGTTTAGGCTGTTTAGAGTCGATTCTTTTCTCTTTTTTTGAGAGAGAGACAATAACTTTATTTATCTTGTACTTTCGGCTTCACAACTTAACAAGCAGAGCGATTACATTCACAGACAGCTACATTACACACTGCATGAAAGGTAATAATCGAAAATTCAAAATAGGGGCACTTTAAATAAAAATTGATAAAGAAACTTACCCTAAAATAGAAATACTTGCTTTTACAACAAAGCATCACCAAATACAATAAATAGAGATAAAGCAACTGTTGGGGGGTCAAGAAGATTTTATTCTTCATCAAACTCCTAAGTTGTACGTCCATTTCACATAAAATTCTGCCACAAATAGCTTCCAGAGGACACGGTATAAAGGATATAAATCAGCCTGACAGTTCTCATTACTCCTAAATTTGACTTTGTATGTTCTTGCTTTTTTAAAAATTTAAGTTGTTTATACTAAATTATCTTGAGTTTAACAATGTTTTTATATAATTTTTTTAATTTATATAATTTATATATATATTTTTTAATAATCTATTTTAAAATCTATTCTATTTGCTAATATGTAATCTGTAATATTTAATTCAGTGCTATAGTTTCTAGGCCCCATCCACACGGAGACGCGTTTTTGTGAATGCGCACAAATTTTGTATCGGATAGGCGTTTCGTCCACACTGATCCGGCGTTTTCGGAAGGTGAAACCGCTATTTTTCGAAACCGAGTCCCAGAGTGGATAAATCTGAAAACGCCGTCTTTGCATTTTCGTGTGGAAAGCCTATCCGTATATATTGTGAAACGATGAAGTCATCACCCCAAGTGTTGACCCTAGTCGCTGCTAACAGCACAAAACAGCAACAATAACAACAATAGCAGACTCTAGATGCTTGTGTTTGTGCTGCAGAAGATACTGAACCAAAATAAAGCGTTATCTCTAAGCTTTACTATAGTTTGTATACAGCGCGCAAGGTTTATGTGCATGCTCCAAGTCTTATTCGCTGCTTTAAGTGTATCTCTGTGGCAGAATTACAGCTCCACATACTGGTCTGGCATGTATACTACATCGTTTTGAGTCATTTCAGTGGTTTCGTGTGGACGCAGATATTTCTTGAAACGAGAAAAAAAAAAGATCGGATAGGGTAAGCTCTGGCTTAGCCTTAATCATTTGTGAAATGTCCAAAAATTTCATCAAAATCTGTTGACAAGCAGCAGGTGTGAATTAATTGACAATGAACACTACAGCAGTAGTTAACAAATATTAGTACAATGACAGTTTGTCCACAATATCATTGTTTGTTGGTACATCATTGACCAGCTGATTGCATAATTTTTTCTGTGCTGTAAAACAATTCACAGGAACCTGCACACAATCTTCATGTACTCGCCAGTATCACTTTGTGTCGGTGTCTAAGACCTGGACTGAAGCTCAGAGTTACTGCAGACAGAATTACACTGATCTGGCCACCGTTGATAACATGGAGGAAATGAAAAGACTCATTAAAACAGTACGTGGCACTTACTATGGCTCAGCTTGGATTGGTCTGTATGAAGATCTGAACAGCTGGAAATGGTCTCTGGAGAATGCAACATTAGAGAAAGGTTTTACAAGCTGGTATGTCCAGCAACCAGTGAACTCAGGTGGACAGAGTCTGTGTGTGTACATGACAAATAACCGGGGAACATGGAGTGAAATCCCTTGCCACCAATTTGCACTTCCATTTGTTTGCTATGATGGTGAGAACTGCTGTTGACTATTTATAAAGTTTTTAGAGCAATATATTAATGATATATCATGTTATATCACATACACATATATTCCCCACAGGAAGAGTGAACGCTAGTGAGAGTTATGTGCCTGTTTACGAGCCGAAAACCTGGACTGAAGCCCAGAGTTACTGCAGAGAATATCACACAGACCTCGTCAGTATCAGGAATGAGATTGAAAACTACAGGGTTCACATATTACTTTTAAATAATTATGGTGTTTGGATTGGACTGTACAGAACCAGATCTTGGTCAGATCAGAGCAACTCTTCATTCAGTAACTGGATGACAGGACAGCCAGATAATGCTGGAAACAGTGAATACTGCACTGCAGTGTCATTTAGTGACTCTGGGAGCTGGACAGATGAAAACTGTAATAATGCATTACCTTTCATTTGCTACAGCGGTGAGTAGATCTCTAATAAATGTAATAACCTTTCATTTTTTAAACAATGTAACAAATGAGAAAAATATATTTTAGAACATCACAAAATAAAGGGACTTTTTAAATTTCCATTTTTTTGGTTTTGTATCTTTGTATTTTTCCAACCTTGACAGCAATGGCATCATCCCGGGAGTATCACTTTGTGAATGAATCCAAGACCTGGACTGAAGCTCAGAGATACTGCAGACAGAATTACACTGATCTGGCCACCATTGATAACATGGAGGAAATGAACATATCGATTAACACAGTTAATGGGAGTTACAGCGGCTCAGCCTGGATTGGACTGTATGATGATGTGAACAGTTGGAGATGGTCATTGGAGGATAATGACTTTTATTCGGATGGAGGGAGAGATTTCAGAAACTTTGATCATGAACCAAACAACGTTGAGGGGAATGAACTGTGTGTTTACATGGATCATAATGGAAACTGGTATGATGCGTCATGTGAAAATTTGAAGATATTTGACTGTTATGATGGTAAGACATTTAAATTGAGCATTTCTTTATATATATATATATATATATATATATATATATATAATGTATGTGCTGGTCATATAATTAGAATATCATCAAAAAGTTGATTTATTTCACTAATTCCATTCAAAAAGTGAAACTTGTATATTATATTCATTCATTATACACAGACTGATATATTTCAAATGTTTATTTCTTTTAATTTTGATGATTATAACTGACAACTAAGGAAAATCCTAAATTCAGTATCTCAGAAAATTAGAATATTGTGAAAAGGTTCAATATTGAAGTCACCTGGTGCCACACTCTAATCAGCTAATTAACTCAAAACACCTGCAAAGGCCTTTAAATGGTCTCTCAGTCTAGTTCTGTAGGCTACACAATCATGGGCAAGACTGCTGACTTGACAGTTGTCCAAAAGACGACCATTGACTAGTGATGGGCAGATCGAGGCTTCATGAAACACTGAAGCAGCTGAATCAAATGTGCCGTAATGATTCGAGGCTTCGAAACAATCTGACACCCGTCTCCACGGTGACCCCTAGTGGTCAGAGCAGTGCAAATGCAACAAAACTCAGGCCAAACATGCATTAAAAATACACTTTAACAAATGTATTGCAAAAGTTTTATTGAAAGCAAAATCAATTAAATGGAATTAACTAATCATCTAATAAGATTAAATATAGAGTGTCTGTATAATATGTGTTCTTTTATCAATTTTAAAGGCTTGTTTCTCTGTTCCATGGCTCAAGCTAAACAGGCCAATAAGAGATTAATAACTACCATTATTCATTTTAATTATTCTAATGTATAATTAAAACATCTACAACTGTATAAAACTGATCGGAGATCAGGTAAAACCATAGGGTAAAGCCCTAGACACTTGTTCAATAGTTCTCAGTGAATCTACATGATTCATGGGCTCACTTTATCATCGCCCTCTATCGGTGAACCATTGAAATTTCGAACTGTTTCGAAACAGTGATGACGTAATGAAGCCTCGTTTACTAAAATCACGTGACTTTGGCAGTTTGATACACGCTCCGAATCACTGATTCGAAACAAAAAGATTCATGAAGCTTCGGAGCTTCATGAAGCAGTGTTTCGAAATCGGCCATCACTACCATTGACACCTTGCACAAGGAGGGCAAGACACAAAAGGTCATTGCAAAAGAGGCTGGCTGTTCACAGAGCTCTGTGTCCAAGCACATTAATAGAGAGGCGAAGGGAAGGAAAAGATGTGGTAGAAAAAAGTGTACAAGCAATAGGGATAACCTGTTGCCACAGGGATAACCACAATCAATAGCAATAGCACCCTGGAGAGGATTGTGAAACAAAACCCATTCAAAAATGTGGGGGAGATTCACAAAGAGTGGACTGCAGCTGGAGTCAGTGCTTCAAGAACCACTACGCACAGACGTATGCAAGACATGGGTTTCAGCTGTCGCATTCCTTGTGTCAAGCCACTCTTGAACAACAGACAGCGTCAGAAGCATCTCGCCTGGGCTAAAGACAAAAAGGACTGGACTGCTGCTGAGTGGTCCAAAGTTATGTTCTCTGATGAAAGTAAATTTTGCATTTCCTTTGGAAATCAGGGTCCCAGAGTCTGAAGGAAGAGAGGAGAGGCACACAATCCATGTTGCTTGAGGTCCAGTGTAAAGTTTCCACAGTCAGTGATGGTTTGGGGTACCATGTCATCTGCTGGTGTTGGTCCACTTAGTTATGCAGCCGTAACACCTGAGCAGTGCCACAGATTGATGGACTCCATGCCATGCCGCATTGCTGCAGTAATTCAGGCAAAAGGAGCCCCAACTAAGTATTGAGTGCTGTACATGCTCATACTTTTCAGTTGGCCAAGATTTCTAAAAATCCTTTCTTTGTATTGGTCTTAAGTAATATTCTAATTTTCTGAGATACTGAATTTGGGATTTTCCTTAGTTGTCAGTTATAATCATCAAAATTAAAAGAAATAAACATTTGAAATATATCAGTCTGTGTGTAATGAATGAATATAATATAGAAGTTTCACTTTTTGAATGGAATTGGTGAAATAAATCAACTTTTTGATGATATTCTAATTATATGACCAGCACCTGTATATGTGTGTGTGTGTGTGTGTGTGTGTGTGTGTGTGTGTGTGTGTGTGTGTGTGTGTATGTATGTGTATATATATATATATATATATATATATATATAATTTCAGTGAAGCATCAGTCAGTAAGTTAGTCTCAACAAATATTACTGATAGTATTGTGGTAAGATCTAGAACATGTCTTAGCTTAGTTGGCTTGGGCCAAAACCAAAGTATACTCTAAAAAAATGCTGGGTTAAAAACAACCCAGTTTGGGTTGGAAAAACTCAGCTGTTGGGTTAAATGTTTGACCCAGCCTGCTGGGTAGTTTTATTTAACTCAACTGTTGTTTAAAAAAATTACTGTATTGCTTGCTTAAAATGAACCCTAAGTATGTTGGAAATTAACATTTATTAATATGTTTAATATATGAAAATGTATTAATAATTTTAATGAAAAAAATAATTAAACAATAAACATTTATTAAATTGCTTATTGATAAATTTTTTACCTTTTGATTATTATTATTGCCTCTAGTAATTATGTCTGATTTTAAATTTCCAACCTATTTTGGGTTCATTTTAAGCCAGTCATACAGTAATTTTTAAACAATAGTTGGGTTAAATAAACCTACCCAGCACGTTGTGCAAACATTTAACCCAACTGCTGGGTCTGTCTATTTTCAACCCAACTTGGGTTGTTTTTAACCCAGCATTTTTTAAAGTGTATACTAATATAAAAAATCTAAATTCTAAATGGATTGCATATATGAATGCATTAAAAATATGGTTGCCTAAGTATTAACTGACTTGATTTTAAATTAATATTTTTATCTTAGGTAGAGAAAATGCCTCTCAGAAGTATGTTTTGGTATTTGAGGGAAAGACCTGGCCTGAAGCTCAGAGATACTGCAGAGAGATGTACACAGACCTGGCCAGTGTGAGAGATGAGACGGAGCGTCAACAGATACTGAGCATTACACCTGTTGGTTGGTCTGTATGGATTGGTCTGCATAGAAACAGACTGTGGTCAGATCAGAGCAGCTCTTCCTTCACATATTGGCTGCCATATACTCAATATATTGCTGCTCAACCAGATAATGGTGAATATGTCCCAGGAGAGCACGGATATCAACACTGCACAGCTGCGTCTTTAAAATACTTTGGCCAGTGGACAGATGAAAGATGCATTGCCAGTTTGCCTTTCTTCTGTTACAGTGGTGAGCAAATTCTATAATATACACCTTCTATAATGAAATAAAAGAATAAACATCAGGCTATTACACACAGAAACAAGAAGATTTGTATGTGTAAAATGCTTAAGTTTTGCTAATGCTAGTCTTCTGTTTACTTTTTGGTGAACCTGATGACCATCATATCAACCTTTCAGATACGTATGGTATGTATGTGTAGATATGTGATCTGTTTGTTTCTTTTGTTATCAATAATCTCAAGACATTAATTGTTAAACTTTAGTACATAAGTGTATGAATTATGACACCTGACCTGTTTTTTTTTTTTATTTATTGATCAGTGATGGGAATGCGAATAGAAGTTACAAGCCTAGAAAATCTGTCAAAGTCTCAGATTGAAGCACTTGTCATTATACAGGTAAGTACCTCAACAGTCACAATCATTAATTTGCCAACAGCAATGAAAATTGATCTTCTTTTTTTTTTACATAAACATTGTATTATATATATTCAGTTGATTGATACTACATATAATTTTCTATATAAACTTTCTATAAAAGGGCAACAGTGCAATAAATACTTTAAAAACTGAGCACATTATATCAGCACATGATAGGTTTGTCATAAAACTCATATATTTTCAGTTAAAAGAAGAGCTGATCAAGCTCGGACTTCCCAACAACATCACCACGCATTTGAGAGACTATCGTATGATCAATCCCTGATGTAGGAGGAAAGCGCTTTGCAGTTTCAAATAAATACAGTTGTTGACTCAATACATCATTGAGCATGAAATTATAAAGATGTTTACAAATGAATAATCCAGATTTTGTTTTTCCAAAATGTTATGTCATTGGCATGTGATGTTTAACAGGCCAATTAAATCAGTGAAGGGGGTTATATAAAAATTCTAACAATGAATGTAGCTTGATTTTCAGTGTCAGAATGATGGAAAATTGTAACATACTGTACAGTACAATGTACTTGTTATGCTGATTTTTTTTTTTTTTTTTTTTACATGAATGTTATATTTTGATCGTAATATGATCTACAACAGAGGTGGGGACCATTGATCCTGGAGGGCCATTGTCCTGCAGAGTTTAGCTCCAACCCTCATTTAACACACCTGAAGCTAATCAAGGTCTTCAGGATTACTAAAGTTACAGGCAGGTGAATGTTCTTTTCAGTGTTGGAGTTAAACTCTGCAGGACAATGGCCCTCCAGGATCAATGTTCCCCACCCCTGATCTACAATGATTTTGATTTTATTTGAAGTACTAAATGGTGCATCAGTAAAGTTGGCTAAAGTTTGAAACTTTGTGGTTGTTTTATGGGACTTAAGGATTAGTAGAACCAAAGGAATAAAAACCTGATTAAAATTGTGATCCTGGCATCTTCTTTTCCTCATTTTTACCGATACAAGGTTAACAGTTTCATCTAATTCCTCTACTTTGCACATAGATATTTTCAAAATTAGAATTCAGATTCAGAATAAAATATACTTATTAATCTGTCATTTAATCTACACCAAATCATCAGCCTCAAGAGTTATGACACGTCAGCAATATCAAATGCTATTGCCTCTCACGTGTCTTGTGACCGATTGCACATGGCATCTTTGATACTGTGAAATTCAAATATTTTAAATGACACTGCTTTTTGACTATATTCACACAGTCAAAGTTTTCGATTGACAACCATATTTAAAAACAGCTGGGACTCACAAACTAACTTTACGCAGCATTTTACATACAGTATTTGATTCAAAACTGCATGAACAATTAACCAATGTTTTTGTTCTTGCACTAGCTGTAAACATCATCTTATCATTGAGACTATGACTGAAGCAAATATCAAAGATAATGACATAATTAACACCTGCTTTTACTTTAGTGTAGAACATGGCATTTGAGGTCCACAGTCTGTATTCATATACTGTATATGTAAGTGAATGAATGATTTATATTAATTATTTGGAACATGCTTCTCTTCACAAAATGAAATCTTTTTATTTTGAAGACACTGTTAAATCGAATCTCCACGGCATGAATATTGGACCCAGTCTGTTTACCAGATCCCATCAGAAAACATTGTTTTGGATACCAAAAAAAAAACAACAAAAAAAAACAGTTTTGTCTGATACCTAAAAAATCTGTTAATAAAACTATGTTTTGTCTGGTACCCACAACTGTATTAACTATAAGCCTTCTATCAGCCTTGACTCCCAACGATGGTGTTAACTCTGTAGATGAGGTCTTCTTCTGCGACTTCTGGAGGAAGAGGAGGTACAGTCACAGCACCAGTTCCTGGAGGGAAAGACAGAGTTTCAGAGTAGGGTTTGAGAAGAGATACATAAAAAATAATATAAGGTAGTGTAAGGGTAAGTTGAGCCTGTAGGTTAATTCATTGATCTGCCTCTGCACTGTGAAGGGACCTATGTAGCGGGGACTTAGCTTACGACAAGGCAGGTGAAGATGGATGTCTCTAGTTGAGAGCCAGACTCTTTGCCCTGGGTGGTATAGCAGATATTCATGCATCCGCTTGGTTCTTGTGTCTTCGCACTGCCTGTTGGAGATGTACTTGTGCTGAGTCCCATACTCTCTCGCTGGAACCTCTGATTGTTTGCTGGACCAGGAGATCAGAGGTGGCTGGTAACAGAGCATGCATTGGAAGGGTGTCAAACCCATGGTGGACTGTCTCAGGGAGTTTCTGGGCATACTCTGCCTAGGGGAGGAAATGGCTCTAGCTCTCTTGGTGTTGGTGGAAGTAGGACCGCAGGTATCTCCTGATCTCCTGGATGTTGTGCTCAGTCTGGCCATTAATTTGCAGATGTTATCCTAATGAAAAGCTTATGGAGATGCCCAAAAACTTAAAGAAGGCCTGCCAAACTCAGGAGATGAATTGAGGGCCTGTATTAGACACAATGTCCTCCGGGAGTCAAAAATGACGAAATTCAACGACGGCGGATGACGGATACACAGGTGTTAAGAGTTGAAAGAATGTAGATCTGTCATGAAGTCGATTCCTACATGGGACCATGATCTTTGAGGTATTGGCAGTAAGACCAGCTTTCCCAGGAGCCTTCGAGGAGTGTAGGTGATGGTGCAGACTGAGCAACTCTTCACGTATCAGGAGATATCCTGGGTCATGGTGGGCCACCAGTAACGATTTTGAAGAAGCGAGAAGGTTCGCTGGCTGCCTAGGTGTCCAGAGCCCAGAGAGATGTGGTGAGTCCATGAGGGAAGGATTAAGGGAATAAGGAACATATATTCAGCCCTCCTGGTGGAGCAGGTTCAGAGCGAGTGGCGATTTGGTTGTCAAGAGCCCATATAATGGGACTTACAATCATGGCTGGAGGGAGGATGGATTCAGGAGGAGACTATCTTCGATGATGAATGCAAGATCTGGGTGGGGATGAACCAGGATAGGAGCTGTGAGGAAAGCTTCTTTGAGATGATGGAAGGCTTGTGTGGCTGACTGGTTCCAGGGCAGAGACTTGGACCGGTCTTTGAGTAGAGATGTGAGTGGAGAACTCATGAGACTGTAATTGTTGATAAAGCATCTGTAGAAGTTTGCAAATCCAAGGAAGTGTTGAAACTCCTTAACTGTAGATGATAAGGGCCTGTCACGGATGGTCTCCACATTCCTTTGGTCCATCTGGATACCATTCTGGTTAATGACATACCCCAGGAAGTGGATGGAGCTTTTGGGGAACTTGCATTTTTCAAACTTGAGGTAAAGATGGTGTTCTCTCAGCTTCAGAAGAACCTGAGTGATGTGTGGACGTGGGGATTTTCGGCCTGGTTCCGGGAGTAGATGAGAATATTGTCGATGTAGACAATGACAACCTGGAGGAGGAACTCCTGCAACACCTCATTTATGTACCCCTGAAATTCAGAGGATGAATTGGACAGTCCATATGGCATCACTAGAAACGGTCTTCCATTTATCACCCTCACATCTTCAAATGAGGTTGTAAGCACTCCGCAGGTCCAGTTTAGAATAGATGCGGGCTCCTCGCAGTTGTTCTAAGGCAACAGGTACCAGAGGAAGGAGATAGTGATACTTCACTGTTTGTTCGTTAAGGATACAGTAGTCAATGGACGGCCACAAGCCTCTGTCCTTCTTGCCAACAAAGAAAAAGCTGGAAGCGGTGGGGGAAGTAGATGGTCAGAACTGTTGTTGCAAATCTTCCTCAATATACTGCTCTATGGCCTTCTGCTCCAGGATGGACAGAGGGTAGGTCCGACCCTTGCAATCACTCTTAAAAACAGGAATCACCCCACTGAAGGAATTTCCCCAGAATTCCAGTTGACATTGGGAGTATGTTGAGACATCCACAGACATCCCAGGATGATGTCAGCAGTTGAACCTTCCAGCCCCATGAACGTGATTCGTTCCTCATGGAGGATGTGAGTTCCACAGAACCAACATCCACTTCCTGGGGTACATCACTGAAGTGACACAGGCCAAACTCCTATAGTCATCCATCACTATGGGAAAGACCTGAGAACATGGTAATGATGTGTGACAAAAGGTTGTTGAGCTGCACAAATCATGAAATGCAATGGGATAATCGTTTGATTGTTGGAATACTAATTTTCACCATCTGGGGCAATAATTACAAAGTTTAAATCAACCGGAGATGGTAAGAATCTAGAAGAGGATGTGTCTATATTGGTCCCACACGCACTGAGGAGGATATGGTTTAAGTCACCAAACAAACTGTATGGGTCAAGGCTGAAGAACTGCAGATGCAGGATGTGTCTTAGGATTATAAAGTCTCCAAAACTATAATCAGACCTCACCTATATAGCCACAACTTGTTTGGGAAGGTTGCAATAAAAAAAAGCCTTTGGTGACGTCAAACAGCATCTCACGCCCCTACAGTTTGCAAAGTGTTAATAGAACTTTTAGTGGGACAGGGTTTCTTGACCAGAGATGAGACCAAAATAAAGCATTTTGGAAAAACACCAGAGATGGGTTTGGCATAGACAGAAACAGCCATGTAGAAAAGTACCTCATCTCCACTGTGAAGTATGGTGATGAATCTTTGATGCTGTGGGGTTAATTTTCTCCCAAAGACCCTGGACAGCTTGTTAGGATACACAGTATCATAAACACCAACATACATTATTAAAAATCACATGAGGTTGATGGAAATATTTAGCACCATTTGATTCGAGAGGATCTTATGCTTTGCATTAGATGAAGTATCAGGGACTTTCATACATTGCAAGTACTTTTTCAACTATATAGTGTTCTGATGAATCATACGTCTCTATCTGCTCTCAGGGTGCAGATGCCGCATGGCGGCTCATAATCTGGCAGTGATATTTGTGGTCACGCTGTTCCAGGAGCTCGCCATGAACACAAGCGTCGTACAACTCACCAGAGAGCTGATCGTGCGCCACATGGAGATCTTCACGGTGAGCGCGCACACACGATAGAGCATCTCATTGTGTCATTAGAAATGAGTGTGTCATCTGACATTGTGTGCAGGACCACATGGAGACAGATGGAGAATTCATTACAGTGTTGTGAAGAGCCGGTTCTCCTTGCGTTCTCATAGATGGACTTCAATTCATTATGGGAGTCTGATTCAGAGAGTGTATTATGCTTTATTGTAACTCAGAATTAGATGACATTGCATTTGTATTAGTGAATAAATGTGCTCAAAAAAAAAAAAAAAAAAAACCTTAGATATACACAGATTTGTCCATATGAATGCTGGGAATAAAACTGTCAACATTCAAGTCTCATATGATGGGATAAGGATAAGCATATAGTTTCTATTATCACTTGTGTCACAATTTTTAACACTGCATCTAGTTCTTAAACACTCATCCTAAAAACACTTGGAATGAACAGTAAAACAGTAAAAATTTGAAATATTTTAACAATTTCTCTACCAATGTATTTGTATAGTGAAAATAAACACAAATGGACAACAACTCATTCACGGTTTATACATGTGCATCAAATACATGCAGCTGGAAAGATTTCTTCACACTGTTGAAGCTTTAATATTTGGGCCGTTTTATGTCCACCCTGTACGAAAGAAGAGGAGATGGATCATGAGCATGCACTGTATGACTATAGGCATTTCACTGCAAAATAACAGTTATAACAAAATAACACATTTTGATCTGATCATAACATGGCTACATCACACTAGACGACAAACTGCCTAACTTTGATTATCTGCTCAAATCTCACTTCTTTATGGAGGTAATTTACATGAGCACAATGTCAGGGTTTATATTTATATATATTTATATATATATATATATATATATATATATATATATATATATATATATATATATATATATATATATATATATATATATAACACTCATCCTAATTAATCAAAATGGAGTTACTGCGTTTTGGAACCAAACTCTTCATATTATATATATATGTATGAAGAGTTTGGTTCCAAAACGCAGTAACTCCATTTTGATTAATTTGAGTAAAAAGGCATTTTCTTTACCAAGAAAGTGGCAAGATGAAAACCACTATTTTCTGTTTCAGACTTTCACATGGCATTTTTTGGTTATAAAAACATTAAAAATTCAAATCTATATTTTGATTTTAAAAAGTTTATTATAAAAACATTATTTTTTCCAAAAGTGCAATAAGTCTATGACACTTTTTTTTTCTCAAAATGCAATTAATCCATCAATATAAAAGTTATTTTTCAAATTGAAAATACACAACAAAGTAAGTTGATTCACACATATATGACAGAGTCTAAACTTTGCCAATATTTATCTTATATACAGACATTTTACTAAAAATACATTCAGCCGTCGCTCCCAAAACGAATTCAACGGGTCATCTTGTTAATGTTATAAATTATTTGTTATTACCGATTCAAGAGTATCTGGCACCACTGCACGGTTAAATAAACACATTTGCAGAGTATATTGGTATTAAAAACAACTTTTTAAAAAGCCTTCAATGTTTACAGTGCATGGAATGGTGCGCTGTGATTGGTTGAGAGCGGATATATCGCGTTCTGCAGAAAAAGGAGACTGGCGTTTGTCACGTTTTGGAAAGAAAGGGAGAAAACATGACAGAATAACACGACGGATATCGCATTTTGCGCAAAATTAATAAATGACTTTTCAATACTGACCAGATACAATACTGATTTTGGCGGAAACTCAATTTTTTTTAAAATGGCGTTTTGGAACCAAACTCTTCATATATAAATTAACCGAACATGGAAAATGAATAGGAAAGCCCAAACGCAGAGCAATACTTCTTAAAAGGCATGCTCACATATGCCCTGTCTCAGGGGGTTATTTACCCATTCTTCATACGTGGTTTACTCAGTTATCTGGATTTTACTGTTGGTGATTTGACATGATCCAGGGGTGCGTTTCCTGTACGGCGACATAACTCGCTACTTAACTACCATAGTATGATAAATCATTGAAGAAATCAACTAGTCACGAAAAAGCATACTGTCGCAAATTTGTCGTTCAAAAACATTGGTGAATGATGTCACGCAAGTGGTGGAGTAATAACTTTTTTAATGAACCTATAAATTTCCATCCCATGTGTTCAAGAGAACAAAAGCATAATTTCCTGGGAAACTGGCACAAAATATTTGTAAAAAAAATTGTGGCTCTTTTTTCATCCATCATAAGAGCGGCAGATGAAACTCAAACGCTTGTGTTTAGGAGTGCAATCTTTTGAGATGCCTCTGGAGGGAATTAAACCAAATCATATTCTGATGACAGACTTTGACTAAGGCAATTCAAGAACCACCAAACTAACATTTGAGATGCTGCGATATGATTGGTTAATTGGACTAACCAGCAGACCAATCACATTCTCTGTTGAGGCAGTCACGTGAGATTTTTGTTGCGCATCGAGGGATTTAAGCCCTGGGTATACTTCACACTCGCACACGTACACAGGCGTTCGACGCATGTGCAGTTTTGAGCAATCTCTCGCCACCAGTTACAACTCATGTAAGGGGCTGTTTACACGACACCGCTTTCAACTAAAAACGGAAAACTTTTCATGCATTTGGCCGTTCATTTAAATGACAACAGCGTTTTGGTGGCCTGAAAACACAAACTTGAAAACGTTTTTCAAAGTGCACGTTTTTGAAAACGATACCGTTGTCATCTCCTTGCAAAAACGCAAATCTGTGAAAATTGTTTTGTTTCATGCCAGAGTTGTACAAATAAGAGTACTTTCTAACCTCTTCACACAATCTCTCGTCTATGTAGGCCTCCATTGTCGCTGTAGCTTGCATGCGTTCCGGTCTGTGCCGTTTATGCAGTTTTTTTTTTTGACTACCTTGTGAATTTACGCCCCCAGGGCATGACTGCCACCTTGTGGATAAACGAATTACTGCTAAGAAAAATTTAATGCCCATTTGTGACCTGTGCCTACAAGTACACATAGTTACAAAAAAAAACAAAAACAGCGGTGCATGTAAAGTACGTGCATACTCTTCTGATGACGAAGTTTGCGTTGCTCACTGTACGCTGACCCTCATGCACACGTAAAAAGGGAAGTATACTTTGGGCTTTATTCAGTAAATGCATTTCCATCGTAGTTAATGCACATCTTACCGGATGAAAAAAAAAAAATTACGACTCAATTGAGTGCATTTGTTTTTTTATGCAGTTTTAGAATTCACTGCATCTTTTTATGTTATATCCCAAAATTCACATAAAAATAGTTGGATGGAAACAAAGCATGGCTAAAGTCCTCCAAGATTAACTCATATATATATATATATATATATACACATACACACACATACATATCTGCTTTCATTTCACATATGAGTGGCCTAGACTATGAAAATGTCAATATTTTTGCCATTCACATTCATTCATTTTTAGATACTCAGGAGTAACTGAAAAAAAAGAGAAAGGAAAAAACAACGACACTCACCCATCTGCCTCCATCTTCTTTCTCTTCTCAATTATCTGAAATAAACAAACAGTATGAGCATGTTGCAGAATTGAATGTGACACACTGAACATCATCACTTAACACCTGTTTGCAGCTTGTGGTGGTCATTTCTTACACAGCTCTTAATTACAATTTCTTATATATTACACAGAATGTGAACCGGGTAAACTCACAGCACTGATTTTCTTCCACTGTCGGTCTAACTCGGCCTTCTCGTTGGTTTCTTTAAAGCGACGAGTCTTTCTGCCCTCTGACATTTTGATGCCGTACTGGAAGGCGGCCCTACAAACACCAACATCATCATCATTAAAGTGAACAACATCACACTGACAAACTCAGAAAATAGAGCCTGTGTTACTTTGGCAGCGCCTCCTTGTTGTTCATGTAGTCGCTGTACTCCTCTTGAGTGTCAAAGTCCCAGCGGCCCAAAGGACCCTTCTTATTACCCTACAAACAGACACACTCATGAATATGCCTGACCAGAGACACTTGGAGAAATTACAACTCATCAAACTCATTCATGCCTGGTCCATCTTGCTGTAGTCCACTTCTTCATCACTGTCCACAGCCAGATCATCCATTCTACAAGACAAAGGAGCAAACATTTGCTGTTAATGATGTTGAGAAGTAAAATTATCTTTAACTGTTCATGACAGTGCTGAGAGAAGAGGTAACTCACGTAGCAGGGTAGCATTCAGCGTAACTGTTTGACATCCCAAAGAAATCTCCCAGATGCTTCTTCTCTTCACGTCTGCTTCCAGTGCGCACAGTTAAAGAAACAAACTCAACACTGCAGTGTGATGCATCACGTTACAGAAGAACGCTTTAAAAACATACACATTAATACAGAAATTATATACGATTTCAATGTCTGCAGCCAGGGCTTGACATTAACACCCGTCAATCCGCCAAATGCGGGTGTATTTCAGCAGTGGCGTGTAACGCAGTCACTCCTACTAGCCACTTTTGCAGGTTGAATTTTATATATAATATATACATTTTTCAATTGTATTCCTTTAAAAGAAGCCTCTGAAAAAATAAACTAAGTGCAATGTAGTGTTGTCAAAAAAATATACATTTTGATACATCTCTCTCTCTCTCTCATCTCTCCGACAGCGAGTCGACACACAAACCCAACTCCCCTCCATTACTCGCTTCATTTGCTCCGGATGAATACTGTTGGGGTTACAAGGCTTGAATTTCGGCATAGGATTGCATGTGTTGCGCATAATTTTACTCATTCCCTCAGATTTTGTGCTTATACCCAAAGTCTGCACACATAAAGCTGGCTCTCAGTTCTAAATTGAGTTCTTTTTCGCTGCATATTGCACTTAAACAGTCAAATACACACAAAATAATGTCATAATGCCAGTCTTGTTGAGTATTCACGTAAACACAGTCAGTTTGTTTTAAGTGAACGTAAACAGTTGAGAAGGAAAACGCATGTGTAACAGTATAATGGATCCGTGCGTCAGGTCTTAAAGTGACAGCAGCCTAATAAACCTGCTGCCAAATTATGAGATAATATTAAAACTATCTATATGGCAGTTTGTCAAAATTGTGGCCAGTGAAAATGCTGAGTGGCTAGAAACTTTGGAAAACCTTTGAGCAAAAAAAGTTAAAGTTAGACTTAACCATCGGACTCGCACATGCACCATGTTTGTAGTATTTAAACACCATTTATCCGTGTTTTTAGTTCTAATTGAATCCTCGTCCAACACACAATGGGTTGTGGGCAATATCAGCCGTTAGACTGTGCATGGATCTGCACTTCGGATTCTAACCAGAAACAGTGGACCATCCGGGTATCTTTTGGAACACTCATTTCAACATACACACCAATTCTAATTTAGAATACTATTTAAATGCGAAATGGAATGCAACAGTTGTCAGTTGAAACTTTTGATGCAAGGAGAATATATCTAATTAGAACCATGTAACTGACACTGACCATCCTTACAGCAACTGTGCAGTTTTACTAACTAATGTAAGGTACCGTAATGAGTGATATCTGTAAGGCATCCTATTCTTTATGAAATGTATTTTTTTGGCTTTATGTCTCAAAAAATCCTGTTCATTTCAGACCGGATTTCAAGTAGGTGTTTCATCATTTGCATCTCAACTTGATAGCATCGTTCTAACACAAAGTGCAACAGTGTCTAAAGCTGCGTCTGAATTTCATTCATTCTGTTCACATCAGCAGTCACATGAAGGATATGCTTCTGGGCCCTGCAAATGAGCAGCTCCAGCAAACTTCTCATTGATTAGCTTGATCTGGTCCTTCACAGAGGCTGGACCTGCAAGAGAACATCACAACCACAGCACTGAAGTACCCAACAGCCCTGGAGTTTATCATTCAAATGCATTTTTTTTACTTTGATCATTTTTCCAGTGAACTATTCCTTCATTTAACTACTTTTATATGCAAACTCCACAGTTCCATAAAGTGCAGAGAGTATGAAGATTGTGAAAGCTTACCTTTATCGATGTCTATGACCTGAAGAGAGAGAAATATTACACAATTATTACAGTGATTGCTTACTTATGATAGTGATATAAGGTCTGCACAAATATTCTAATGCATTGAGGTCATTTTCTTCAAACAACAACGATCAGCTGACCTCCTCATCAGGTCGAGGCTTCTCAAAGTAACTGTGTCGTCTTTTCTCCTCGTCCCGATCTCTCTCTCTCTCCCTCTCGCGCTCTCTCTCCCTCTCGCGCTCTCGATCTTTCTCCCTTTCCCTCTCCCTCTCACGGTAGCGCTCTTTCTCTTTGTCTCTGATGCTCTTGGAGGTGGAGGGTATGTAGTCACCGATGTCATCAAAGATGCTGCACACAAACACAGACGGTTAAGAGGCCAACGATCAGATCATAAACCTAAAACATTCGACTGCATGTAAACTCACCTCAAGTCGGCCTCAGGTGCTTTCTTCTCATCCAGACGCCCTGAAAACAGAAAACACTCAACATTCACACACTTTTCAGAGCACATTTTTCATCAAAATTAATTTGGTTAACATTACTGTGCTTACTTTCTCTGTTTTGCCAGAACAAGTCTTTATGGAGAAATATTTAAGTGAATTATGTTACATTATTGACCCCTTCCAAAGACTGTGATGACACGTTTCCACTTATTAATATCACAGATCTAGCTAAATTATGTATATAATTTTTTTTTTAATGCTCATTTTTAAACACTGCTGCAGAGTTTCTAAGAGATGGAAAATTTGAGGTCATCTGAACACCATAATCAATCTCTCGATGCTTTTTCCTCTTTCTTTCAGTGATGTCTAGGGCTGCAGGTAATAATTGCAGGAAACTACCTTTGTCCTTCTTCTTGATTTTCTTGTTGCGTGTGCCCTGCCTCAGGTACGACAGGATCTGCGTCAGTTTGCTGATGACTATGTCATTGGTGGTGAGTGTCGTCTGAGCCTGAGGAACAAAAACAGCAGTTTGACTATACATTCACATTCACATTCATGCATTTGGCAGATGATTTTATCCGAAGCGACTTACATTACATTATACTATACATTTGTATCTGAGTATGTGCAATCCCTGGGATCGAACCCATGACCTTTGGCATTGCTAGTGCCATGCTCTAACCACTGAGCTACAGGAAAACATTATAACTATACATTAAAAACGAGCTGAAGAAAACAGAAGTGGAATCTGCCCGTGCAATGCAAACCGACTGCCACAATGCCATGGTTTTCTGAGTGTTTTTAGCACTCTGAGTGGTCAAAGGAGCTGATCTCCAACTCTGTTTGGAACTGACAACCATATTTACTAAAAAGGTGTGATTCACAAATTGTCCTGCTCATGCAACAGGTTCCAGGGGAGGGAAGGAGAAAAAACTCAAGCCCCCTTTTTCCCAGGTTGTAAACTTGTATAACATGTAACTATAGTTGACAGGCCTTAGTTGCATCTCAAAAGACGCACTATATACTCAACCGTGCAGTGTATGAATTTTAAAAGGATATTTTGTCATTCAACATTCTGAACACACGTCTCCTCAATTAACCATGTGAATTGAACAGTGCAGCATCAGTTATTCGCCATCCTACTACTTCAGTATGAGCAATAGCAGTAGTGACACTTGATATGACTATCTACGTGTATATGACTATCTTCTTTCAGATGAACATATATTAAAAAATATCCGGCTCTTCCAAGCTTTATAATGGTAGTGAATGGGGCTAAAGCTTTTGAAGCCCCCAAAAAAGTGCATCCATCCATCATAAAAGTAATCCATATGACTTAATAAAGACCTTCTGGAGCAAAGTGATGCATTTTAGTAAGAAAAAAAAATCCATATTTATAACTTTATAAACTAGGGCTGCACGATATATCGCATGCGATTGTCACGCGCATTTCGTCAGTAAAGCCGGTTCCCTGATTACAAGCTACGCAATATCGCGTTCATTATCGAAGGCGATTCATCTGCGATATGAACGCGATATTGCGTGGCTTATCAGTGATCTACGGCTCTGTCTATTAAATGCCACTCCATTTGAAAGCAGGTGATGGCGATTTCGCGGTAATCAGGGAACAGGCTTTACTGACGAAATGCGCGTGACAATAGCATGCGATATATCGTGCAGCCCTACTGGCTTCTGGTAACGGCCGTACACAAGTCGAGTTCTGGCGGAAGAGTGACCTCTGACCTGACACATGACTTATTGATGAACGCAAAAATGCAGAGGATAGAGCAAAACAAAACACCGGTCACAAATTAGAAGTCTAAAATGAGAATTTTTTTAAGATAAATATGAGGAGATAAGAGAAGAGGAGCTTGAGTTTGTTGCACAGCCCTATTTGTTAGAACCGCGAAAAGCGTCTAAGCTTACGATACTCCTACATACACTGAGTCAGAGTTCACTCTTCTGCCAGAACTCGACTTGCATACGGCTGTTACCAGAAGCTAGGGATGTGACGGTGAGGAAATTTGGAGCTTTTCCCTCTTTTGTGCCTCACTTTTAAATTGCTAATTCGAAGGCTAAAGGAAAATATGCATGGGAGCAGAGCAAGCATTTATGATTAATACCTACGGGAGTTGAGTTTCCATAGGAATGAACTGAATTCGCTCGCTCCGCTTTGCACCAGTGAACACGAACCGTTATGAATGTTCATGTGGCCACATGTATTAGAATTACCGCCAAATTGGGGGTGGCAATTGCTTGAATAGTGGGTTCATTATTATTCTTAATGAAAAAAAAAACTAGAAAAACACAAAACAGGCACTTTTTCATTTTGCTTTGAAACTAAATCTTTCGCCATCGGATGATGCGGCTGAACATCGGGAACACCAGTAGCACTGACTAGCACAGCAAGCCTACCAGAAGCCAGTTATTATCCTTTATAAAGTTTTAAACAAACATTTTTCTTAGAAAAAACCTTCGCTTCGCTTAAGATAGCCTTTATTAACCCCCTGAAGCCGTATGGATCACTTTTATGATTGATGGATGCACTGTTTTGGGCTTCAAAATCTTGCCCCCATTCACTCCCATTATAAAGCCTGGAAGAAACTGTTCATTCATCTGAATGAAGACTTTTCATTTTTGGGTGAACTATCCCTTTAAGTAATGTCAAGGTGTGTAATCATGTGTTTGGGGTCTGTACCTCCATGGTGGGGCAGTCGGCTTTGCTGCGGATGAGGGTGGTTGGGATGTCGGTGTCTGCATACTCGTCTTCCAGGTCCACCACATAAGCCATACGGCCTGGCAGGAAAAGCTCGTTACGCTCCATCTGACGACCCTTGAACAGGATACGATAGATGTTCCGTCCTAAAGAGCAGAAGAATACACAGAACTCACATGTAGTACAGTCTTATTACCGACCATGAGATTAAACGCAGACTGAACTCACCCAGGCGAGTCTTGAACTCAATCTTCTGCTCTGGATCTTCATCTCTCCTGTCAAACACAAACATGGTTACATGTTAAAAGACAATCATAACTGGGTTAAGTGAACAAATGTGACCCTGGACCACAAAACCAGTCATAAGGGTCAATTTTTTTAAATTAAGGTTTAATCATCATCTGCAAGTTGAATAAATAATCTTTCCATTGATGATGTATGGTTTGTTAGGATAGGACAATATTTGGCTGAGATACAACTATTTGAAAATCTGGAATCTGAGGGTGCAAAAAAATGAAAATATTGAGAAAATCACCTTTAAAGTTGTCCAAATTAAGTCCTTAGCAATGCATATTACTTACAAAAAAAATAAATTGATATATTTACACTAGGAAATTTACAAAATATCTTCATGGAACATGATCTTTACTTAATATCCTAATGATTTTTGGCATAAAAGAACGAACGATAATTTTGACCCATACAATGTATTGTTGGTTATTGCTACAAATGTACCTGTGTGACTTATGACTGGTTTTGTGGTCCAGGGACACAAATAAGGAATTAAAACATACTTGACTTCCTTCTGCACTTTCTCAATCATGTCCTCCTCTTCCCGCTCCTTACTAGTGATCTCAGCTCTGACCTGAAATTAAAACAGCACCATAAGCAAAAGCAAATATGTGGCAGTGGTATGATTATCATACAGTGGATATGCTGTTGTACCTTCTGTAGCAGGGCAAAATCCAAACCCTTCACCAAGTGAGTGTGCTCCATGTCACCACCCAAGAACTTGGACTCCTGGATCAGCTGACGCCTTTTCTCTGCTGCCGATTTGTCCCTGAAAAAAATCCACATTTAAATAAAATAACCCAAAAGCACCTCTTATTTTTACTTGTAAATTATTAGCAAGTCCTGTAAGTATTCAATTGCTAATATTAATGTTGTCTTAATAGCATACAGGTTAAAACTGTTGGCATGCTGGTCTACAGCCGCTAGACACAACAGTGTCACTACGTCCACTGTGTTGTGTGATTTTGTGAGTACTGCAAATGAAAATGAACAAATAAATTACATAATTTGCAAAGGCACAAATCTAAAAACAGAATGACAGGTAAGTTAAGCTTAAATAAATTAGCAATATTCTGGTCATGGGGCGTTTCAATCAGGCTACTGTCTGGTCAGGCAAGTAAAATATTTTCACCTGCGCCTTAAAAAAAATCCTCTTGTCATTGACAAATACACTACAACTTACATGCCAAATCTGGTACAAAATACACAAAAAAAGAGAAAAAACCCTAATAAGAAAAACCAACAGGAACAATAGGTGCCTACACATACTGTACAAAATGCAGCTGAAGAAATACAATTCTGATTATAACATACAGTAAAAATGAAATGAAAGGCACACATGACAGAGGAAACTCACGCCTCTGCGGTGGGTCCCACAGCTCGATAGTTGGCTGTGGTGCTGATGAGCTCAGTCTCCTCGTAGTCTTTATTAACACCATCACGTCGTTCTCGAGCACGGTCACGGTACTTCTCCGCCAGCTCACGCTCTCTCTCCATCTCCTGCTGCCGCAGTTTAGCGTAGTAACTTCAAACACAACCGAGAAAAATAATCTCATAATGCTCAAAACACTGTTGGATTTTTACAAGACACATTTTACATGCATTTCAGTACTTAATTTAAGGAATAATGATTGGGGGAAATATATAATAAATAGGAAATATTTATAAATTTTTTTTTTTTTTTTTTTTTTTTTTTTTTTTTTTTTTTTTAAATCACTTGAAAAATAGTCCCAATTCTGCCTGGTACGTGAACTTGACATTCGCTAGCACAAGCAGGCGACTGAGAGGATTAAAATAAAAATACTGTATTCTGTGTTGCAAGCAAGTAATATTTAAAAAAATATTACTTGTGTATTTATTGAAGGGTTTTAGTGTGGATTTTAAAGTTACCACAGTTTGCATAATATGTCACATGACCTATGAAATCCATTTTTAAATAAATCCCGTTTATTTTCCCCAAATTCTGTGTTTTCTGTTTTAAGTTTTCTGTATTCCATTTTAATGGTTTAATTAAATTTTAAGTCTAATTAATTGAATTCATAAAAAAGAATTTATAATTTATTTATTTTTAGGGCCCTATGATTTTATTTCTCTAAAATTCTGTATTTTAATTTTTGTGGCAATCAAATGAAGGCATAAAAACTAAACTTAATTTATCTTTTAATCATATGATATTAAACTTTTTTGTCAAACAAAGAGCTGCACAACAGAACTTTACTGTTAAAATGAAAACATGGATGAATAATTGTGATTATTCCTTAAAAAAAAACTAAAGCTTTAATAATTATGTATTATTATTATTATTATTATATTGCGACGTGGCTACATTCTACTGTACAATAGTAATATATTTCTTTATATATATATTTAATTTCTTCTTTCTTAAACTGAACTTTTATTTTGACAGGTTGCCGTGAAGACCTTTGAGTTTCTGTGTGTTTATGATGTGATATTTAAATAGACTTTTTGCAGTTTAATATTCACAGACAAGTCTATTTCACAATTTGATTTAAGTGCACTGACCTACTTTTTATTTATGCATCAAAAATTTGACAAATTCTGTGTTATACAGTACATACCTTTTGTATGACTGAAATCATAGGGCCCTAGCATAGTTCATTTAATTTTCTGATCTGCAGTGAATAAAGTCCTCTCGGGATTCTCATGAAACAGCTTGATAAGCGGAGCCACTAATCGCATTTTCTACTCTTTTGACATTTTTTCATTTGATAAAATGGTCACAGCACCAGAGCGAAACGTAGGAAAGTGTGAAGAAGAGCAACAGTAAGATTAGTTTTTCAAAGCAGTATTAATCTAGGATGATTCATTCACTCTTCCCCAACTTACCTTTTTTTCTTACGCCTGCGAGCTGCAGGATCCTCATCCTCGTTATATTCCCGTGGCATCCTGGGAAAATCATTGCAACAAAAAATGTCAACTGATTTAATAAAACATGGAGATATGCAGCATATGATCAAAGACAGATATCAAAGTCAAAGTACTCATGGTGCCGTGTTTTGGAGGGTGGAGCTGAGGACGGGGTGGCTCTCGGGGTCATCAGAAGCTTCCTGAAGTCATCATTGGTCAGCTTGGATCTGAGTATCACAAACAAATTTCATTGATCCACAAGAACAGGTGAGATCTGACTCAAGAATGACGATAGGAACATCACTGAACCGTCAAGAACATATATTACATGGACTGCCACAAAAACCGTAATAATTATTATAATTATAATTAGAGAAACAAGATGCTATGCATTTAATATAGTGTAAATGTGATTTGAATATGGTCACTGCTGATGCTTCACTCATTTAATCACATGAGAGGATTATATACATGAACTAAGTGAACTTACTGTAGCGCTGACCGATGATCTTCCACCTCATGGCCATCAGGAGCCAGAGGATTGGAGTACACATCAGCTGAAAGAGACAGACACCTGAGGGTTAGCTTACACATCAGACAGAAGAAAGAGTCAAAAAACAATTACGACGAGTAAAATCAAAAAGACAAATGTCATATCACACTGTAGTGAGTATTAGATGTGATGGGAGATTCATTCATCGCCGCAAAGATACATGTGAACAAGGCTTGAGTAGAAATTATTGATTTTTCCATTTTAATGGATTCTCATTGCGATGAACCAGTACTGAATCTTAAATCCCAAGAATCGATCTTTTACACTATGACTGTTTTCAGTTGATTCGTGAACAAAACTACACTAAACTTTATTTGTAGAGCACTAGTATTCATTAAATGTCATGTGAAATGGTCATATTTTCCTCTTTACTACTAGTTATAGCACCAAATAAGCATGAATGAACATCAGAAGGTATGTTGACAGATACAGTACAACTTACTGAAATGTATCATGTCTCATGTAATCGATCATTCAGTTTTTCAATCACAGAAAGACAGCAATAAAACAGCTTGAGAAAAACCTTACATGAACTTAAATTTTCCTCAGAAAAGCCATTCAATGACCAGCTTGAGTTATGTAGAAAAATCATTTTCCTATACACTATAAACACTATATTACATTTTCATTATATTTTTACTTAAAGGTGCAATATATAAAATTTCTGTCCACTAGAGGCCTATAGCAAAACAAAGTCATAGCTTGATGACATCAAGTTTGAGAGCATTAAAACATGTAAATATTAAAGCGTCTTTGGTGTTTCCATGGTTTCTACAAAATAAAGCCGGAAACCGAGGGTAACGCGGGTATGACGCAATTGACAGGCGACTCCTCACACGTCCCGGAGCCTTGTTAAAATTGCAATTTTCTCACGATTTACAAATAGTTGCAAACATTTGGGATATTGTAAGTACTCAAGTGAACAAAATATGTAACACTGGCCTAGTGGTTTTTGGATATTTTAACTGCAAAAATATTACATATTGCACATTTAACCAGTTCTTTAATGTATTTCATGTTTGAATAATTCTGTCATAAAAACAAGTTATAGACACCGTTTAAACGTTTGCATTTCAAATAAACTAACTGGAGATCAAACATAATTATGTCATTAAAATGTTATTATTATAAAATTTAAATGTTTGTAAAGAGCTGTTAATTGTAACCTTTAATATTATAGTAAACCAACTGACAGTGTAGTTATAGTTTAAAGCATTAATTCACTGTAACTATATCACATCTATATCCAAATCAATATCGAATTGAACAGCAAGCTTGTGAATCGAAATCAAATCATGAAATGTGTGTCAAATCCACTCAAACATGAAGCATCTTTACTGACGTTACTCGACTGATGTAAATAATGAGGGTTTGGCTGCAGGAGCTTTGCTGTTTTTGTGTTAATATGTTTTTTATTTGCACAAACAATCTTCTTGTATAGCTCACATATTTCTACAGCTTACTAAATCTACACATTATCTTTGAAGTCTACACAGAATCACTACATCGCGTTGTGTAAACGGCACAGGCATGTTTTCATACGATAACAACATATTTGACATGATTTTTCATCTGTACACAACATAAACGTTTAATAAACGGTATATAATACTTACTTTCGCGTTCAGGCATGATGATATTAAACGAATCACCCTAAATCGCGACTCGACGCACTTTAATGTTGATAGTAGGTCTGCTGACGTCACACTTCCGCTTACTTCTCTCCAGTCGCAGCAGCGCCGCCTGGAGAACTGGAGGAGAGCCGATCATCACACAAGTCACACTGACATGAAAACAGGGTGAAATTGAATAAAATAAAATGGGATATGAAAAGACTTTGTAAAATGTACTACGTCAGGCAAAATATTAAAATAGATCATTATTATTTAAGAAGAACTGAAACCATCCAGTTCTGTAGGTGGCGGTAATACAGACGAAGCTGGTTTGCAGCAGCCGATAAACAAGAGAAGAAGAACACTTCCGTTCATTGAAGGTGACTGTCATGGCGGCGGCTGCAGTAGTTCGTGGAATCGGCTCAAATTTGTCGAAGAATCTGCGTGAGATCCGCCTGCAGTTATGCCAGATATCCGCTGCCAGTCAGGGAACCAGGTGCAGTACTGGAGGAGTTTACTATTTGATTTGTTTAGAGAGTGACTGCCCTCTAAAAGCTGTGTGTATCACTTGCACTGTAGTATTCATGTACATTATAAATAACGTTACTGTCTGAAATGATTCGTAGTTACATGTCAAACCGATTAGCGTTTAGTCATCCACTGTTAGTAATCACAGTTAAATTATAAATTCAAGCACTTTTCCAGTATTGTGTTTGCTCCCATGTTTGACTGTGTGTGTGTGTGTATAATATATATATATATATATATATATATATATATATATATATATATATATATATATATATATATAATTGTAAAACATTTAAAACTTTAAATAATGCGTTAAAAATCCCTTACACAACAAAGACAATGTCAAAAATGTTTCTTTTACACCAAGAGTAATGTTAAATAACTTTTTGCACATTACTTTATGTGTGGTGTGTCAGAGCTCCAGACTAGCAGCACCTGAATTGGTAGCAAAAAAATAAGGACAAACATACATTTGTAAATAACACCTCATTAAATATTCTCTTAAAGCTGCAATATGTAATAATTTTGCAGTAAAATATCCAAAAACCACTAGGCCAGTGTTATATATTTTGTTCACTTGAGTACTGACAATATCCCAAATGTTTCCAACTATTTGTAAATCGTGAGAAAATTGTAATTTTAACCAAGGCTGCGGGACGTGTGAGGAGTCGCCTGTCAATTGCGTCATACTCGTGTTACCCTCAGTTTCCGGTTTTACTTTGTAGAAACCATGGAAACACCAAAGACGCTTTAATATTTTCATGTTTTAATAGACAAGGGAACAACTATTTTGATATATTTATAGACAGAAAACTAATTATTGTTATATAGCTCAACACGTTTAGTCTTATTGTTTAAATCTCATTTTCTTGATTTTTTGCGAGTACCATGCTTTACCATGCCTCAGAGAAAAACACTATTTTGTGAAGTAGCTAACATAGCATAATCAGATGCAGATTTATTTTTAGTAACAGTAATACAGAATTTTCGCCATCATACAATACGTTTTAAAATTAATTGCATGCCATTTATCAACACAATCATCCAGCATTTAATATGATATTGTAAAATCGATCTATCTTACTGCAGTGTGTAACAGTGTCTCACAGCAGCCGCCGAGCGAATGCACAGAGTAACGTTATAACATCATTTTCGACACTCTCAAATGTATCTAATATGATAAACAGAGCTGCGTTACCTCATACTCATGACCGGAAAAGCGGAAGCGGCGCCGGCGACTGTGTCATAATAAAAGTCCCGCTGCTCGTGAGGCGTGTGTTGATCAATCGCTCCAGCTCCTCGTTCAGCTCCACAACACTCGCTCCTGCTCTGCTTCATACTACAGTAACGTTAATAATCGCATCCATGAACATGATTTCTGCCCGAGTCCTATCCTGATTATTTTCCACTGTCCGTTGAGGTGGAGACCACATGTCCCAAGTTTCCGCTCTCAAACTTGGCGTCATCAAGCTACGCCTTTGTTTTGAATAGGCCTCTAGCGGCCTCTAGTGGACAGAAATCTTACATATTGCACCTTTAACTCAGATTCTTCAAAGACACAAGGAAGACTGATAGTTTGGCCCATAATTCACAAAGATCCAATCAGTTCTACTTTTTTAACATTTTCACCTGTAGTGTCGACTCTCTGCTGCCGGAGGGAAAACTCTCCTGAATTCTAGAACCGTTCAGTGCTGTTTACAGTCTCAGGGATTTTATAACTGTGTTTAAAACCAGTTTAATCACAGAGAGAAATGTGTGCTGTTGTAATGGGGAATTCACACACTTCTCACTGGATCTTGCAGGGCCCCCATTATTATTCTTGTAACTTGCATTATTGCAGCACCTCTCTTCACCCTCTGTTTTAGTTTCGGTTTTCTTTAAAACCCGCCTTTTGAAAAGTGTAAGTTAGTCTGCTCTGATTGGTCAGATGGCCCCTCTTGTGATTGGTCTACCACTTACAGCATGTATCGGAAAAGTAATTCCCCTTCCAAAACTGGTGAATATCAGCTCACAAGGCTTCATTGAGGCACTAATTTATGGCTGTTTAACGATTAATCACATCCAAAAGAAAAGTTTGTTAACATAATATATGTGTGTGTACTTTACATATTTATTTTTGTATTTATTTACACATTCACATACATGTATATGTTTAAGAAATATTTACATGTATATGTTTATATTTATATATAATTTAAATTATTTATAAATATGTATTAATTTTTATATTTTTCTTAAATATATACATGTTTTGAATTACAAAATAAATATACATAGCACACGCACACATCATGTAAACAGAAACTTTTATTCTGGATGTGATTAATTATTAAACAGTGCTTCTGTAAATACTACTGTAAATCCAATCATGACAGTCAAGAAGAACAAGCTGATTGACCCGAACCACATTCGCAGGCACATCTTGTAATAACAATAATAGATCCCCTTTGAACATTGGACCTAGTTCTCAGTCTCATTCTAATGTTTTGCTAATTATTATTATTTGTTGTTGTTAATTTAGGGATTTTATTGAGCAGCATTATGTGACATTAAAGAAGGCAAACCCTGAGTTTCCCATCCTGATCCGAGAGTGCTCTGGAGTTCAGCCCATGCTTTGGGGACGATATGGTAAGAAAACAACATAACTCAATCATATTCATACAAATGGCCATATATACATAACGATACATCTCTCTGCTTCAGGTTTTGGTAAAGAACACAGTGTTTCACTGGACAACATGAACGTCGACCAAGTGGCCAAAGCACTTGAAACAGTAGTAAATGCAAAACCCTAAATAAGCCTCGAAATGTAAAATGTTGTAAATGTTATTTGTGTCACAAATGGAAAATAAATGTATATTCTAAAGTCCTTTAATTTTTCTTTTTTTGATGGATACCCGCATGTCTGCTTCCACCTTATGATTCTGCAGATAAATGTGTAGATTTTCTTATATATGGATATTTCTAGTAATCATAAATGAGAATTCATTGTTCATGCTAGCCTGGTATCAAGCAACCATATGCATAAGAATATTTTAATAACCTGTACTCTGAACAGTTTATTGTGACTACATTCTCAATTACAGTGTGAGAAAGTCATACGTATATGCACCTAGCATATTCAACATAAATAATCATAGGTTTCATCCTAAAACAGTTTTGATTTGGGTTTGAGATTTTGAAGCCAAAAAAAGTGCATCCATCCATCATAAAAGAAAACCATACGGCTCCAGGGGGGTAATAAAGGCCTTCTGAAGAGCAGTGATGGGTTTTTGTAAGAAAAATATCCATATTTAAAACTTTATAAACTATAATCACTAGCTTCCGGTAACAGCCGTACATGAGTCTAGTCCTGGTGGAAGAGTGACCTCTGACCTGACGTATGGAGGAGTAGCGTAAGCTTAGATGAGAGTAGATGTTTCTTGCGGTTCAAACAAATAAGGCTGAGCAAACAAACTCAAGCTCCTCTTCTTTTATATCAAAATCCTCCAACATTTGTCTTTAAAAATTCTTGTTTTAGACTTCTAATTCGTGACCGGTGTTTTGTTTTGCTCTCTCCTCTGCACATTCGTCAATACGTCATGTTTCAGGTCAGAAGTCACTCTTCTGCTGGAACTCGACTCACATACGGCCATTGCTGGATGCCAGGTGTTATAGTTTATAAAGTTTTAAATATATTTTTCTTACAAAAACACATCGCTTCACTTCAGAAGGCCTTTATTAACCCCCTGGAGCCGTGTGGATTACTTTTATGATGGATGGATGCACTTTTTTGGGCTTCAAAATCATAATTCACTACCATTATAAAGCTTGGAAGAGCCAGCATATTTTTTTTAATATAACTCTGATTATGTTCGTCTGAAAGAAGGTGTCATATACACCTAGGATGGCTTGAGGGTGAGTAAATCATGGAATAATTTTCATTTTTGGGTGAACTATCCCTTTAAGTTTCATTCTGACAATACTTCAACAGGAGTAGAAGTTGAATCCATATTGTCTGCTTTTGTTTGTTTGTTTTTTTGGCTGCCCAATTTTTGTATTTTGCTATTTTAGCCACTGCAGTAGCTAAAATTATGTAATTTACGGTCTCTGTAGTTTAATTTGAGGGGCATTTAAGTCATTAAACTTTGATCATCTTTCACTTTTTTAGTTTAGTTTTATTACTTTAAGGTGAATAAATGACAAAATGTTGAGAACCACTGATATAGATGATTCTGTTTTATAAAACAAATAGAAGTTTATGAGGCACAACCAAATGTATGCTGGATGGCCTTGCAACATTTGTGTGAAGCAACATTTTTATTGCTGAATTATCTACTATTTTGGAATGAAACAGACTGGTGCATGCACAGAACTGATGGAGACTGATGTGGAACGAATAGAACATTATATAGCTTTTGCAAGCATTAAACCAGTTCTTCTCCTAATAGTATGATAGTTTGAAATGTTAAACACATTAATCGTGGTCAGGGTTGATGAGCATCATCTCCTAGGCCTACCCCTTTGCTTAAATGTCATTTTTTGCGGATTTGTGAAGTTTACTTTAAAGGTGCAATATGTCAGATTTTCTGTCCGCTAGATAGAGGCCTATTCAAAACAAAGGCGTAGCTTGATGACGGCAAGTTTGAGCGCGGACTCTTGGGACATGTGGTCTCCACCTCAACGGATGGTGCAAAAGAATAGGGATAGGACTCGGGAAGAAATCATGTTCATGGATGTGATTATTAACATTACTGTAGTATGAAGCAGAGCAGGAGCGAGTGTTGTGGAGCTGAACGAGGAGCTGGAGCGATTGATCAACACACGCCTCACGAGCAGCGGGACTTTTATTATGCCACAGTAGCCAGCGCTGCTTCTGCTTTTCCGGTCATGAGTATGAGGAAACGCAGCTCTGTTTATCATATTACATACATTTGAGTGTGTTGAAAATGATGTTATAACGATACTATGTGCATTCGCTCCGTGGCTGCATGAGACACTTGTTTGAGACCATAGACTGTAAAAAAAGATGGACGACGCGACGCCGCTTCCTTCCATTGTATTGAACTGAAGCCAAAATGGGCTGATGAATGGGCGCTGACACGTTACGCAATACGTCAAAAAAAAAAAGTTTGGAGCCTGGGCATGCGCAGAAGGAATCGTCAGTTGAGCCGGAGGCGGAGTCGCGATATCAAACTTCCGCCCAAAGACTGCGTCATCATTCATGTATTTTAAATAGACTATAAAAATTATACACAATTTAAAAGTCTACCTATAAAATAATAGGCTATTCTGTTTCTAGAGCAATAATATTTTTGAAACAACAAATTCAGTAGATAAAATCAATATAATATGCCACTAGAAACAACTCTAAATCGTCAGAAACGGTCCTGCCATTTTAAATCAAGTTCAACTAACGTTACAGGAGATCGATTGCTGTAGTTAGAGTAAGCTATCATTAGTTTTGTCCTGCTAATTATTATTTTATACCCATAAAAATAATAAGTAACTGCCAGATAACGATCACCTGCTTTTTCCCGACATGGTTAACATTAGGTGTGTTATCTTAACTAATAACATTTATTAATTAGCTTATAACGCCCACATTTGATGTTACAGAAAAAAAGTTCAGTGATCCGTCAGATCCTGTAGGTCGGTTAGTAGTTTACTGCTGAACAACTCATTTTGTTGGTGTTAAATAACAAAGAAATCGAAAATTAACAGTTAGTTAATACATCTTCAATCTCCCCTCGAAGCTCCGACAGTCCTCAGACAAGCTGTCAATCAACTTCGAATCATGACGACACGCCCCGTTTTTATAGCATCAAATTGCTAGCTAAAATCTAAATCATCACAAAAACGAACAATTGAATATATATCAGTGTGATAACAACTACCTTAAATGACCAAAATCATCTTTCAGAAAGTTTTATTTGAAGCAGAATTTATTTTTAAGTTTTCACTGAAGTCTCATTCGACTGCATTGAGAGGGAGGGGTTTATGACCTGTACTGCATCCAGCCTCCAGGGGGCGATCAAAGAGCCCGTGGCTTCACTTTTCAGAATGTATGAGACACACCCGTTTGAGACACACTGCAGTAAGATAGATCGATTTTAGAATATCATATTAAATGCTGGATGATTGTGTTGATAAATGGCATGCAATTGACCCTTCGCCGGGAGTTTGATTGACAAGCGATCTAACCAATCAGAACGCCGAATCCGCCATTTTGACCGACAAAGCAGTCAAGAGTTAGAAGATTAACCTCGGTGGAGTTAAACTTGAAAAATTGTGTATATTGACGTCTTTCCGCGTTTTAAACAACATTCTCATGTTCATTCATGTTTATTTGATGCTATAAATGGACTAGTAGGAAGAGATGATCGGTTTACGAGCCTCTTGAGCTGAGGTTCATGGTCATGACACATTAAAGGTCCTGTTTTTCGTGGTTTTTTTGAAGCTTTCATTGTGTTTATAGTGTGCAATATAACGTGTTCATGTTTCGCGTGTAGAAAAAAACAGTATTTTTCACATAATTTACTTATCTGTATGCCGCTGTTTCCACTGTCATAAAAACGGGCTGATGACTTCCTTGTTCTATGAAGTCCCTCCTTCAGAAATACGTAACGAGTTCTGATTGTGCCAGCGGTTCCTGTGTTGTGATTCGACAGCTCTGAGCGCACCGTGCCCGGAAAGGTCACGCCTCTTACCATAACGTGGAGATGCACGCGCTCAGTGTTATTGTAAACATGTCTTTAATTTTACCCTATCAATTTGAGCCGGAATCAGACCCGGTGATTGGACTGCGGGATGAAAATAACAGCGTTTCGACGACATGGCGACAAACACACTCTACAAACGCAACTCTTGTGTATTCCTGTGGGAGGAGGTTAGTCAAAAAACTGTTTTAGTGACGTCATTAAAGAAGGAAGTAGAGGGATGTAGTCCAAACTGGCCGATCGATGTAGGCGACTTCTGTTAAATAAAATATCTCGCTTGGCATTGAACTTTGAGCTTTAAAATTTTACAGATTTTATTTATACTCTAACAACAACATTACACACTAACTAAAGTTTAAAACATGGGATCACGAAGAACGGGACCTTTAAAGAGCCACAAAACGGTTTTTATTGTTTAAATTTCTTGAAAAACTACACAGTTTGAAAGCTGGGACTTTGTTTAATATAAGTAACCTGCTTTGTCTTGTCTGTCGACGTGTTGTCAGTATCCTCTTTGCGCTGCGATGTATTTTTCACTGCATGTGGCGTGACGGCGCCACGGCTTGTTGGACAAAGCAACAGTAACTAAGGGGGGCGGGTCTTTGCGAAGGGTCAATTAATTTAAAAACGTATTGTATGATGGAGAAAATGCTGTATTACTGTTACTAAAAATAAAGCTGCATCTGATTATGCTATGTTAGCTACTTCACAAAAGTGTTTTTCTCTGAGACATTGTAAAGCATGGTACTCGCAAAAAATCAAGAAAATTAGATTTAAACAATAAGACTAAACGTGTTGAGCTATATAACAATAATTAGTTTTCTGTCTATAAATATATCAAAACAGTTGTTCCCTTGTCTATTAAAACAGGTAAATATTAAAGTGTCTTTGGTGTTTCCGTGGTTTCTACATAATAAACCGGAAACCGAGGGTAACGCGAGTATGACGCAATTGACAGGCGACTCCTCACACGTCCCGGAGCCTTGGTTAAAATTGCAATTTTCTCATGATTTACAAACAGTTGCAAACATTTGGGATATGGTCAGTACTCAAGTGAACAAAACATATAACACTGGCATAGTGGTTTTTGCTGCAAGATTCTTAAATATTGCACCTTTAAATGACTGAACTATATGTAGCCTTTATATATAGGCTAATTATATGAGATATGAAAAGGCATAAATACAACCCAAATATGAAATCTCAGTCTGAACACTTTTTCACAACTCCTGAAGCTATAACAGATAGACAATCGACTATTTAGTTCTTACCCCCTTCGTCATAGTGGGGTTGGACTGTGTAAGAAAAAGGAGGGGCTGATTTTAATATCAACTCCACTTTTTTGCTCTTTGTCAGTTTAAGACGCTTTAAATCGCAGCGTGCGTATTATGGTACGCAGTAAACGACTTTTTGGATTGAATCAAAAGCGCCGCATTTAGTGATATTATTGTGTCGGTAAAGCATAATGTGACCTGTTTGCCGATCCATAGGTGAGACGGTCGATTGGACGGTAGGTCTGTTTGTTGGTCAGTTTGTCTGCTGGGCTTTGGCACGGATTTCCCACCGTACGTTGTTATGGAGGAATCCTCTCAGATCTCTAACGCCACGTCGCGTTGATAGCAGCCAGGCTCTGAGCAAAGCCCGAAGATTCTGCTGTCATTAAAGGTTCAGCTCGCCTTCTCATTGAACTTGCAAAAACTGATGAGCACGCTGATCGGGTTGCGACTCTTTTTGAGGTGGATGGCATTATTCGTGCTCTTCGGACTCTTCCTCAATCTACAAACTTCTGCGTCTTGCAGTGGCTTGAGATCGAGTCGAGAGGACGACGAGCGCTTTCGATTTGAGCAAGCTTCAGCTTTCAGACCCAAGAAACCTCCACATATCATCTTCATACTGACAGATGACCAGGGTTTCAATGACATCGGTTATCACAGTCGGGAGATCCGCAGCCCAACGCTGGATAAGCTGGCTTCAGAGGGAGTGCGGTTGGAGAATTATTATGTCCAGCCGCTGTGCACCCCGTCCCGCAGCCAGCTCATCACAGGCAGGTCATTCTCCTCATCACCTTATTCACACACTGTATTCACTACGTCAGTTTGAAGAAATACACTTTTTCTTAAAATGAAAGAGGTTCACTGAAATGAGAAAAGGGTTAGGATAATAACAAAGCAAAAAAAAAAAAGAAAAAGAAAGAAAGAAAGAAAGGTCCCTTTTTTAAAATATAATTCTGTAAAATCCAAAATGGCTTTACAGATCTTTATTGGTAAGGGTTTGAACAATTATTGTAATGCTTATTTAAAGAGCCTTGAACAATTATTGCACATGCACCTGTGGACCCTTCACTCTCAGGAATAGTTCGAGATTAAAATTCTGTCAATAATTGCTCACCATTATGTCATTCCAAAGAGGTTAGACTTTCATCCATTATTTGGAACAAAAATTAAGATCTTTTTGTTCCTCCGTTGACAGTCCATGCAATTACCAATTTGACGCTTCATAATATTCATAAAGAGATCGTAAATTTAACCCATATGAATTGAGCGGTTCAGTCCAAATTTTCTGAAGAGACGCGAATGCTTTATATGATGAACATTTGAGCTTCTGCAAGAACCAATGAGGTTCATTCTCGTGTTACGCAGCACGTTTGAGCTTCTCAAGAACCAATGAGGTTCATTCTCGTGTTACGCAGCACGTTTGAGCTTCTGCAAGAACCAATGAGGTTCATTCTCGTGTTACGCAGCACGTTTGAGCTTCTCAAGAACCAATGAGGTTCATTATCGTGTTACGCAGCACGTTTGAGCTTCTCAAGAACCAATGAGGTTCATTCTCATGTTACGCAGCACGTTTGAGCTTCCGCAAGAACCAATGAGGTTCATTCTCGTGTTACGCAGCACGTTTGAGCTTCTCAAGAACCAATGAGGTTCATTATCGTGTTACGCAGCACGTTTGAGCTTCTCAAGAAGCAATGAGGTTCATTCTCATGTTACGCAGCACGTTTGAGCTTCTGCAAGAACCAATGAGGTTCATTCTCATGTTACGCAGCACGTTTGAGCTTCTGCAAGAACCAATGAAGTTCATTCTCGTGTTACGCAGCACGTTTGAGCTTCTCAAGAACCAATGAGGTTCATTCTCGTGTTACGCAGCACATTTGAGCTTCCGCAAGAACCAATGAGGTTCATTCTCGTGTTACGCAGCACATTTGAGCTTCAGCAAGAACCAATGAGGTTCATTCTCGTGTTACGCAGCACGTTTGAGCTTCAGCAAGAACCAGTGAGGTTCATTCTTGTGTTACGCAGCACGTTTGAGCTTCTGCTAGAACCAATGAGGTTCATTCTCGTGTTACAAAGCACGTTTGAGCTTCAGCAAGAACCAATGAGGTTCATTTTTGTGTTACGCAGCACGTTTGAGCTTCTGCAAGAACCAATGAGGTTCATTCTCGTGTTACAAAGCACGTTTGAGCTTCTGCAAGAACCAATGAGGTTCATTCTCATGTTACGCAGCACGTTTGAGCTTCTGCAAGAACCAATGAGGTTCATTCTCATGTTACGCAGCACGTTTGAGCTTCTCAAGAACCAATGAGGTTCATTCTCGTGTTACGCAGCACATTTGAGCTTCCGCAAGAACCAATGAGGTTCATTCTCGTGTTACGCAGCACATTTGAGCTTCAGCAAGAACCAATGAGGTTCATTCTCGTGTTACACAGCATGTTTGAGCTTTCTCAAGAACCAATGAGGTTCATTCTCGTGTTACGCAGCACGTTTGAGCTTCAGCAAGAACCAGTGAGGTTCATTCTTGTGTTACGCAGCACGTTTGAGCTTCTGCTAGAACCAATGAGGTTCATTCTCGTGTTACAAAGCACGTTTGAGCTTCAGCAAGAACCAATGAGGTTCATTTTTGTGTTACGCAGCACGTTTGAGCTTCTGCAAGAACCAATGAGGTTCATTCTCGTGTTACAAAGCACGTTTGAGCTTCAGCAAGAACCAATGAGGTTCATTTTTGTGTTACGCAGCACGTTTGAGCTTCTGCAAGAACCAGTGAGGTTCATTCTCGTGTTACGCAGCACGTTTGAGCTTCCTCAAGAACCAGTGAGGTTCATTCTCGTGTTACGCAGCACGTTTGAGCTTCAGCAAGAACCAATGAGGTTCATTCTCGTGTTACGCAGCACGTTTGAGCTTCCTCAAGAACCAATGAGGTTCATTCTCATGTTACGCAGCACGTTTGAGCTTTAGCAAGAACCAATGAGGTTCATTCTTGTGTTACGCAGCACATTTGAGCTTCAGCAAGAACCAATGAGGTTCATTCTCATGTTACGCAGCACGTTTGAGCTTCAGTAAGAACCAATGAGGTTCATTCTCGTGTTACGCAGCACGTTTGAGCTTCAGTAAGAACCAATGAGGTTCATTGTCGTGTTACGCAGCACGTTTGAGCTTCCACAAGAACTAATGAGGTTCATTCTCGTGTTACGCAGCACGTTTGAGCTTCAGTAAGAACCAATGAGGTTCATTCTCGTGTTACTCAGCACGTTTGAGCTTCAGTAAGAACCAATGAGGTTCATTGTCGTGTTACGCAGCACGTTTGAGCTTCCGCAAGAGGTTTGTTCTCGCCCGTGACTCAGGTTCAGTTGAGCTTCTGTTTATGTTTGCTGATTAATGTCTATATGTAAATAAAAGCCTAATTTAAAGCTGTTCATCATATAAAGCGATTATGTCTTTGGACTAAACCGCTCAATTCATATGGCTTAGTTTTATGATCCCTTTATGAACTTTTTGAACCATCAAAGTGGTTGTTGTCTGGACTGTCAACAGAGGGGACAGAAATCACTCAGATTTCATCAAAACGACCTTCATTTGTGTTTCGAAATGAATGAAAGTCTTACGGGTTTGGATCGACATGAGGATGAGTAATTAATGACAGAATTTTCATTTTTAGGTGAACTATCCCTTTAAGACACTAACAGTTTACAGGTGGTAGCAGGTGGTATAATCATTTCTGTGCTCCCTGAATGGAAACAGGCGTGACTGAACAAGTATGAGTGTTATTTTGAATGAATGATAAATACGGTTTGATTCAACATGATTGATGTGTACTCCTGACACAAATTAATAAATTACTGTAACTGTAAAAAATGACACAGTGTTTACAACCCATTTAACTTCCATTATTTGACATTGTAAAATGGGGGGATGGGTCAAAAAGGGAGGACGTATATGTAACACACATTTGATAAAGATAGTAAATTGGGTCAGTTTTGAGTTAATGTCGACTTTAATACCTTATTGTTTCAATTCTCGTTCTTTTCTCTCTGTCTGAGCATTAGGAATGTATTTATGCTTTTCTTTAGATATCAAATTCACACTGGCCTCCAGCATTCCATCATCAGACCCCGTCAACCCAACTGCCTCCCTATGGATGCGGTCACTCTCCCTCAACGCTTACAGGAAGCTGGCTACTCCACTCACATGGTGGGGAAGTGGCATTTGGGCTTCTATCGGAAAGACTGTTTGCCCACACGTCGTGGATTTCACACCTACTTCGGTTCATTGACTGGCAGCGTGGACTATTATACATATGGTTCATGTGACGGCAAGTCATTGTGTGGCTTTGACCTCCACGAAGGTGAGTCAGTGGCATGGGGGAGAGGGGGGAAGTACTTAACTCACCTCTACACCCAGAGAGTGCGCAAAATCTTAGCAACGCACGACTCAAGCAGTCAGCCTCTTTTTATCCTCCTTTCCCTTCAGGCAGTGCATACACCTCTAAAGCCACCCAAAGAATACATCTATCCATACCGCCGCATGGGCAACGTTCCCCGCAGGAAATACGCAGCCATGGTTTCAATTGTTGACGAGGCAGTCCGGAACATAACTTACGCGCTGCGCAAGTATGGCTTCTACCGCAATAGCGTTGTCATCTTCTCCACAGACAATGGAGCCCAGCCACTCACGGGGGGCAGTAACTGGCCCCTACGAGGGTGCAAGGGAACGTATTGGGAAGGTGGTATTAGAGGAGTAGGTTTCGTGCACAGTCCCTTGATACGCCATCGAAGAAGGGTCAGCAGAGCCCTTATACACGTTACAGACTGGTATCCAACCCTTGTTGGACTTGCTGGGGGGAATGTGTCACAGCATCAGGGATTAGATGGGTTTGATATTTGGCCTACCATTAGTGAAGGGAAAGAATCCCCACGAATGGAAATTCTTCACAACATCGACCCTCTAAACCGACGCAGTCAGAGCTCAGTCAAGGAAGGCCATGGACTGTGGGACACAGCCGTGCAAGCGGCCATTAGAGTGGGTGACTGGAAGCTGTTGACGGGTGACCCTGGCCATGGGGATTGGGTGCCGCCCCAGGTTCTTACGCACTTCCATAGCAGCTGGTGGCACCTGGAGCGAAATACTGAAGAAAAAAGGAAATCAGTTTGGCTCTTTAACATTACAGGTGACCCTTGTGAACGCCACGACCTTGCAGTGCAAAGGCCTGACGTTGTCAAGGAGCTACTCGCACGGCTAGCATTATACAATCGCACAGCAATACCTGTTCGCTACCCACCAGACGATTCCCGTGCTAACCCTAATTTGAATGGAGGTGCATGGAGACCTTGGGTAGGTGAAGATGAAGAGGAGGAAAACTGGGATGGAATTTATTATAAGAGAGGAAAGAATCGCAAAAGGAAATGTAGGCTCTGCAAGTTACAATCTTTCTTCAAGAAGTTTAATTTAATGTTTCTGTCAAAACAGATATAAGATTCTTCTGTTATTTAACATCACTTACAATAATTTAACCTTACTTGAAGGATTAGTTCACTTTCAAATTAAAATTTCCTGATAAATTACTCACCCCCATGTCATCCAAGATGTTCATGTCTTTCTTTCTTCAGTCGAAAAGAAATTAAGGTTTTTGATGAAAACATTCCAGGACTTTTCTCCACATAGTGGACTTTAATGGCCTCCAAACGGTTGAAGGTCAAAATTACAGTTTTAGTGCAGCTTCAAAGCGTTCTACGTGATCTCAGAAGAGAAATAAGGGTCTTATCTAGAGAAACCATCACTCATTTTCTAAAAAAAAATTACAATTGTATACATTTTACCCATAAATGCTCATCTTGAACTAGCTTTTTTGTGTAATTCTCTGTGTATGTTGATGATAATGCAAGGGAGAGAGAGTTTATAGATAAAAGACATAAATGTAACTTGTACTGTGTTTTATTCAGCTCATACTGTGATATTCTGGAGTGAAAACAGACACTTCATCTTTTGTGTGATGCACAATAAACTTCATAAAACTCATCAGTAAAGTTTTGGCCATCATTCAGACAGGTTCTGCTACAACAGGCTTGTGATGTTACTAATAGTGGATAAAGCAAGATGACAACATGAGATGTCCTGTTTGTGTGTCTCATGAGCTCTTGAAACTCTGCCCTATTCTTGAAAGGGGGCCGGGAGCAGCAGCTCATTTGCATTTAAAGGGACACACACAAAAACGGTGTGTTTTTGCTCACACCCAAAAAGTGGTAATTTTAGCATGCTATAAAAAAAAAACTTATTTTACATCTTGTAAAAAGGGGCATAATATGTGCCCTTTAAAGCTGCGACAGTTGAGAACATGAAGTGTCCAATGTTCCACACGCTTTTTTATTTGTTTTTACTTTAGTGCATCATCCAGGTATTTAAAGTGCATTTTTTTCTTTTTGGAATTTTCAGTGTGAACACACTACTTGCAATATTTATACTTATGCACTATTCTATGACGTTTATATAAGTACATGAATTGGGACGCAACTAATGTAGCTGTTTTTAAGTTCTTTCAGAGCTGTTCTTTTGAGAATCTCACTTGTCTCCTTCAGTTTTATTCTCACAGACACAATGGGTCTATTCTGCAAGTTTAGTGTTGTTTCATTCACAGTATCTGTTTCTCCCTCATTCTCTCTCAACCCATGCACAGAAACACACGCATACACAGAGTCTTATTCATACAGTACCTCACAAATACACACAAACAAGATTTATGTGATCTCTCACACTTGAGCATAAGTCTATTTTTATTGTGGACATTTGTTTATTCAATTAATCGTCAAAATAACTGCCAGATTACTCAGCTACCAAGATAATCGATAATGACAGCCCTACATATTACAAAAACAGAAGCTTGTTGTCCTTTTATGGACTGAGTATTGTTGCAGATGTTATAATATATGTGATACTAAATCTAGCCAACCAGTTGTTGGAGTGAGAACTGTCTGGCGAGCACGAGAGCAGCAGTGAGCAACTGCACTCATGGAAGTTGATATTATGACTTTGGCTTTGTTCTTAGATCTGTTTATTACTGTTGAGACACAGCAGTTTTCAGTTCCTGCAATAGACGTAGCTCAACAGAGGCATTTACTTGGTCACTATTTCTTGTTTTTTTCCCCCCAAAGTTGGCTTCAGTGGTTCTGTATTATAACAAGTCTAAAAATATTAATATTTCTCAATTTGTTTGAGCTTATAATAACCACATTTATAATAATTATACAAGAATTGTTTAGACAGATGCTGTTTACAAGAGTTCTAGCTAAGCAACTTACTTCAATTACAGATTTTCTTTAAATTTTTTTTCAGAAATGAAAAGCTCAAATGAATGCAGTGTTAAATGCTTTGTATGAACAGTAACGGCCCACATTATTGTCATCAAGATGACTGGATTGATGATGCATTTTTTTTCCCATCAAACCAAACGGTTCTCATCATTAAAATATGTTACCTCTGTGATGCAAGAGCTGCCAATGGCGCAGTACTGTAGGCCTAGGTAAACATTGGAGCAAGTCAAGTCAAGCTACATTAATTTATATAGCACTTTATGCAATACAGATGGTTTCAAAGCAGCTTCACAAAATAAACAAGAAAAAAGTTGTAGAACCAGCTCGAACACCTAGGCCTCATGTTCTCTCAACAAAGTAGTCCTCTGGAGTAGGTTGCAGACTAGTTGACTTTAATGCTCTGCTATGACTATAAGCTTGATGTCGACTCACTGGTCATGGCCTATAGAGGTCACAACAGGATAAGAAATCTTTGAAGTCCACCTTTACGCTCTTTATCCAACAGTTAATTACAAATAAATGGATACTACGAGAGCGCTCCACAGGATATGTTTGATTATACCATCTGGATGCTCAATTTTGATTGGATGAATGCACGTTTTGTACAGCTTATTGTACAAATAAGTTAAGTCAACACTGTTCTGATTTATCAATGAAATAGCTTAGAAATCGAAAAGTTCTAGCATATATTTCTTAGTAACTAAAACCCACAGCTTCACTATCAGTAGAGAGACTCTGTCTGTAATATTAATTCACACATAATCGCTCTCTCACTAATGCATTCATATAAATATAATCTTTACTATTTAGAACGAGCAGGAATCTGAGAAATGTAATGACCCAAAGACAAAAGAACTGATAAAATAAACTTATGTATGAGCAATAATGAAGTCATAAGCGACTAGTCAACATCTTTTTTTTCCCTTTTTCTTTTTTTCTAGTCGATGTCGACACGAATTTAAACGCATAAATGTGGACTTTTAAAAATCTGAAGTCGTTCTACCCTTACTCTGGAGTAGTTTCAACTTTTCATCCTTTTTGTGTCATACTTTAATGCAAAATCCAAATGTCATGGCTGCTGAGAGAGATCACGAGGAGACCATGGCGAGACATATGCCTAAGGACTTGTTCTCCATCCTGTCAGTGGTGATCTACATGGTTCTGGTAAAGGTACCGACAGTGACAGATATTGGCTTTCAACATTACAAATGCAAGCTTCTTGTTGTGCCCGACTCACATCATGCATATACATGGATTTTTCATATACGCTATGCAGAAAAATCCCTTGTAGCACAGATCCAACAAAACAATGGATGAAGCTACAAAGCAGTCATAGCCCTTGTGGATGATAAGGTCTTGGAGTCCGGCCCAATACCATTTTGGGGCCTCCTTGGGGTGAATATCTGGGACGCTTTCCACAAATCATCTTCAACAAACTGCCCAGAAATGCAACCCGTGAAAGCATGAAATGAATCAGAGATAACCAGCTTCTCTTTGGTGAATGGAAGAACAAGAAAAGTGCGATCCTCCCATTCAGCAAATGGTGACCGAGGGTGTGATCAAGTGATGGATAATGGACAACAAGTGAGTAGAATTTATTCTGTGGTGTTGGGGGCAAAATTGTGCAGATGTGTTCATATTTTATGTATTGACTTGAGATATTTAAAAATCATATATTAAAATGTAAAACATATGTCATTATTTTCCACACAGAAACATGGGAGGAGTGGATGTATCTGATGGCCAAGTACACTTTAGCATACTTTTAAAATGAGTATGGAAATAACATAACATGCTTTAAAAGACTATACTGCACTTAACTGAATATAATGTTCACTTTCGATACTACACTCATACTGCGTCGAATGTCTTATTATACGTAAGACAAGACACATATGGGGAAAACTCCTTTTTTCTCCTATTTCTGAAGTCTTTTTCAGTCACGCAGTGAAACTGCACGGCCATTGTTTCGTGAAGTTAAAGTAAATGAACCAATGATGGGCCAATGGTGAGCGAGCCCGCCAAAAGGGGCGGGGTATCGGGCTATATAAGTGGCCGTCTCACCATGGCAAATCGATTCATTCTCCTTCAGCGACGCAGATATCATTTCTTCGCTGAGACTACAAGACTTGAAGCCGCCTTCAACTGCAAGCAGCTGGAATTTGCCGCTGATCAGCTCGCCACTCTGCAGCAGTTTGATCAGCTTGCCTCTCGTCTGTCTCTCTCAAGCTGCTCGCCGCCTACGAGCAGCCTGCAGCTCTCTCGCCATTCTGCCAGCTCTCGTGCAGTGCTGATCAACTCGCCCCTTCACAGCCAGATCAGCTCCTGCTCTTAAGCAGCTCTGTTCCCATACCGCTCCCAAGCAGCCTGGTCAGCGCTTTGCTCCCGAGCCGCCTGCAGCATCGAACGAGTGCACTTCGGTGTATCCTTTTGCGCTCGTGGATCGCTTTGTTTTCAGAGAGCGACTCTGCCCCTCTCACCCTCACGTTTTCTTCCTCCCAGGGACCTGTGAGGAAAAAACAGTGTGGCAGAGGATCCCAGCGCTGGGATGAGAGTGAGCTTATGCCGGCTCAAGTACCTCACTCTCTCCACAACCTGGTCTCGTTCAGGGGATCTGATGAAGAGCTGCTGGATGACAGCATGTCCATAGCGGACTCGGATGCCGAAGAGTGGTTGGCTCGCTTCATGACCCCGCCCCCTTAACGTCTTTAGAGCCAATCGACAGTAGGACATCCATTGCCTCTGAACTCACCTGAGTGCTGTCAAAGGCCATGGAGCAGTTCGGTCTGGAGTGGCCTGCGCCTCACGAACCGACACACAGCCACTTAGATGAGTGGTTCCTGCGTGGACGCCATCACGCACCCCCTCATGAAGCTCATGAAGTCGAGGCGTGCCCCATACTCAGCCCACCTACCTCCTCCTGCCTCTCACGCTCTCACTTCCGTTGACGGCGCTGAGCAGAAAGGTTATGAGAAGCTGCCTCCTTTGGACGAAGCTGTGGCCTCACACCTGTGCCCGTCTGCCACCACTGGATGGAAAATGAAGGTCGCCCACCCATCCAAGTCCTGCCACACTACGACGGCCCTTACTGGACGGGCGTACTCATCAGCTGGCCAGACAGCTTCTGCAATCCACACCATGGCGGTACTCCAGGTGTACCAGGCTAAGCTCCTGCAGGCCCTGGATGAGGCTGGTCACAACTCAGCCATATTCAAAGAGCTACGCAGCACCACGGACCTGGCCCTGCGCACCACCAAGACAACGGTTCAGGCTATTGGGTGTTCGATGGCCACCCTGGTAGTTCTGGAGTGCCACCTGTGGTTAACGCTGACCGAGATCAAGGACGCGGACAAAGCAGTCTTCCTCAACCCGCCTGTCTCCCCCACTGGTCTCTTTGGTCCTGCTGTTGATGGTTTACTGAGCGCTTCACAGCCGCACAGTAGTCGTCCCAGGCCATGGGACACTTCCTGCCAAAGTGTTCCAGCTCCCCAACTCTCCCTGGAGTGTCAACTTGGGTGCTAAACATAATAAAATGAGGTTATGTACTCTCTCAACGGGCCCCATTATTCAACGACATGGCCCAGACCTCTGTGGAAAGCAAGGAAGTGCACGTTCTGCGTTCCAAGGTGAACACCATGCGGGCAAAAGGAGCCATAGAAGTGGTCCCCCCAGCACTGAGCGAGTCAGGCTTCTACAGCAGGTACTTCCTAGTTCCCAAAAAGGATGGCAGTCTCAGACTCATCCTCGATCTCAGACAACTGAACAGGGCCCTGATAAAGCGCTCATTCATAATGATCACTTTGAAGCAGATCTTCCCCCACCCGGGAGATCCGCCCGGGAGACTGGTTCTTTTCCCATGATCTGAAAGATGCTTATTTTCACATCCAGATAGCCCCCCATCACAGGCAATTTTCGAGATTCACCTTTGAAGGGGTGGCATATCAATGCACAGTCCTTCCATTCGGGCTGTCCCTAGCTCCCTGCACATTTATGAAGTGCATGGATGCCGCTCTCTCCTCTGAGACAGATGGGTGTGTGCATACTGAACTACCTCAATGACTGGCTCATTCTGGCCCAGTCAGAGGCGGAGCTTATATCTCACAGATCCATCATTCGAGTGCTTGGGGCTCAGGGTCAATTTTCCCAAGAGCTCCTGGGAATAATTTTAGACTCGACCCGCATGAGGGCCGTGGTCTTGCCAGAACGATCTCTAGCCATTCAGCAGCTTGCGGAAACATTTACACCCGGGGCGGACATGTTGTCCTGGAACAACCTTCCCTCAGAGGAATGCTCGCTCCACCCCCACACAGTTCAGAAAATTTGGGATGTCTTTGGGAGAGTATAGGTCGACCTCTTCGCCTCAGAACGCAATTATCATTGCCCAATATATTTCTCAAAAACCAGGGATGCGCTCACACACGACTGGCCCAGCCTCCTCCTGTATGCCTTTTCCCCGATCGCTCTGATTTCCCTGGTTGTCAAACGAATCAGAGAGAGTGCTCACAAGGTCCTCCTGGTGGCTCCTCTGTGCAGGACCTAACCATGGTTCTCAGACCTGTCTCTGTTATATCAAAACTGTATGGCATCGCAGAGGAGAGGAATACAAAGAAAAATGCATGGTGCCTACAGTGAAACATGGTGGTGGCAGTGTCCTTATGTGGGGCTGCATGAGTGCTGCTGGTGTTGGGGAGCTGTACTGCTCTATACTGAAAGAGAAGATGCTACCATCACTCTGTGCCCTTGGTTGTCATGCACTTTTCCAACATGACAATGATCCTAAATGGTGATCTAAGTCAATGTTGGATTTCTGAAGAAGAACAGGGTGAAAGTGATTCAGTGGCTCCTGATCTGAACCCAATCGAACACCTATGAGGAATTCTGAAGAGACAAGTTGAGCATCACTCTCCATCCAGCATCCAGTCTCTAAAAGAGGTCATTATTGAAGAATGGAAAAATATAGATGTTGCAAAATGTCGCCAACTTGTTCATTCCATGCCTGGAAGACTTGGTGCTGTCATTAAAAATCACGGAGGCCATACAAAGTACTAGATGTAGTAGTTTTTGTTGTGGGGTGTACTCATTTTTGCATCACCCTAATTTGAGTAAAACTGAAATATGTGTAATCTAAGTTGTATTATTAACCTTACTTTCATGTTATAAGTTAAACAGATGTTATATTAAACTTTGTCTTGTCAACGTTTTGGAAAATGTGTTTGTGTTCATTGAGATATTGTTGAAGATGCCGGGATGACAATTTTAATCAGGTTTTCATTCCTTTGGTTCTACTACTAATCCTTAAGTCCCATAAAACAACCACAAAGTTTTTAAACTTTAGGTAACTTTACTGACGCAACATTTAGTACCATATTATGTAAACAAAATCATCATCTTACATATCATATTTAAATCATATCACATTATTGCAAAAAATCAGCATAACGAGTACATTGTACTGTAATGTTATAATTTTCCATCATTCTGACAATGAAAATCAAGCTACATTGTTAGTATTTTTATATAACCCCCTTCACTGATTTACTTGGTCTGTTAAACAACACATGCCAATGACATAACATATTGGAAAAACAAAATCTGGATCATTCACATTCATTTGTAAAAGTATTTATAGATTATAGTATAATGCTTGATTAAGTATTAAGTATTGAGCCCACAAGTGTATTATTAGAAACTGCAAAGCGCTTTCCTCCTACATCAGGGATTGATCATACGATAGTCTCTCAAATGTGTGGTGATGTTGTTGGGAAGTCTGAGCTTGATCAGCTCTTCTTTTAACTGAAAATATATAAGTTTTATGACAAACCATGTTCATGTTATCCAGTCATATTATTTAATTATCAATGTATTACATTTTTAAAGTAGTTATTGCACTGTTGCCCTTTTAAAGGAAGTTTATATATAGAAAGTTATATGTAGTATCAATCAAATTAATAATAATGTGAATATAATACAATATTTATGTAAAAAAAGGATCAATTTTCATTGCTGTTGGCAAATTAATGATTGTGACTGTTGAGTTACTTACCTGTATAATGACAAGCAATTCAATCTGAGACTTTGACAAATTTTCAGGACTTGTAACTTTTACTCGCATTCCCATCACTGATCAATTAATAAAAAAAAAAAAACAGGTCAGGTGTCATAATTCATACACTTGTGTACTAAAGTTTAACAATTTACATTATGTTTTGAGATTACTGATAACAAAAGAAACAAACGGATCACATATCTACACAAACATACCAAACTTATCTGAAAAGGTGTTGATATGATGGTCATCATGTTCACCAAAAAGTAAACAGAAGACTAGCATTAGCAAAACTTAAGCATTTTACACATCCAAATTTTCTTGTTTCTTTGTGTATTAGTCTGATGTTTATTCTTTTATTTCATTATAGAAGGTGTATATTATAGAATTTGCTCACCACTATAACAGAAGAAAGGCAAACTGGCAATGCATCTTTCATCTGTCCACTGGCCAAAGTATTTTAAAGACGCAGCTGTGCAGTGCTGAATTCCCTGCTCTCCTGGGACATATTCACCATTATCTGGTTGTGCAGCAATATATTGAGTATATGGCAGCCAATATGTGAAGGAAGAGCTGCTCTGATCTGACCACAGTCTGTTTCTATGCAGACCAATCCATACAGACCAACCAACAGGTGTAATGCTCAGTATCTGTTGACGCTCCGTCTCATCTCTCACACTGGCCAGGTCTGTGTACATCTCTCTGCAGTATCTCTGAGCTTCAGGCCAGGTCTTTCCCTCAAATACCAAAACATACTTCTGAGAGGCATTTTCTCTACCTAAGATAAAAATATTAATTTAAAATCAAGTCAGTTAATACTTAGGCAACCATATTTTTAATGCATTCATATATACAATCCATTTACATGTTTTAAGTGAGTATACAGTATACTTTGGTTTTGATCCAAAAGCTAAGCTACGACATGTTCTAGAGATCTTACCACAATACTATCAGTAACATTTGTTGAGACTAACTTACTGACTGATGCTTCACTGAAAGGAAACTAAATATGTATATGTAAAAAAGAAATGTTCAATTTAAATGTCTTACCATCATAACAGACAAATGTTTTCCAATATTCACATAACGTATCATACCAGTTTCCATTATGATCAATGTAAACACACAGTTCATTCCCAACAACGTTGTTTGGTTCATGAATAAAGTTTCTGAAATCTCTCCCTCCATCCGAATAAAAGTCATTATCCTCCAATGACCATCTCCAACTGTTCACATCATCATACAGTCCAATCCAGGCTGAGCCGCTGTAACTCCCATTAACTGTGTTAATCGATATGTTCATTTCCTCCATGTTATCAATGGTGGCCAGATCAGTGTAATTCTGTCTGCAGTATCTCTGAGCTTCAGTCCAGGTCTTGGATTCATTCACAAAGTGATACTGGCGGGATGATGCTAATGCTGTCAAGGTAGGCAAAATGTAAAGATATAAAACCAAAAAATTAGTCACACTTTTAGATTTTCTTTTAAAGTGCCTTTATTTTGTGATGTTCTAATATATCTTTTTCTCATTTGTTACATTGTTTAAAAAATGAAAGGTTATTATATTTATTAGAGATCCACTCACCGCTGTAGCAAATGAAAGGTAATGCATTATTACAGTTTTCATCTGTCCAGCTCCCAGAGTCACTAAATGACACTGCAGTGCAGTATTCACTGTTTCCAGCATTATCTGGCTGTCCTGTCATCCAGTTACTGAATGAAGAGTTGCTCTGATCTGACCAAGATCTGGTTCTGTACAGTCCAATCCAAACACCGTTATTATTATTTGAAAGTAATACCTGAATCTTGTTGTTTTCAGTCATATTCCTGATACTGACGAGGTCTGTGTGATATTCTCTGCAGTAACTCTGAGCTTCAGTCCAGGTTGTGAGTAGGTAAATTAACACATAACTCTCACTAGCGTTCACTCTTCCTGTGGGGAATATATGTGTATGTGATATAACATGGTATATCATTAATATATTGCATTAATATATTTATAAATAGTCAACAGCAGTTCTCACCATCATAGCAAACAAATGTACTTAAATACTGGTGGCAAGGGATTTCACTCCATGTTCCCTGGATATTTGTCATGTACACACACAGACTCTGTCCACATGAGTTCACTGGTTGCTGGACATACCAGCTTGTAAAACCTTTCTCTAATGTTGCATTCTCCAGAGACCATTTCCAGCTGTTCATATCTTCATACAGACCAATCCAAGCTGAGCCATCGTAAGTGCCACGTACTGTTTTGATGAGTCTTTTCATTTCCTCCATGTTATCAACGGTGGCCAGATCAGTGTAATTCTGTCTGCAGTAACTCTGAGCTTCAGTCCAGGTCTTAGACTCAGACACAAAGTGATACTGGCGAGCACATGAAGATTGTGTGCAGGTTCCTGTGAATTGTTTTACAGAACAGAAAAAATTATGCAATCAGCTGGTCAATGATGTACCAACAAACAATGATATTGTGTACAAACTGTCACTGTACTAATACTTATTAACTACTGCTATAGTGTTCATTGTCAATTAATTCACACCTGCTGCTTGCTATTGATAATAATATAAAACCAGCTTTTGATGAAATTTTTTGACATTTCACTTATGATTAAATTAGTTTAAAAATTAGCATGATAAACTGCTTTAAAGGGATAGTTCACCCATGCATTCACCCACATTAGCATACAGACAAAGAGATGTATAACAAATTTTTATTTTTACAGTGGTGTGAAAAAGTGCCTGATTTCTTTTGCATGTTTGTCACACTTTAATGTTTCAGATCTTCAAACAAATTTAAATATGAATCAAATATAACACAAGTAAACACAACATGCAGTTTTTAAATGAAGGTTTTTATTACGAAGGGAAAACAAAATCCAAACCCACATGGCCCTGTGTGAAAAAGTGCTTGACAGTTAAGGTCAGTGTTCATGACTCCACCATAAGAAAGAGACTGGGCAAAAATGGCCTGCATGGCAGAGTTCCAAGACGAAAACTGCTGCTGAGCAAAAAGAATATAAAGGCTTGTCTCAGTTTTGCCAGAAAACATCTTGATGATCCCCAAGACCTTTGGGAAAATACTGTGGACTGATGAGACAAAAGTTGAACTTTTTTGGAAGGTGTGTGTCCCATTACGTCTGGCATAAAAGTAACACAGCATTTCAGAAAAAGAACGTCATACTAACAGTAAATATGGTGGTGGTACTGTGATGGTCTGGGGCTGTTTTGCTGCTTCAGGACCTGGAAAACTTGCTGTGATAAATGGAACCATGAATTCTGCTGTTTACCAAAAAATCCTGAAGGACAATGTCCGGCCATCTGTTTGTGACCTCAAGCTGAAGTGAACTTGGGTTCTGCAGCAGGACAATGATCCAAAATACACCAGCAAGTCCACCTCTGAATGGCTGAAGAAAAACAAAATGAAGACTTTGGAGTGGCCTAGTCAAAGTCCTGTCCTCAATCCTATTGAGATGCTGTGGCATGACCTTAAAAATGGTTCATGCTCGAAAACCCTCCAATGTGGCTGAATTACAACAATTCTGCAAAGATGAGTGGGCCAAAATTCCTCCACAGCACTGTAACAGACTCATTGCAAGTTGTTGCAAACGCTTGATTGCAGTTGTTGCTGCTAAGGGTGGCCCAACTAGTTATTAGGTTTAGGGGGCAAGTACTTTTTCACACAGGGCCATGTGGGTTTGGATTTTGTTTTCCCTTCATAATAAAAACCTTCATTTAAAAACTGCATGTTGTGTTTACTTGTGTTATCTTTGATTCATATTTAAATTTGTTTGATGATCTGAAACATTAAAGAGTGACAAACATGCTAAAAAAAAATCACTTTTTCACACCACTGTATAAGGAAAGAGATTTGTATAACAAATGCCGAATTTTGGAGCGCGTCACTTGCCAGCCCCGCCTCCATTGAAGATGGACGCTCTCACCACTAGAGCGCAAGTCTCGCCTCGCTGCGTTCACAGACCACTTTCTCTGAAGACGGCTCTTCCCCTTGTTTTTCACTGTTCTTTTTATCTCTGGCATGAGAAAAAGGAACAATGCAATTGCAAGACTGATTGAATGAGGCTAGGTGAGTTCACGCCGGTCTATTCCCACATGTCTCATCCTCCCTGCAGCAAGGGGATTCCCCTAGCTCTATGCATGCTGCGAAAGCGAGCACAGCACTGACAGCATTTCCCTTTTGTCTGCAGACATTCGACTCCTGTCGCTCAAAGCTGCTCTGCTATTAGCTTTAGCATCGGTTAAGCGAGTAGGAGATTTGCAGGTGCTCTCTGTGAGCCCTACCTTCCTTGAGTTCGGGCCCAACGACTCCAAGGTCATCATAAAGCCAAGGCATGGTTACGTACCTGAAGTGCAGAAGTTATCACACTCTCTGCACTTCCTCCCCTCACAGAAGGACCAGGAGTTGTATTTACTCTGCCCAGTCAAGGTTTTGAGAACCTACATTGACTGTTCCACCTCATTCATACTGACAGTGCTCAGCTGAATGCAGTGCTAACAGCTCGTTAATGTATGACGTTCTCCCTTACGACTATCAATGGATACTCATATAACTATTCTCTCTAAAAGAGCATTCTTTACGAAAATTTATGGCACCTAACACCCCGTTCAGTTCTGGGTGCTGGAGACAATTTGTTTGTAAGCACTGGGCCCACTCAAGTTCCCGCACCTATGCAACTCATCACTTTTATAGCAAACAAGATAAAACAAACATATCATGAGCGTCGGGTCCCCTCGCAACAACCCGTCGCTCGAACCAATTCAACCCCTTGCCACACGGGCAGACCATCCCCAGAGTGTCAAAATGGGTTTTGGGGACAGTACTTCAATTTGCTCAAAAAAACCCCATGTTTCAGCAGTATGTTTCCTACCTCAGTGGGGAGCGAGGTGAAAAATTTGCTGGCTAAAGGAGCCATAGAGAAAGTCAGACCGAGTTAGGCATCTACAGCCATTACTTCCTCGTCCCCAAGAAGGATGGTGGTCTCAGGCCCATCCTCGACCTCAGGCTTCTGAATCGTGCCCTCGTGAAGTGCTCATTCAGAATTACCCCTTTGATCCAGATTCTCTCACAGATATGCCCAGGGGACTGGTTATTTTCTCTGGATCTGAAAGATGCTTACTTTCACATCCAGATCCAGATAGCCCCCATCACAGGCACTTCTTAAGATTCACCTTCAAGAGAGTGGCATATCAATATATGGTCCTCCCATTTAGACTGTCCCTAGCTCCTCACAAAGCATATGGACGCGGCTCTCTCCCCTCTGAGACAGATAAGAATCTGCATTCTAAACTACCTTGATGACTGGCTCATCTTAGCCCAGTCGAAGGCCGAGCTAGTGTCTCATAGATCCTTTCTCTTTAGCCACCTAGAGTGCTTCGGGCTCAGGGTCAACTTTGCCAAAAGCTCACTATCTCCCAGCCAATGGATTTCGTTCCTGGGAGCAGTTTTCAAATCAACTCAAATGAGGACTGTGGTCTCGCCAGAGTGCGTTCTGGCCATACAGCAGCTTGCGGCCACCTTCACAGTTGCAGCCTCTCTACCTCTCAGTGTTTCAGGCAATGCTAGGCTTCATGGCCTCTGCATCTCCGGTGCTAAAGCTTGGCCTGCTTCACATGAGGCCCCTACAGTACAGGCTGAAACCTCGAGTCCCATACCATGCTTGACATCACAGACACTTACGTATCAAGGTGAACCAGGCTTGTGTTGCGGCCCTGGCCCCTTGGAAGAACCTTTTTTGGTTCAAACACTAGGGATGATATGCAGGAGGAAGGTCATCCTCACAGATAAGTCTAACACAGGTTGGGGAGCCCTGTGTGAAGGCAGACCAGCCTTTGCCATTTGGTTGAAAAAGGAAAGGTGGCACAACAACTGCCTAAAAATGCTGGCAGTCTCTCGAGCCTTTTAGACTGTCCTGCCACACCTGGAGGGACAACACGTCTTGGTCCGCTCGGACAGCATGACGGTGGTGTTCTACATAAATCACCAGGGCAGGCTCTCCTCAATGCGTCTCTTCACTCTGGTGAAGAGTGAATGGGCACTCTGGTCTCTTAGAATGGGCACAGTGCAACCTGCGCTCACTGAGGGCAGAGCATATGCTTGGCAAACTGACATGCTGTCCCTGAACAGTGTCTCCTCGGAAAAGTGGATGCTCCATCCCCAAATGGTTCAGAGAATATGGGAGATCTTTGGGAGGGCAGAGGTTGACATCTTCACCAAGACAACTTCCATTGCCCAATTTATTTTTCAAAGGACATGGATGCGCTGGCTCACGACTGACTGATGACTGGCGAATCAGTGGCCTTGCTCTGGAAAAACCAACATTGGCTCTCAGAGCTGTCTAAGCTGTTCATAGCAGTGCCATGGCCCATTGCCCTGAGACGGGACCTCATCTCTCAGGTGAGCAGGATTATCTGGCACCCCCAGCCCGAACTGTGGGCTCTACACCTATGGCCTCTCGATGGGAGCCTGTAGACCTTCCTGAGAATGTTCTAAATACTATTTCACAGGCTAGAACCCTGCCTACAAGAATCCTCTATGCCCTTAAATGTTTGGTCTTCTCTGCTTGGTGCACAGCCCGCGGCGAAGACCCATCTGCACGTGACATATCTTTGATATTGTCCTTCCTTTAAGAGTTGTTGGATAAGGGTCGTAGGAGATTTGCAGGCGCTCTCTGTGAGCCCTAACCTCAGAGTTTGGCTCCCTGGGAACAACACTTCTACCTGGTGGCGGGACCAGAGGTCACGTTAACCGAAAATTTTCCGTCATTGACAGAATTTTTTTTGCAGTGATGGAAAAATCTGAAGACCGTCCATCATTTTGACATATTACACTAAGGCTGATCCACCCCTGTCCAGTAGGTGGTGAGTGCACTCCAGTGTGGCAGCAGAGCGCAAGTTCAGTCTCCAGAATAAATTGAAAACGATGCATTTGATTACACACAGGCGAGCACCCAGTTTAAGTCAATTTTATAATAATAGTTATAATACTTATACTTACATAATTAAGTTTCTAATCCAGTTCGTTTTGTTTTAAATAGTTTGTTTTGTTATTTGTCTTGCTGACTATCAAGTTTATGGTCAACGAATGGCTTTTCTGAGGTATAATGTTACGTGACATTTTTTTCCAACATTGACTGAACTGATTAAGACGTGATACAGATTTCGGTAAGCTACTGTGTCTTTCAACATATTTTCTGATATGTTCGTTCATGTTTATTTAGTTCTGTAAAGTAGTAAAGAGGAAGGGATGATCGCGTTCACTCACGATCCGTGACAACTGTTCAAGATTAAAACTGAAAAGTGATGCACAGTCTTTGTTCAACTTTCTTTTCATAATATAAATGCATAGCCTAGGCATATTTGCTTAACCTGTAGCCTAAGTTCGTGAATAAAAATGAAAACGTGGACGAAAAAAGAAACTATTAAGAAACAATAAATCGCGCTGCCAATGATGATTAAATCTAACGATTGCTTAGCTCGGATCACGCCAAACCATGCAAATTATTATTACTGTTATACTTTGTTCTAAAATTGTTAATGTTAACAATATCAGCATTACGTGACTATGTGTATTTAGTGTGTATTAGCGTTACCTGTAGATTTCAATTTCTGTAGCCACCCCACAGTCCAAAGTCTTTTGCTTTTTGACTACGGCTGAATCTCCAGTAGGGCTGAATCGATTAGTTGACATTATTGACAACGTCGACAATAAAAAATTGTCGACAAATATTTTTGTTGTCGAATAATCTCTTGATCTCTTTCGACCTATTTTAAGGGCCTGCAATAATGCAGTTTGACCAGTGGGGTGCTGTAGCACAATACTGTTATGCAGCTCTTTTGGATCCAATCCAATAAAAGAAGTCATCGGTTTGGAGTGCATAGTGCAAATGAAGTCGAACCCGTGAAATGTGGGAGATTAACATAGCATAAACATAACAAATATAACATTTAGCATAACTACAAAAAAAATACTGTCATGCAGGGCCACCAACTCTCATTCAAACTTTCTGTTCTCACACCACACGTCCATTTTCTCACACAGTGAAAGATACATAGCAGAGCAAAGAGGACACAGACAACGTGCCGACAGATAAGACAGATCAGGTTACTTTTGATATAAAACTAAGTCTCAGCTTTTAAATTGTCAATTTTAATAGGGGATTCAAACAATGCATGTGGTTTTGATGCTGTTTAACATGGTGTGGCAGATTGCTGTAACACCTCAAGCGGCACGTGAACCTATTATCTTCCTCTCTGCAATTACAGCAAATACAGAAAATAAACATGAATGAACACCAAAAAGTATGTTGAAATATACAGTACAACTTACTGAAATTAATCCATCTGTAATGTAATCACTTAATCAGACTTTTAACCGCAGAAATAAGTCAATAAAACAGCTTGCAAACAAATGTCACTAAATGTAACATTTACCTCAGGAAAGCCATTCAATGACCATAAACTTGATAGTTAGTTAAAAAAAAAAAAAAAGAAAGAAATCTAGAGAGGGGCATTTTTCAAAAAAAAAAAAGCACAATATTACATATTCATATTTTACTGTTATTAAAAAGTTATTATTACAATTCCCAGACTTAAAAACACAGTACCAGTCATTGTAACAGTTGGACTATTGATGACTTCTAAGGAGGAAAGAAAACCTGAACGAGATTGGTCTATTCAGTTGGCTTGAAAATCATTGTGTCTGTGAAGTTTCAGCTCAAAATACCCCATAGATTTTTTTAAATTAATTTTTTTAACTGCCTATTTTGGGGAATCATTAACAATGCACTGATTTACACTCGGCGCCGCCCCCTTAAATCGCATGCTGCCTGCCACATGAGCTGTCAACTATATTACAGCGCATTTACAAAGTTCACACAGCTAATATAACCCTCAAATGGATCTTTACAAGATGTTCGTCATGCATGCTGTATGCATGCTTCGAATTATGTGAGTAAAGTATTTATTTGGATGTTAAAGTTTTATTCTGAGTGAGGCTGTCCTCCGTGGCTAACGGCTAATGCTACACTGTTGGAGAGATTTATAAAGAATGAAGTTGTGTTTATGAATTATACAGACTGCAAGTGTTTAAAAATGAAAATAGCGACGGCTCTTGTCTCCGTGAATACAGTAAGAAACGATGGTAACTTTAACCTCATTTAACAGTACATTAGCAACATGCTAATGAAACATTTAGAAAGACAATTTACAAATATCAGTAAAAATATCATGATATCATGGATTATGTCAGTTATTATTGCTCCATCTGCCATTTTTCACTATTGTTCTTGCTTGCTTACCTAGTCTGATGATTCAGCTGTGCACAGATCCAGACGTTAATACTGGCTGCCCTTGTCTAATGCCTTTTATAATGTTGGGAACATGGGCTGGCATATGCAAATATTGGGTGCGTACATATTAATGATCCCGACTGTTACGTAACAGTTGGTGTTATGTTGAGATTCACCTGTTCTTCGGAGGTCGTTTAAACAAATGAGATTTATATAAGAAGGAAGAAACAATGGAGTTAGAGACTCACTGTATGTACTGAACTTTTGTTATTTAACTATGCCGAGATAAATTCAATTTTTGAATCTAGGGCACCTTTAAAAAATACACTTTCAAAAGCTGAAGACATTTCCTTGTTTTATTTACTAGTTAAAGTACAGTATTACTCAATATTTTAACTAATTGCTAAAGTGGAATAACCGAACAAAGCTTACTGATTAATCAGTGTAATAATCGGTCATTAGTCGATTAATAGTTCTAATAATCGTTAGATTAATTGATTATTAAAATAATTGTTTGTTGCAGCCCTAATCTCCAGTTGTCACTGTTGATTGTCATTTGGACCTTTCTGGATTACAATCCGCCATCAAATTGATGTTTAATTATTCCAGCTGCTGTGAGAAAAGGCTATAAATGATCCGTCACCAGCAGCATCCTCACGTGATAAAACCGACTAGCCTCTCGACGGGACTCCTTCCTTTCTTTTTACGGACGTGATATAATGACGCACAGACGAACTGCTGCATGCTCGAATTTCCCGCGGAAATCCACCAGGTCACTCTTATTATAAAACACTATAATAAGCTTACCGTTGTAATTTGAGCTAAGATAAGGAGATACTTTTGAACACTGGCTGGTTATGTACTTGTTCAAAAATTGTTTTTGGATAATTTTTAACCAAAAAAGTTACGGACTGCAGCTTTAACTAGACACAACAGGTGTGAAGTAACACAAGTTGTGTTTTTAATGCATCCTTTTTTAAAAGAGTAAAGTTAAACTCAAGATTATTTTAGTATAAACAACTTAAAAAAAGCAAGAACATACAAAGTCAAGATTAGTGGTAATGAGAACTGTCAGGCTGATTAGTTTTATCATTGTTAATGAGTCCTGTGGAAGCCATTTGTGGCAGAATAATGCACAGAATTTTAGGTGAAATGGACTTATGATCTAGGAGAATAAAAGAATAAAATCTCTGCTTGAACCCCCAAATGTAAAATTTGTAAAGGTAAAAAAAAAAAAAAAGTCCTGTTTTAGGTCACCATTAAGGTGATGTTTCCTTTATCTATTTTTATTTAAATACGAACATGTTAAGGGTTTTCAGTCATTAGATTTTTCAGTAAAAAAAAAATCATAATATAATTTGAATTCATATATTTACAGGTCTGGTGCCTTTAGCCTAAATTAAACATGTTGATCTTTCATTTTAGACACAGGTGCTGAAAGTCTTTATCATTCCTGCCAAATAAAGGCTTCCAACAAAGCGAGTGAACTTACTGCTGTAGCAGAAGAAAGGCATGCTGGATACACATATCTCATCTGTCCAATGGCCTGAATATCTGAATGATACTGCAGTGCAGAGCTGATATGGATATTCATAAGCTTGATGAAAATTTCCATTGTCTGGTTGCGCCTGTAACACAGGAATTTGTGGCCTCCAGTTTTGATAACTGGTCATCTGATTGTTTGACCAAACCCTGTTTCTGTACAGTCCGATCCAGACTTTATATCCTCCTGCCATCTCAAGGATCCTCTGGTTCTCTGTCTGATTTCTCACATTGGCGAGATCTGTGTAATGATCTCTGCAGTATCTATGAGCCTCTGACCAGGTTTTCTCATCAGTGATTCTGATGTAAGTCTCTGTGGCATTCTCGCTACCTGAGATATGAAATGACAAATATATGCACACTAGCTCTCACTGAAAAAAAATCTTTAAATTAATATCTAAAACAAATGAAATGTCCTTACCATCATAGCAAACGAATTGTATATGCAGTGCATTATCACATGACACATCATACCAGTTTCCATCATAATCCATGTAAACACACAGTTCATTCCCCCCAACGTTGTTTGGTTCATGATAAAAGTTTCTGAAATCTCTCTCTCCATCCTGATAAAAGTCATTATCCTCCAATGACCATCTCCAGTTGTTCACATCATCATACAGTCCAATCCAGGCTGAGCCGCTGTAACTCCCATTAACTGTGTTAATCAACCTGTTCATTTCCTCCATGTTATCAATGGTGGCCAGATCAGTGTAATTCTGTCTGCAGTATCTCTGAGCTTCAGTCCAGGTCTTAGACTCATTCACAAAGTGATACTGGCGGGATGATACTAATGCTGTAAATACAGAAAACAAATGTTTCCATAAAAAAAGTGTTTTTTCTTTCTTTGTTTGTTTTTTAAATGTATCAAAGTATCCTAAATATTTGCGATAAATTCAATAGGTTGTTCACACATGGCGTCATTGCTGTGGCGCGAAATACAGCTGGAGGGCAGGAAGTGATTTTTCTATATAGGAATCGCTATATAATTCTGTAAACATGTCTATGCTTTTTTGCAATCAATGTGAGCACACTAAGGCTGTATGTTATTGATTTCATGGATTACTATCCAAGATAGAAAAGATGATAAAGGAATACACAAAAAAGAATAATTTTGTCATGATTTACTGACCCTCACTGTATAATATTCTCTGTAGGAGACAAAAGAAGATATGTATTTCCACGCAATTTAAGTCATTAGGCACTAAAACTCTTTAGTGAACAATATTCTTCAAAACATCTTCTTCAAGAAATCCATATAAGTCTTGAACCACATAAGGGTGAGTAAATGATGAAAGAATAATCATTTTTGGGTGAACCATTTTCCCTTCCCTTTAAGATCTACTCACCGCTGTAGCAAAAGAAAGGAAAAGCATAATCGCAGTTTTCATCTGTCCAGCTCCCAGAGTCACTGAAAGAGACTACAGTGCAAGATCCTGCAGTATCTGGCTGTCCTGTCATCCAATTCCTGAATGAAGAGTTGCTCTGATCTGACCAAGATCTAGGTTTGTACAGTCCAATCCAAATATTTAAACCATCATAATTCCCTAAAAAATACTGAATCTTCTGTTGTTCAGTCTCATTCCTGATACTGACGAGGTCTGTGTGATATTCTCTGCAGTAACTCTGAGCTTCAGCCCAGCTATTGTACAGGTTAACAAACACATAAGTATCACTGGCATTTTCTCTTCCTGAAAGACATTAAGTTTAGAGAGAGATTGGTTTGTTTTTCAATTTTTGTTCATTGTCTTAGACATTTGGTAACACTTTAGTATAGGGAACATGTATTCACTATTAACTATGACTTTTCCCTCAATAAACTCCTAATTTACTGCTATTAGTTAATTAATAGTTAGTAAGGTAGTTGTTAAGTTTAGGTATTGGGTAGGATTAAGAATGTAGAATAAGGTCATGCAGAATAAGACATTAATATGTGCTTAATAATTACTAATAAACAGCCAATATTCTAGTAATGTGCATTCTAATAAGCAACTAGTTAAAAGACCCTAAAATAAAGTGTTACCAGACATTTGAATGGAACAGCTCACCATCATAGCAAAGATAATGTATTTCATTGGCACAGCCTGCTGTGTGCCATATCCCTCTGTCCATATACACACACTCATCTCCATTATTACTTGGTCCTGGGTTATACCAGTTCCTGAAGTCTTTTTCTCCCTCCTTGAAGAAACCACTGTCCTCTAGAGTCCATTTCCAAGTGCTCAGATCATCACGGAGTCCAATCCAAGCCAAATCAATGGAATCATCGTTCACTGTGTCGATCAACTGGATCGTCTGTTGATTATTTTCAATAGTGGCCAGATCAGTGTATTTCTCCCTACAGTATCTCTGAGCTTCTGCCCAAGTCTTGGATTCATTCACAAAGACATACTGAGGGACACACTGCGTGAGGGTAAAGAAACCTGTTGAAAACACATAAGGGAAGAGATCACATGATACTACTTCAGTTATCTCCCTGTTCAGACAAGGTCACATTCATCATGGGTGACTGCAGTTTCTACAATGGCATCGATACTTGACTTTTAACCCTGTGTGTGTGTGTGTAGATGTGTGTGTGTGTGTGTGTGTGTGTATGCATGTTTTTGAGTATCATATTTCATAAATCAGGGTTTTATGTCACATATTTCAGTGATAATTGAGAGATCGTCAAATAAAAGTTCCCCAAAAGCATTTGATCATATTTGACATTAACATTAACATGAAAAAAATGTAAAATAAATTCACGGTGTGGGATTTTAGTAATGTATGAGGGGATGGACTGGACCCCTCTTCAAGCGGTTCCAGCCGCCACCGCCGAGCCCTCTGCTCCAGCCGCCGCCGCCGCCGAGCCAGCATCTCCAGTCTCAGCCGCCGAGCTAGTAGCCCCTGCTGAATCTGTGTCCCCTCCCTGCCTCCCTCTCCCACCTCCTCCCATCTGCCTCCATACATCATCTCCGCTCCTTCCTGTCAGCCCATTAGCTCACCCTCAGGCTACAACTACCACGAGGCCAGGGGTTCCTAGGTCTCCGCCTCCAGCATCCTCGACCAGGACTCCACCTCGGCCCATTGGTCCATTAACTCCTCCTTGGCTCCAACCTCCCTCATCTCCACCATGGCCCATCAGTCCACCAGTTCCGCCAGACTCCATCCTTCCTCTGGTTCCACATTGGTCGTTCGTCGGCCTGCCCTCACCTCAGGACTGCACTCCTCCGGTTTCACCTCGTCCCTTCGTCCCTCTGGCTCCGTTGGCTTCCTCACTCCCTCCTGCTCCACCTCGGTCGTCTGTCGTTCTGGCTCCTTCCGGAACCCCGCCTGCGCCTCGGTCGTCTGAGCCGTCGGCATCGCCATGTCCCGCCGAACCCTCAGCACCGCCTGGGCTCATCTACAATTCGGCTACAACGCCTGACCCGCCGTGGCCGGCCACAGCCTCTGACCTGCCATGGCCGCCTTCAGCCCCTGACCCGCCATGGCCTGCCGAGATCCCTGACCCGCCGTGGCCGCCCACGGCCTCTGACCTGCCATGGCCGCCTTCAGCTCCTGACCCGCCATGGCTGCCTTCGGCCCCCGACCCGTTGCTCTCATCCAGAAACAATCTCCAGCATATTAAGTTGTAAGACACTGGGACTTCAAACGGGACTGGCTTCTATGGTCAGATGAAACTAAAAAAAGAGCTTTTTGGCAGCAAACCCACCAGATGGGTTTGGTGCACACATGGATAAAAAGTACCCCATGTCCACGGTTAAATATACTGCTGGATCTTTAATGTTGTGGGCCTATTTTTGTGCTGGAGGTCCTGGACAACTTGTTCAGATATATCGTATCATGGATTCTATCAAATATCAACAGATAAAAAATCAAAACCTGACCGCTTCTGCTAGAAATCCAATAATGGGCCATGGTTGGATCTTCCATCAGGACAATGATCCAAAACAAACATCAAAACCAACACAAAAATGTGTCACTGAGCACAAAATGAAGCTTCTGCCATTGCCATCCCAGTCCTCTGACCTGAACCCTAAAGAAAATGAGTGAACTGAAGAGAAGAAGCACCAGCATGAATCTGGGAATCTGAAGGATCTGGAGAGATTCTGCATGAATGAATGGTCTCTGATCTCTTGTCAGGTGTTCTCCAAACTCATCAGGCATTATAGAAGAAGACTCAGAGCTGTTATCTTGGGAAAAGGAGGTTGCAAAAAGTATTGAATAAAAGGGTACCAATAATTGTGGCCAACATGTTTTGGAGTAAAACATTTATTTCAAAATACCCCACAGACCATTTATTATAGCTTGTCAAATTTGCCCCTATTTGGGTGTGAGCAAAAACACGCCGTTTTTTGTGTGTGTCCCTTTAAATGCAAATGAGCTGCTGCTCCCGCCCCCTTTCCAGAAGAGGGCGGAGCTTTAACAGCTCAACAACAACAAAGCTGGAGAATCTCACGCAGCCAAAATGAGGATTGTCAGTAACGGTGTTCAGCCTTACATTGTTCAAACCGGAGTCGACACTGATGGAGAGACTCAGGAAGAACTTTTAGACGTTTCTGAATGGTTAGTGGATAAATTTATGTAGTTGCTGTGGAGTTGATTCAACTAATCGATTAGCATTTGTCTTACCCTTTATAAAAGTGACACGTGAAGGCCAAGTATGGTAACCTATCCTCAGAATTTGTCTTCTGCATTTAATCCATCCAGGTTAAATGCAGGTATTGAGAATCAAACCTGCAGCCTTCTGGTTACCAGTCTGCCTCTCAAACCATAATATGCTGCAGCTGGGTGTGGTGATTACTGATTGGTGAAGTGAGTGCAGGTGATTGCCAGGGAGGATTGTGGGAAATGTAGTCCGGGAATGAACGGGAACGTGACAACTGTGCTGGTTTAGAAAGGTATAAACAGAAAATGATGGACGTGCAGAATCTGCTGTGGCTCTTCATCCTCAGTGCTCACACCAGTCTGCGGACATTTCACATCCTACAAAAATGCACAAACATCATACAAGAGCAGTCATTTTAACAGCACAATGTCATTTGATTTCTGTATTAGAAGAGAAAATGATCTTACTTTATATTTTTGGTTCAGATTTTCCCCTTTTTTTCACAAATACCACCAATGTTTATTGAGCAGCAAATCAGCATATTAGAATGATTTCTGAAGGATCATGTGACACTGAAGACTGGAGTAACGATGCTGAAAATTCAGCTTTGCATCACAGGAATAAATTACTTTGTCAAATATATTTAAATAGTACACAGTTATTTTAAATTGTAATAATATTTCACAATATTACTGTTTTTTACTGTATTTTTAATTAAATAAATGTAGCCTTGGTGAGCAGACGAAACTTCTTTTAAAAACATTAAAAATCTTAGTGGTTCCAAACTTTTGGACTGTACTGTAAGTTATAACCGTAATTAAAATAAACTATACCTGTTCTATCTCCATTATTGTGCGTTCTGACTGAATCCTGACAGGGGAGAATGAGCTCTTGAAGCTCCGCCCTCTTAGGCCAATCGCAGCAACTCATTTGCATTTAAAGGGCCCACACTGAAACAGTGTGTTTTTGATCGCCCCCCAAAAGTAGCAATTTTAACATGCTATAAAAATTATCTGTGGGGTATTTTGAGCTAAAACTTCACATACACACTCTGGGGATGTCAGAGGCATATTTTACGCAGCCTCTGTTTTGTTCTCCTTTAAAGCCGGGGACACACTTAACGACTGTAAGGCTGATTATAAATGTAATTTGATACTTTCATCATGCCCAAACGTGCCGAGTCAGAGCCGGTTGCGTTCAGTCGGTGTTTGTTTAAATTTAAATCGGCTTCAGTCGAAGGAAAAAGTCTTTGTGTGTTGAGCACAGTCTTAGATTGTTTTAGCTAGTTGTTAAATGTGTGCCCGGTTTTAGTGCCACAACAATTATACATGTATACAGGGCTCCACCTAGTGGTAAGTACCAGCATGATACATCACAGAACAATAGTGTTAGGAAAATCCTGAACACAGAATTGGTGAAAAAATGTTTTACGGTCTAACTCCACAATTCAGTACTACATAGTTCACAGTCTTTGTAATGTGTTTCAGCAATAAATTTGTAACATTTATGATGTTTAGAAACAATTCTCAGAATTGACTTTACATGAACTTTTTAGGCTATTTCTAGGTAAACATGCTTAGAGGTCGTTTCTATTGAAATGTAGATAATATATCATTTACAAAAATTATATTAAAGGACTGTTGCAGTTTCAAAACAAGTTGAGCTCTACTAACAGCATATGTGACATAGTTTCAATTGTCACAGACATATCTGACAAATCTAACCCATCCTAAATCTAACCAGTTCACTCGTGAATGTTCAACACGATCACACTATTGATACGCATTTTCGTGTTATATATTTTGTCAAATATATTATCTCAAATGTTCCCAACAATTTTTGTGGGGTATTTTGAGATAAAACTTCACAGACACACTCTAGGGACATCAGAGACTTATTTTACATCTTGGGCTGATTGTTCAGACGTGTTTATATTTTATGTATTGACTTGAGGTATGTTTTACATTTCAATATATGACTCTGAAATATTTCATTTTTCACACAGAAGCATGGGAGGAGTGGATGTACCCGATGGTCAAGTACACTTTTAAAATGAGTACAGAAATAATATAGAATACTTTAAAAGAGTATACTGCACTTAAAGGGACAGTTCACCCAAAAATGAAAATTCTGTCATCATTTACTCCCCCTTGTATTGTTCTAAACCTGTATACATTTCTTTGTTCTGTTGAATACAAAGGAATATATTTGGAAGAGTGTTTGTAACCCAGCAGATCTCACCGCCATTGACTACCATAGTAGGAAAAAAAATACAATGTACTATTTTTTCAGACAATTAACTATATGTTATTTACAACTGAAAATGTATTATAGTTTACTACTATACTATATTATTAGTTGAACTTAAGAGTGCTTTTTTTAGGAGGAGTAGGAGTTGAGTGCATCTTTATATGTAATTTCATGATTATTTCTATTGTCTTTGAAATATTATTGTAGATAATTGTTTTTGAAATATGGCTACTAATACTGCAGATTGTACTGACAAGCATTTATGGTAAACTAAAATATACTTTATTTATATTGAAATGTGCATGTCATGTATTTAAATACATTTGTAATTAATTACACATTTGTAATGACGAACTTCCAATTTAGTACATTTAAAATATATTGGCATATTATAATTCATAATTACACACTACAATTAAAAATAATATCAAGTACTTTACACGTGCTTTAGTATGTTAACACATCAAAATAAGTGTACTTTAAAAGCACGGACAAAAGATTATTAAAACAAAATGATTTAAAGTGAATCAATAATTTGATTATTACAAAGGACCAGGCACGTGCACACATAGACATAAAAGGGGCTTGAGCCCCTGCCCTTTTTCTTCCTCGAGAGAAAGTGCCCTTTTTTCTGGGGTGCTTTTTTTTTTTTTTTTTTTTTAAATAAATGAATATATATTCCTGTATGCGCAGAGCTTCCCTGTACTGAATAAATAAATAAATAAATAAATAAATAAATAAAATGCTATATATCAGGTCGGCTTTGTCGAGTTCAGCTGCCCTCCCTCCGCGACACGCCATTCATTCCCGCACGCGCGCGCGCGCGCCCCGCCCCACCATGTTTGCTGCTGTCTGAAAACTGAAAACTTGTGACAACTATGCCCGGGAAAATACAACTGCTGTCTGGCGATGAGAAACGAAATAGAAAAAAGTCCTAGATGGATCCATCCCGTGCATTTCTTTCAGGTAGCCTATGTTCACAAACATGTGAAATTTGTGAAACTATTTAAGGGTGAGATTATTTATACGTTTAACGCCGCGTTAATAGTTTGACCACCAGCAACACATCTGCCTGATTTGATACTAATGTAATTTATGTCATATTATAATTTCAGTTATTTTAATGTGCTATGCATTGCGTTTTGAACCATGTTGAAGCCTACCTGTAGGGCTGTCAATACCAGAAGAGGAGCATCCATGAACCGCATTATTAGACAGTTTTCTAAGGATACACGATTTATTAAAACTATGTAAAAATCATAATACAGCATTACATAATGCTATTCTTAAATTTATGCTTACACAGGAAAATACATAACTAAAAGTTTAAACCCTCGCTCTGTCTTTGCATGTTGGTCCACATTCTTGTTGAAGAAATTACTGTGGCTGTAGTATTTCTATCAAAAAAAAAAAAAAAAAAAGGCTGAATATTATTATTTAACTAATAATATATTTTTTAATTATGGTGGTTGGCTTTGATCATGGATTTGATCGTGCTGTGCTGTGTAACAACAAAAATCAGCAGGCTTTTGGCGCCCTCTGCAGCCATTTGTTATAATATATATTATGTATTTATAACATTTCAGGGGGAAAAAACTCTTGATGTGTTTAAATATGCAGATTAGCTTGTTTTGGTTAATTTAGAAGAAATCTACAGATGTAAACAGATGGAGGGTAGTAGGCTTAAAACAAACACCATCTAAATGTGTAGGGTTAGGATTAAGTTTTCTTTCCATTAGAGAAAAAGTCATGGCACCAAAAATGGACCAAAATCTTAAAATTGTCCACTTCATGAAAGAAGTATTCCAATAACCAAAAGAATTAAAACGATTTATTGATTTGTGCAAAATAAACAAATTATTAGTGAAACTATGTCCCTCTCCTTGGTGCAGTCATTTATTCTAAATCTATAGTGAAAATAGTGTAGAAAACATGCACATTATGGCATAGTTTCTTTTGCTGTTGCCTTCTCTTGTGATAAACCTAGTGAATACTAAAGAAGATCATAGTCTCTGTGTGAACTGATTATTTTGTAGAAATCTGTGGAGTATGAAACAATTGTGTGAGTATGAGGAAATTAAAATAAATTTGTAAGGAAGTCAGAGTTGTCTTAATATATTTAAGGGTTTATTTATTTTTTTTAAATCAATAATTATGAGAAGTGCCCTTTTTTCCACTTGAGCCCCTGCCCCCCAAAATGTCTGTGCACGTCCCTGCAAAGGACACTTTTTACAAATGTACTCTGACATTGTGTTAAGAAATGTAGTAATGAAAGTGTAGTCTCTAAGTACACTTAGTGGTCTGTAAGCTGTAGTTTTGAAGCTTGTTGATTGGATGCCTCCTCTCGCTCACTTTGCAAACCAAAGCCACTCGCACAATCCCGACATGCTTTCAGGAAAACCTGCAGTGTGTGTGATGTGCCTCTTATGCTTCCTGGCAAAGCAAGACTTCTTTAAATCGCTTTCTCTTACTTTCTTACTTCCTTATACGATCGCTGAGGGGTCATAAGGCTGGAGCCCAGTATCCTAGGCCAAAAGCAGGGGAAAGCACTCTGGACAGACAGTCTTTATTCGCTATAGCATGATGAAAATAATTGCACCAGTACTGTATATTTGTGTCTTAGTCATATGTTCATGTCAAAAACTAGTTATACCTTGTTTATAATGTTTTAAAAACCATGTATGTGTATAATGGTTTAATAAAACAGATCTCAATGTGTGTTCTGGTATCAAATCAAGTGGTAACCACTTCCTGTCCTTTAGGAATCACCAAAGAGGCGTGAGTATCACATAGTGGCCTTTGTTGGTACAGTAACTAGTCTTTAATTTCCTAATATTTGAAACCACATAAAATGCATGTTTCTACATTACAGTTTAGTGTAATCTGTTATCAGAGGTGATCATGTCAAAGTAATGTCTATATGTCAAAAATGTACAATTCTAAGACAAATCATGCAGTTAGCTAACATGTATTAATTTAGGCAGAAACAATGAAATCATTTAAGCAATTACTACAAGTTGTGATCATGATGATTACAAAATATAGATAATTTGGCAGTTGGTTCAGAGTTGGTGTCATCCAAAGTCCTCGCAGGAGACAAATGTGAAAACGCTCTCCCTCCTTTAGTGGACTTAGATAACCTAGGTATTATCAAAAGTCCAGAGTTTTGTGACCTTAATGAGCATGATCGATTGTAGGACAATAGAAGATCAGTTAAATACACAGGAGCTGAACCATTTAGAGCCTTATAAGTCAATAGCAATACTTTGCAACTGATAAGGAACTTAAAGGGATCGTTCACCAAAAAATGAACATTTTGTTATCATTTACTCACCCTCAAGTTGTTCCAAACCTGTGTGAATTTATTTCTTCTTCTGAACACAAAAGAAGATATTTTGAAGAATATGAGTAACCAAACATTTGATGGGCCCCATTGACTTTTATAGTATGGAAAAAAAATATTTCTGTGGAAGTCAATAGGGTCCATTAACTGTTTGGTTACTCATATTCTTCAAAATATCTTCTTTTGTGTTCAGAAGAAGAAGGAAATTAATTTAGCCTATTACTTTTAATAGGTAACCAGTGTAGAGATTATAAAATTGGGATTATATGATCATATTTCCCTGACCTAGTAAGAACTCTAGCTGCTACATTATGAACTAACTGTAGCTTTGTTTATTGAGGATGCAGGACAACTGGCTAATAATGCATTATAGTAATCCTGTCTAGAGGTCATAAATGAACTAGATTTTCTGCATCAGAAACATATATTTTTGGTATTTTCTGTTTTTGTAACGTATGAAATATGTTTTTCAAAAGAAAAGTGTCTAATAAAACACCCAGGTCTTTAACTGTAGCGGATGAAGTAACAGTATCCTAAGCGATTCTGAGTACAGGTTTTTGCTTTTTATCCGAATTTAATAAAAAGACTGGTCATCCAATATTTTATATCTTTACTATACTCTGTCAACTTGGATAATTTAGAGATTTCATCAGTATCATCAGCATAACAGTGGAAATTAATTCCATGTTTTCTAATAATATTACTAAGCGGGAGCTGCTTGTTTATTGAAAACAGCAGAGGGCCTAAAACAGAGCCTTGAGGCACTCCATAATTTACTGACATTAACTTGGATATTTCCCCGTATATATAAAATGATAACAGCCAGATAGGTATGATCTAATCAACTGTAATGCCTGTCCCTGAATACCAGTGTAATTTTCTAATCAATCTAAGAGTGTGTCATGATTTATAGAATTGAAAGCAGCAAGATTGAGTTAAACTAGTATTGCGATGCTTCCTAGAAGCTAGAAGTTAGTCATTTGCAATTTTAACGATCACAGTTTCTGTGCCATCCTTCTTTAGTAGACTTAATCGTTTCATAACTCATAGTTCAACTAATGTTGTTTACCTCTACAATGCCCTGGACAAATGGACAACTCTATACCCGAATTAATGAACACTGTATGTCTTTTTTTATGGCGAAGGCGACATGAATAAACTCAATAAACGCACAAGGAAAGCTGGTTCTGTTCTTGGAATTGAGTTACAGAAACTTCTTAACATTATGGATAACACCTATCATCCCCTGCATGCCATAGTCACATAGCAGCATGTTTAGTCACAGATCACAGCTGTACCACTGAATGTTCATGCTTTTTTCCCCATGGCCATGAACATTTGTATCATCCTCCTTTTTTGCTGATTTAAAAATCTAAAGTATGCCTAATATAAATAATTGTTTTGCAGCTAATTATTTCATTATTTATTTTCATCTGTTGTGCATTTATTCAATAGCCTACTGTTTTAGCTAAGTAAATAATTAAAAGTAAATAAATTAAGTAAAATTAAGAGTTAAATCATGACATTAAAGCCACATTGTGAGTATAACCATCAAGTTTAGGTGTCATTTCGCGGTTGTCCTGCAGGTGACTGCATGAGACTGTTTCTTGGGCACTGGATTCACATGACACAATAATCCAGAGCACTCGGAGATCTGAAATGATTTTCAACCTCTAAAGTTACGATGATTTTGTGAAACCGTCTAAAATGATTCGTACGATCGTTTCTGCGTAGGATACAATATGTTTCTTAGAAACACAGCCCTGTTTAGGGCTATTACTTAGCCGAAAATAAAGCAAAATATTGCCTTGAATTATAGCCTAACTCTTAAATACATTAAATGTGTCACACATTGATAATTTAAATGTGTTAATATTACGTCATTGGGGCCTACGTTACTTTTAAAAAAAATCACCCACATGCTTTATTGTAGCTATTTGTTTTTGTTATAAAAACCAGTGTTATCTAGCCAACTACTGTATTTGTTATCTGCTAAATTAGCTAGGCTACAAAATATAAATGTAATAAAAGCGTGTCTAATATCGGCCTCATTTATTAAATTTGCTATTTTTAAAATATATTTCTCTTGGTAAGGAGGGAAAAAATACAATGTTGTTCTCTTACCCTCTTAAACAAGCTTATAGTTTTTTTATTTTTTTATTTTTATTTTATTGAGTAGGTTATTGCCGAAATATGGAAGCGCTGGGAAGTGCGTGCTCGAATGATCGAAAGACAAAAGTGTAATGCCTTGGCTACAAATTAAAATATTATTTTACATAACTCGGTGTTTACAAGGGCAACGAGCTCTCTGTCATGAGACATTTGCTTTTTTCCCCCCGCATTATTATCAACCATCAGCATTTGTTACACTCTTTGTTTTTCGATCCAAACAGAAGTCCGTTTTCACAGACATACAATTTAAAAAGATATAATTCACGGTGTAGCTACAAAAAGAGCATACTATATTTTAATCAACACTGAAACACATATTTGTTAATATATAATTTGATTTGTAATTTATATCAGCTATTGAAAATCATCAGTCTTTCACAGAGTTTCCATCAGTTTCTTTCTCAGAGTCAGCAGGTCGATGAAGATATTCTCACCCTTTTTGTCGAAAGCTTTTCCTATTTCAATCACAAGGAAGTCACACTTGGTTGTGAAATGTATCCCACACATCTAAATCCCCTCAAATCTATTCATCCTGCTGAACTGACAAAAATCCTTTGCATTATTGTTTCCTCAAAGTCTTTTTGGTTGGGATAAAACTTATTTATTTACTGGTGTGCCTTATGGATTGTAAATGGTTTCTGTTTGTACGTTTTCAGATGGCCTACCTTAGGCCTATCTTAGTTGAGTGACAATGTTAAACTTCAAGAGGAAAAGTATGAGTCAAACTATAGACAGTCTAGCAGTTCTCCTTAATAATAAATCACCAAATTCTGAAGAATTACTTGTTATCTTTTGATTGGGAATATCCTGATAATTTGTGTACATATTAACTAATTACGTTTACAATATAGGTATATAGGAAGAATACAAAACAAGTCTAAACTACTCAAAAAGTTAATATCAAGTAGGCAATAACAAAGTAAGAAAGTATCTTCAATTACAGTGTTATCATTTTTTCTAATCGAACCCTGAAATAAAGCTACCATGATTATAAAATAATTACCCCCAAAACGCACACTGTCTTTAACCGCAGTATGCACTGCCGATAGCCTACAATCATAAATATCAATGATTACACATATAACTGGAAAAAAAATAGCCCAAGACCGCGGATAACCTGTGTTCAAAAAATAGTGTAAAAAATGAAACAATTTTCACAAGTAGCCTAATTAAGAAACGACTAAATTAAACGTGAAATGAAAAGACCGAAATAGCCTATTTTCTTGTAAAACGTAAAAACGTAGCTACTCCATAATCCTTATTTTCAACTTCGAAAAACGTTTTTTAGCAGCGTGTAGCATTCACACTCATATTGCAGATGTGATTATTTCATTCGCCTCTTGGCATGACTCAACACTATCCTGGACCTTTTTTTTTTTTTTTACAGGTCATATTTTATGGCCGTATGTTTTAGATGATAGGAGACTGATATGACACATCCGGAAATATAATTTGCTATATTAGTTTTATCTCTGTCCAATTTCTCCTTGAAAACATCGACGCTTCTTTACTTAAACACGTAGCTTTGAAAAGGCTTGGTAAAATAAGTTGTGTGCATGTGCACGTGGCATTGGTGACTCCGGTATAGAAATATTCATTATACACAATTGTGTTATAGGCTACATCAATGCTTGCTCACTGTCACATACGTAAATCAAAAACACACATTTCGATTTTTTGCTGTATGATTGTAGTTAAATCTAATGTTAAAAATCACATTTGCAATAACCAGAACTAACAAATACATTAGCTATACGCTATATTCAGCATTAAATGTAGCCTAGTATTGTATAGCTACCATAATTAAGATGATCTAAACCTCCATTTTGTCTGGCGCTGCTTCATTCTAACCCGAACACGGCGAGGTTCGATCGAACGCCCGTTTAACTGAGAAATTCTGCTGCTTCCAATAGACATTCCATGTATTGTTCAAAAAAGCATTGAAATAACCTTCTTATAACATCCAGTGTATTGAGAATATATAAAATGTGACTGCATATAATCAGTGCTGTCTAAAAATGTAGGCCTGCATTTTAATGCACGTCCCATAAAATCTAAAATGACATAAATGTAAATGATTATATTATGGCCATGATCTTTGCCTTGTTCGCACTGCAGCCACTTTTTTAAATCAAACGATAATCGAATGTTGTGTGTGTATAACTATAGGCCTCTTATAAATAGCACATTGCAAAGAAATATGGTATAAACTGGTAGTTATTAAAACAGTGACAAAGTTGTATACGGCATGGTATTTTGGTCACTATATTTACAGTTCATGTCATTAAATCATAAAATGTTAATTTACCTAGGCTATATGTCTATCTGAGCTAATTTTGTACTGTAAAATGATAACACAGGTGGCAAAATGGAAGTCCACATTATGACTTAAAGTTTATGATAATTATTTTCTCCAGCAAAGTAACAACACCAAACTATAAAAACATAAATAAACCACAAACACTCCAATGTTATGAAAACAAAAATAAGAATAACAAAATCAAAAAAAAAAAAAAAAAAAAGATAACGTGCACAATTTTGCAATGCCTCTTTCCCTTTTACGTCTAAAAAGGCATTTAGACAATAATTTACCTTACAAACAGCGATCATTTCTTGTTAAATATACATTTTGATCCGTAAATTCTAAATGAAATCATATTTTACTTTTAAAAACATTTCTTACAATATTATAGTAGTAAATTTAGGAACCTGTTAGACCTATTGTCTCTTTAAATGCATGTAACGTTTTTACAGTAGCATTTTTACATTTTCCTAATTGCTAACATGTTTACAGTGGATAATAATGTAATAAGCATAAATTCCGAATGTCACTCTTTCATGGGCCGCTCTGAACTGGATCATGACCGAGGGCATTTTTGATACCGTGGGAGGGTGATCGACTCGTGATCATAAAAGTGACGTCAGCGTGGCAACCTTTAGCAGGCACCGAGGCTGAAGAGGGTTCAGAGAATCTGGCCAGGTAGACGAACCGTCAGGTTACAGGGAAACCTGGGTCTAAGGAGCCAAGATCAATTGTTTGGGTGCATATTATGCACTGGAGTCATCAGGCGGGAAGATGTATGTGAGTTATCTCTTAGAGAAGGACACCAGTATGTACCCAAATTCCGTCAGACACCCAAGTCTAAACCTGAACCAGAATTTTGTAACCGCACCTCCACAGTATCCGGACTTCACAGGATACCATCACGTCCCTGGAATTAACAACGACCCTCACCACAGCCAAACTGGAACCTGGAACCCCGCGTACCCTCCTCCAAGAGAGGAATGGACACCTTATGGGCCAGGAACTGGACCTTCAACCTCGAGCACTGGTCAGCTGGGGTTTAGTCCTCCAGAGTTTTCATCTGTCCAAGCGCCCGGCCTTCTTCCATCTTCATTAAACTCGTCAGTCGGTCAGCTGTCGCCGAACTCTCAGAGACGGAACCCGTACGACTGGATGCGTCGGAGCGCTCCGCCGACAAACTCAGGTGCATTTAAAATCTGAATGCAGTTATTACACTTTCAAAAGTATAAGTAAATGATTACTATTATCAAATAGACACATAACTATCGGATTCGCAAAAAGCCACTTTAAATAAGTCCAGTTATGTAGCGGCAAAACTGCTAAGCTCGATGCCAAGGCCACAGCTTTACGGCGGACAATAGTTTCTGTATTCACGCGTTTGTCATGCTAATAGTGATTCTTGTGAGTCTCTTTGCTTTGAAGTCACTCTTTGTTCTTTTATAGAAGTCTGTTGAACACACGGATGCGCGCGTGTCAGCAACAACATACTAAAATAGCAGTAAGTTTAAAATAAACTGAAAAAAGTAATAGGCAAAATAAGATAGTCATGTAATAATTCATGGGATTATGTCAACACAATGTGGCAGTCAGTTAGATAAAGCATCTTAAACTTAATGCAGCTTAAACTTAAATTATGTGGATCTATCTGATTATGAAAATTTGAAAATGAAATAAAAATTAAGAAATTTTAATATGTTTACATGGACAGTTGGACCTAATATTTCCATCAGATGGGTGATAATGATATTTGGAATTATAGTATTGCAATTACTAAAAATAACTTTGATATTTCAGCATATTGTTGAAGAAAATTAGTTCAGTTTCATCTTTATCATGACAGGGACCAACAATCACTCTCATTAAATAATTTTGTGCCATAGAAACATAGAAATCATAGACCCAAACTGTTTGAACACTATTTCACTCATAGTCTATAATACAGATAAGCCACACACTCTAAATGTTGGGTTAAAAACAACCCAAGTTCGGTTAAAAATGGAAAAACCCAGCGATTGGGTTGTTTTAACCCAGCAGTTGGGTTAAATGTTTGCCCAACTTGCTGGGTAGTTTTATTTAACTCAACTATTGTTTAAACATTACTTTATGGCTGGCTTAAAATGAACCCAACATAGGTTGGAAATTAAAAATCAGACACATAATTACTAGAGGCAACAATAATAATCAAAAGGTGAACATTTATTAATAAGCAATTTAATAAACATTTATTGTTTAATTATTATTCATTACACTTAAATGTTAGTTTCCAGCATAATTAGGGTTCAATTTAAGCAAGTAATACAGTAATTTTTAAACAATAGTTGAGTTAAATAAAACTACCCAGCAGGTTAGGCAAACATTTAACCTCTTCACTGGGTTGGGTTTGTCCATTTTCAACCCAACTTGGGTTGTTCTTAACCCTGCATTAGAATCTTGAGGCAATTCCTCAAGACAGTAGACATTAACATACATCTCAGTAACATGACTGTCAAAAGTCTGGAGCCATTAGCTCACAATCAGTTTTATACTAATGTTCTAAATGCTTAGAAGTGTTTTATATCACAATGAAACAAATGGCTTTTAAAATGGAGGATTGTAAGAGTTGCTTGGCTGAGTTAATGATAACTGGAGATTATGGTCTCTAGTGAGATTTTCGATGAAGATGCTATGGTTGAGAAGCCTAATTATCTGGAGTTCCTCCCTCTGCGGCTGTTGCCCTAGACAGGCGGTGTCCTTCCCTTTGCCGTGTATGTTTTAATATTTAACCTGGCGGCCACTTAAGTCCCCTCTTGCCACTGACAGGGTAAACTAAGTTTGAAATATAGAGACACGATTCCAAAGACCTTTATAACATGGACATCTTGGTGTTTTATATATGTGTGCTCTTAACGATTGGCTTGATTAAGGGAGCAAACACTATGTTCCCATAGTTACTTTTTAATAGAGAAGATAAACACATAACTACATTAACTCAAAAAGACCCTTTATTTTTATCACATTATCATTAATTACAGTCGATTTGATTTCTCACAAAACATTTTGTTTCGAATCATCCCTTATAGTGAGCATAAGATGTACTCCATAAGATAGGATGAAAATGGAGAAAAGCCTTTAAATGAAACACATTTACATTGAATTATTCTTCTATAATGTGAAGTGAAAATGATTCATCAGATGCTATGCGCCGTGAAAAGAAAAGGGACGTGTAGAATGAATTATTCACCATTGTTTGTTTACATTTGTAATCGATTATTAATAAATAATTAATTTGTTGTGGTGTTTTTCTTTTAGGAGGAAAGACCAGAACAAAAGACAAATACCGGGTAGTGTACACGGACCATCAGCGTCTGGAGCTGGAGAAAGAGTTTCATTACAGTCGTTACATCACAATAAGAAGAAAGGCAGAGCTGGCGACAGCGCTCAGTCTGTCAGAGAGACAGGTTAGCTGATTAAATACAGTCTACAGAAATCTGACAACATATTCTTAGCCTAATCATGCATACATAACTAGATTATGATCATTCACATGCAGTGTTGGGGAAACGCGAGTTACGCAATCAGATTACTTTTTCAGGTAACTAGTAAAGTAACACAATACTTACTATAATGCATTTACTCATCTCACTTGCACTAAAACAGATTCAGTATTGCTCATAATGAATATGCAAAATGCTGAATATTACGCGAATCTGGGATACTTAAATGTTAAATAATTCAAATATACTTTGTGTATTTAATCTCACTTTATTTTGCTGCTGACCTTCGATGATCCAATTCAGTCATGCTATTAAGCAAAATTGACTTTAGATAAACATTCACATCACATTTGTGTTTCATTTTTGTTTGTTTTTTGCTGAAATAAGAGTGTTGAACTTTCTTCTTCTGCATCCTAGTTCTGCAACGCAGCATGGCCAACACAATCTCACAGCGATTCGTAACTTTTTACATTTTGGCGGCTAATCCGTATGAATTCTTATCTCATTTTATGTTTTCATACGATCTTTTTAGACCCCAGTGACAGGTAGGTTTAGGGGTGGGATTAGGGGTGGTCCTTCATAATGACCTTTTTCCTAAGGGGCTGTTTATACGACACCGTTTTCAAATAAAAACTGAAAACATTTTTATGCATTTTGGTCATTCGTTTACACTACAATGACTTTTTAACCCTTAAATGCATGACTGTTTCGCCAATCATTCTTACACATTCGGGTCTTTATCGACCCGGATCTATATCTAACACGGATGGATCTGTATCTGTCGCGATAATATAAACCTCCTCTGATTTTAGAGTAACAATTACAGAAGAATAAAATAAATCATATTTTGTTACCTTTTGGAGCTTGAAAGGGGTCAGTTTGAGTAGATGTTTTATGCCATCATCACTGCCCTCGTCAGAGCTCATTTCCCAGTAAATTCAGCAAATAATAGGCTAGTTTTATGTTTGAGGTCGCGAATATGAGCCCATTCGCAATCTCAAACATATTCTCAAAACTATATAATTTTCAGCATCTTCAAAATCAATATTTCGATCGCTAACAGCTTCACCAGATCCATCCAGTAACAGTTACAATCATATTTCATTGCGTTCAGTACTTGCTCTGCAGTAAATCACTGAGCCATTTCATGTTTTGCTTATTCTTTCGTTTTTTGTCTGAATGAATCGTCACTTCATCATTGTGTATCAGACATTTGCCACGTTGTGGAATAAAGGTGAATTGCACTTATTCCGTCATCTATGATTCAATTATTGCTGTGCAGAAAAAATATACGTACACTTATACACACCTCGGGTCGATAGCGACCCTATACAATTTTTACAAAAAATGAATACAAAAACAGGCATTCTTTTATAATTTTATGATTTTTTTTCTTGTTATATTCTTTATAATGAATTGATTGAGGAATACCAAGAATGGATAGTGTTTGGCGTGAGTGCCCTGTTAAAGAATGCAGTGTGTAGTCTTTCTTTAAGTGAAGTCGCCAACTACTTGTCTGGCATGCGTAATACAGCATTTTTAGTCATTTTCATGGATCCATGTGAACAGGGATAGTTTTGATAACATTGTCAGCTATACAAAGAAAAAATGTTTGTCGTGCATACGATTTACTAATTTGTTCCCTCAATTTGCTAAATCATGCGGACGTTTTACTGTTTAGTTCCCTCAATTTGCTAAATCGTCCACGCGATTTACTAATTTGTCCCCTCAATTTATAAACTGTGCGCACGATTTACTAACTTGTTCCTTTGATTTTACTATTTCGTTTCCTCCATTTATACGATTTACTAATTTGTTCCCTTGTTTGCTAAATCGTGTGGACGTTTTACTACTTCATTCCTTCGATTTGCTAAATCTTGCACACAATTTACTAATTTGTTCCCTCGTTTTATAAATTGTGCGCATGATTTACTAATTTGTTCCCTCGATTTGCTAAATCCTGTAGACGTTTTACTATTTAGTTCCCTCAATTTGCTAAATCGTGCACGCGATTTACTAATTTGTTCCCTCCTTTTATAAATTATGCACACGATTTACTATTTCGTTTCCTCAAGTTATAAATCGTGCACACGATTTAGCCTGCTATTTTTTTCCTGCATGTCATGTGCGGGGCTCCGTACATCTGCCAAAAATAGAAGAAATAGCAAGTCCAGGAGAGAAAAAAAAGTAATGCAAAAGTAACAACATTACTTTCCATAAAAAGTAACTGAACACAGTTACTTTTTAAGGGAGTAACTCAATATTGTAACGGATTACTTTTAAAAGTAACTTTCCCCAACACTGTTCGTATGTAAGAAATAGAAGAAAATGTTTCTTCTCACAACACAACTTTTACCTCAATAACCCTCAAAGGAAATGCTTTTTCAGTATGACTCATGGCATGTTGTTGACAGGTGAAGATCTGGTTCCAGAACCGGCGTGCTAAAGAGAGGAAAGTCAATAAAAAGAAGATGCAACAGCCGCAGCCAGCATCCACAACCACACCCACCCCACCAGGTTCAGCTCTCCCAGGCAATGTTCCCATGGTGTCAAGTAGCAGCGGTGGCCTGGTATCGCCGTCTATGCCAATGAATATCAAAGAAGAGTACTGAAGAGAGAAGGATGTGCAGACTTTGACTGTTAATATTTTTATACTATAACAGAGCCCTTTCACACTTCTACACACATGGTACTTTAAAATCAACATATCTTTGATGCAATGAAAAAAGAAACTGTGACAAACGTGACAAAGACTGTCTGCTGCATGGGGTTTTATTAAAAAATACAAATAAAAAGTAGTCATCAACCATTCCAAAAGTAATGAAGCAACATTCTAAGCACACGTAAATCTGAAAGGTTGTGTAATATTCTCTGGTCGTGTTGGTTTCTTTATTCTAGTACTTTATTACTGCTGTTGTTTTGTTCATCATTGTAAACTTTAAGATGTTTTGAGATTCTGAAACTGAATTAAAATAATTGTGTATTTCTAAAGTAATTTGTATTAATAAAATAAATGTTTTATTGTGGCAAATTGATTTATTTCAGACTTGCCAAGAAGAGCAGCGTTTCTATCCATCAGCTGTACGCTTTGTTAAATTGTGCCTTCCCACAGATATCCAACAACTTTTTTATTTATTTACTAATTTGTTCCGTCAATTTACTAAATTTTACTATTTCATTCCCTCGATTTGCTAAATCGTAACGGTAAAAGACAGTAAAAATGCTACGGTAAAAAAGGTGCAGTAATATTTGATATTTGAAATCACCAAAACAAACACGCCCTTACCCCATCTTGATAGCTTCACCCACAAATTCACGAACAGGATATGTAACACAGGCACCTCCTCCTCATTAGAGTGGACACGCCCTTTACTGCTGATTGGCTACAGTTGTGTTTTGGTGTTCGGCCAATCAACTTTCAACAGCGTTTCAGAAATCGCTTTAATTTGTTAACAGAAAGTTTCTGTACTATATATGGTGCATAGCTATAATCTAACTGTATATTTAATGTAATTTAACAGTAAAATACTGATAAATTTACAGTTTTTGGAAGTGAAAAAGAATGTCATTCATGGTCATTCAGAATTCCCTGCGTGACACTTCAAATTTGATGTATTTTTGTTGAAATAATGTTTCTTAGATTTTTAATCAGTTATGTGCACTAGGGTTTTATGTTACATCTAATGTTGTTAAATGAATGTTTATTGCATTTTAGTGTCATGTTTGTTACCATGATTGTGTTTAGTGTTTGTGTAAATGACGCTGCGCACCTTCTATTTTAATATTTACCTTCTCATCTTGTAGAAAAGCTGCTTGTGATGAGCTTTGATTCATCATGTGACTTTCTCAACACCATTTGTTATTGGTGGTTGTCAGTGTATTACAAAGATTCAAAACAGATGTTAGTACTTCATTAGGTTGGTAAATTAACATTATATTAGTTATAATTGAAATACGTCTGTAAATTTCAGTTAAATCTGTAAAACCTAAAATGCCATTTTTTTACTGTAAATTTAGCTGCATTTTTTTTACAGTGTAGAGCTTACAGCCAAGTGCCAAATTTCACCCTATCAACAAAATCACATTGTGTTGTTCAAGCATTGATTTGTCAGTTTTGAAAGTGTTTTCATATTATATGTCAGATGTTTACACGCGTTTCATCCACACTTCACTGAAATTTATGTAGAGAGAAAACACCAATGGAGCATCATCTTAGGAGAAGCCCTGTCAGTGAGAACGAGTGAATAGACAGCACTCGAGCAGGAGCTCTCGCTGTTTGCACAGTGTAACGTATCGCTGGATAAGAGACAAGTGCACACCGAGAAACTGCGAGCCATTTCATTATCAAGCACACTCTGGACTCTCTTATCAATGGTGTGACAGAGAAGCTCAGCTTGACGGGCATAACATATCTCCTCTACCGCGTCGCTGCAACAGGACCTGTTTTATGACCACGTTAACAAAGCCAGGGTGTGGCGTCCAAAGGCCGAGGCGAAAGGGACTGTTGAGCAAACAATATGCATCTGCCTGCGTACATGTCCATTCACAGAGAGCGTCCATATGTCCACACTGAACCTCCATCAGTATTATCTATGATTTTTAAATGAAAGAAGACATTTCACATTTTCATTATGATCGATATCTTTTGGGTTTTTTCAGATATTTCAGATATCCATCTCTGAATCATAGACGTGAACTTTTAAAGGCTAAACCAGATCCCATCTAAATAATATTAAAATGATAACTGGTAACATTATATTATATTCTTGAGTTCTCTTAAGTATCCTGATTATACATTAATTGATACATAGAGTGAATTCAGCTTGATTGGGACACTTTTTCCAAGTCATCTCAATGGCAAAACGTGTCCCAATCACCCTGAATTCACCCTATGAGACACATATAATGACATAACATTCTAATTACAAGTTGTTTTATTTAATAAAGATCTGTTTTAAATCTGTCTTGTTACCTTATATTGTTCCATTTTCTTTATCATTGCTCTATTTCTGGTAAGGGGAGAAGTGTATAAACAAGCTTGCTGATAGCTCCCTCGTAGGTCATAAAGTTTATTGGGGGTATGTTGTAAAAATATTCTCACCACAGTAACAAAAACTTGTTGACAGTGTTCTACATACAATACTGAATAAAGTACAAAGAGAACTTTTGGTAACACTGTATTTTAAGGTGACGTTTACACTGTAAACCCTAACGCTCAAAAATAATTAACTAGTTTGAGTAGGACAAACTTAAATTAAACAAATTAGTTCAGTCAAATTAACTTTTATGAGTATTTAGAACTTTCTTTTTCTTTCAAGTTCACAGAACTGATATATTTTACGTTAACTGAACTGTTTGATTGTTTTGAGTTTTATGAACTTATTTCTTTTAATTTAGACTGAAACTGGGCTGGGATTTCTATTTCCCACCATGCTTTGCCCATGGCACTCGAAAGGGAGAGTAAATGCTAAAATGAAGTGTTTTTTGTGCAAAATGTATGTTAAGTGGCAGATTCAGTGGTGATTAATTTAGAAAAATTCAGAAGAGTTTCTGTTAATGTGGGAGAGTCCATCAAGTGGTGCATGAGGTATGGTTTGAAAGCAAGTACATTAAATGCTTTATATTTCTGTACTCATTCAGCAAGTGCTATACCACACTATTGTTAACATGTTAGTAAATTAGCAAGTTAGCATTTTCTGAATTAACTTGTTATAGCGAGCTAATTTTGCACTCATAAAAATGTTTACATTGATGTTACATGATCATTTTAAGTTAAATGCATGAGTGTACTCAAACATTTCAAGCTAAGAACAATTAAACTGTACAAAGTACAAAATAAATATTTGCCAGTTCTGCTTACTTAAACTTTGAATTTCTTAACTTCTTAATGGATTGTCTCAAATTTTTGGAGTTTTGCCAACTTATTTGGGTTTACAGTGTACATGTACTTACTATAGTAATAAGTAATAGTAAATTATGCATAATTTCAATAATAACCCTAACGGTGACTCTGTTGTAAGTCCATGTAATTAATTAATATTACTCAGTAATTACAGTACTTGAGTAAGTACAATGTAAATACGTCACCTTAAAATAACCAAACTTTTTTATTAGGAAGTCCAAATAATTTCTTGATGCATTTAATAATAGAAACTGAAAGTGTGTCTAAATTACCATCAAAAAATGTGTTAATGTATCATGGAACCAACCCTGTATCACATGAAATACGTTCTGAGGAAACTATTTTGCAAATCGCAATTACGTTACATGCCAACATATAAGCAGTGCTATTACGTTGGTCCTTAACCTAATATAAGCAGTGCTATTACGTTGGTCCTTAACCTAATATAAGCAGTGCTATTACGTTGGTCCTTAACCTAATAAAGCCAATTTATTGCAGTGCTATTACGTTTGTCCTGAACATAATACATCCAAAGCAGGTTTCTTTTCACACGTAGCAGCTAATGCTGTTCATTTTGTTTTAATTATTTACTCCCTTTTTTCTGATCGGGCTACAAAATATTATTTATGCCAGGGGGAGTCAAATGGCGGCACCCAGATAATTTTTATCTGGCCCTCCAACTGGTTTTTGATGTTTAAAACCGCTCGCAATCTGATATCAAAGTCCCCGCAAAGGTTTTCATAAGGTTTTCATAATATTCACTCAGTGAATGTCAACCCGTTCTCACTCCTGACCGTTCTCACGCTGAAGAAGTCTCCTTCAGAACACATCGCGATAGTTGGCATCAGTTCGCGTGTGCTGGATGTTGGTAAGTAGTCGTAAATACGCTGTTCTAATGTTTGATATAATGTCTTTTCTGTTTGCAGATATTAATCAGATTAACGTTAGCTCCCTCATGTTCAGTCACTGCATTATATCTGTCACCTCCGCTGAGGTTTTGCTTTTCATTGCTTTCTATATTAAATACTAAACTAGGGTGATTAAACACTGTCACGTGACGTGCAATATATTGCACAATATATATAACATATTCATATCAGGTTCAAAGTAGTACAAGTGTAGTTTCAAAATGGTATTTGTTGTAGAAGCACGGTAAAAAACAACAATTACCATGCTTTTTACCACAGTATTGGTAGTTTTAATGTGATTTTTGTTGTAAATACAGAGTAACCACAACACTTATCATGCTTTTAATGCCTAATAATGTTAAATCCAAAAACTGTAAGGTCAATAAGAACTTCTTTCCTATATATATTTATATATAAACCTATGTATTATAAATAATGATTTTTTCTTTTCTCTTGTTTAAGCTGAAAAGACAAAAAGGGCCTTTTGGAAATGGATGAAGGAGACAGAAAGCTGCAAAGGCAAATAATTGCAATGGTATGTATGTGTTGCTTTTAACCCTTTATCAAACATTTTATCAAGCATTTGTTAAATAGTCTCACAGTAAATTAAAATTAAAGTCAAATCCTGTACACATTTATCACCTTATTTGTAAATCAGTTGTGCCCCTTCTTGGACAGTTGGACGTCCCACACATAAAAGTTTATATTAATTCCATTGAATTCTTTAAAATGATTACAGATTGGGCCCAAAATGTTCCAATGATACATGATGTCTCTCCGCACCTCATAACTACCTCTGTTTGCAAGAGTGGAAATTATCATTTGACTTGTCACATGACATCAGATATTCAATTATTTTGTCATAATCAAAATAATTGAATATCTGATGTCTATTCAATATCTAATCAGTTACACTGCTGATAATGTCCTGCTTGCATGTGAAACATGTTATTTTTTTATTTATTCTTTTAAATATAAATATAGCTTGCTATTAAAGACATATGTTTAATCATGGAAATGCCCACATATCAGTGAACTTATTACATAAATGCATTTAACATTTAATTATGCAACACTCTTTACAGAAGGAAATCCTACAGTTATGTGTAAATTGACAACTTGAATGTGATGTAATAAATTTACCTTCCTTTCTGTCTTGCAGGATTACTTGCAGATTACTTAGTCCTTCTTTTTAGGATCTCTACAACATCAAACTCAACAGCTCTTTTAAGAGCCGACCCTCACAAGAGCTACTAGTGAGTCGCTGCAAACCTGCCGTGATCAGCCCTTTCCAGGTAAAGTTTCTAGATATTTAAATCAGTATTTACTCATCAAATGCTCTCCTGGATGGTATGGTAAATTAACTGATTTATAACTGTCTCCATTTTTATGTTTTAAGAACAAGAGTAATTGCACACAGAGTAAGTAGAGACTTTCTTGTTTTTCTGTGCAGAGAAGGAAGACCAGTCCTTATATCAAAGCAAGCTCATCGAAGTCCTTTGTTTAGGGTGAGGAAGGAACATGACCATCTCATGCCCAAAGAAGACAGAAGTCCATTGGTATGTCTTGTGTTGAGGCAATGCTGTAATATGTAGTACAGAATTTAATGTTGTTCTCTCAAAGGACTATTAAGTTCTTAAAAAGTTCTTAAAAACTGTTCCTTCTGTTTTTTTGAAGTCACTAACAGAAGATCCTAGAGGAAAAACGACTGATGTGCAGCTACGGAGGAACACAAGAGGCAGAAACTATGCATGGCCATGGCTTCTTCATGAGTACGGTAAGTCCTGTGCCTATTCTTAATTCTTGCCTTAAAGTTTTTATTGCAGTATTTTAACAATTTTACATTGTACAGGTTATCACTTGGTTTTTGACCAAATTATGCTCTTGAAACAAGAAACAGAAGAGTATGTTGTCCTGAAAGAAATCAAGGCTCAAAAGAGAGCATGCCTTTCTAAAAGATCTTTTAAAACAGGTTGCTGTTAATATGGGTAAAACAGTTTTTGTTCAGTACTTAGCTTACAGTCTGTGCTGCATTTTTATTATAATATATATATTATGTACTGCTGTTTTGTAAAGTTAAATCAGGAACAGGCAACTCTAGCCCTTTTGCTGTCTCCTTTTTGAGGTGGAGAGTTTACCTCCAACCATAATTGAGCACACCTGAAAATTTTAACCAAAGTCTTCAGGTGTACTTATAGACAGTTATAGGCAGTTGGGTTTGAGGTTGGAGCTAAATCTGCAGGACCGTGGACGCTGAGGGCCAGAGTAGCCCACCACTGTTTAAATCATGCAGAACATAAGCTGACCTGGCTGTCCATTAAACTACTTAACTTGAATTGTGTGTTTTTTTGTTTTACTTTTAGACCAGGACTGAAGAACGCCTGACAATGGGATGTTAAGACTTCTTCCTCTGGTTGAGAAAAAGCTACAGCACATCAGTGATCACATCTTCTGGTCATCAGTTGTACTGTAGAGTACAACTGAACAAACTGTTTAGAAGAAGAAGAACATGAACATGATAGAGACATGTACAGGGAAGAGCAAGAACCCAGTTCAGCTGTGATAATGAATCTTTATTTTAAACTCAATATCAAATCTGTTTTCTGGATCATAGTTGACTGGATGGGATTCTGTGGCGCTCATTTGTGCAATAGGAGTAAAGTCTGTGAATGGATTATTATGACGTTAACATATTTTTGAAGACACGTTTTTATTTATCTTGAATCTCATTTGTCTTTATGCAAATTTCAACCTTATGCTGTATCCTCCAATAAAGTGTTGTGTAATAAATTATGGTGAACGTGGTGTTTGGTAGAGTAAATACAATTTAACTAAGCTGAGTTTATTTCATAATTTAAAAAAATGACATATAATTTCCATGATTGTTTTACTTATTAATACATAAATATATATTACATAAATATTTTCGATCTAATTCATGATATTTGGGACAACAATGCACCAAAAGGTGCATATACTTTCATGTTGTGACAAGGATGGCAGTTTCCAGATAAATAAAGGGAAGGAATGTGAATAAAGAGAGGCTGCAGTGGGTTATACTGATACAAACACTTCAAGCAGAGCTGAAGAAGATCGATGTTGATCATTCTGGTACATCTACTACTGCATTCAAAATGACAGCTGGACATTACTGATGTCAGGCATGTGAGGAGCAAGAAGAGGGGGTGATAATGACATTTTGGCACAGTTTCTTATTTTACTGAATAGTGCATTATCCTTGTGTAACAGTAATAGTGAAGTGTAAATATAAATAGTTTTTAGTTTACTGCCAACACTGGCAGCTGGATAATGGCAAGTTGTTGTGGGTTCATCCATTATATTTATTGGTGTTCTTACAAAAAAAAAGCAAAGAAATAATCAACTACTATTCAATTAATCAATTATTATTATTATTATTATTGTATTACAACATTTTGTTATAATATTTCCATATTTCATCAGATGGTCTCACAATACCCATCAAAAACCTATACAAACATGATGTTAGAATGGAAAATGAGGAAATGATAAAATACTGCAATATTTAAATGTGATTCAACAAAGTTTGTTATCCATGATGAGGAGTACACACCTGTGTAGATTTTAATGCCCTTCCACCCCCAAGGGGCCAGTACCGGCCCCTGGAAGAGCAAAAAAAATGCACATTTCAAATGGCTGTAACTCAAAGTCCGGTTAGCGTATCAAAGAGAAAATCAACAGGACAACTGCTTATGCTATGATTACTAAATAATGTTGGGCACAGTTTTCAGACATACATGGAAAGCTGGCATAAAGGTTTTTTAATAGTGATTACAGTAAAATATTAAATTTCAGCCTGTCCCTCATATATGTAATAAATGTTTGCACAATAAACATATTTAGATATCGAGTTGTCCATTAAAGATCTTATTATTTTAACAGTTATCATTTCTTTACTAAACGTTTTAAACTACATTACCCATATGTCTCTGTCATTCTATCAATGAACGGGAAACATGGCGCTGTAGTTCATTGAGAAGCTAGGGTTAGGGTTGGGATCTCGGTAAAGGAGTAATTTCTCACAACATGGAAACACTTTATAGTTAACTTAATGTATGAGTAACGTAATATTCACACTAAAACAAACTTTGTAAGATAAAGCGCCGTTTTATATGGGTTGAAAGGTAGTCCAATCACAGCGAGTTCTGCGATAGAGTCACAGCCAATCACAACATAGCTGAACAGATGCGTCACGCTTACTTGTCCATTTATGGTAAATGACGACAGATCTCCTTCGGTTCCGGCTGACGAGAAAGATTCCTTAAATATATAATTAATCTAATTAAATATAATAAAAATCACATTTTACAACGAAAGACTCCTTTGTGTTTTAAACTGATGCATAAATATATTTGAAAGAGATATAATTGCATCTACTAAAGTGCTTCTAACATTTACAGTAGATATGTAGTATATTAAAGGTATACATTTAATCACTTATTTATACCATTCTTCACCATTTGAACTCTTGGAATTAAAATAAATATAAATAAAAGCATAATGAATGTACTCGATTTTGTAATCATATTCCAATATTTAGTGTCAAAGACAAATGTAGTCCCCAAACTACTGCACAACAGTATAAAAATCAGTTAATTGTGAGAAAAAAATATATCCAGTTACAGAGGCAATCTATTATAGTGAAATATAACTACACAAATCGATATGATGAAGTATTATTTTTACAAACCAAGAGATGAGATAAAATTCCATGTGAAAATATGTTTCTTTAAAGAATAGGGGGAAAAAAAATAACATTTTACATTCATAACTTTAATACAATACAATATTGTGTTTATTGTTCACTTTTACTGTAACTAAATGAAAGGCAAATTCAAATAGTTAATGCATTTTATAAATGTTAAATATTTTCAGCAATAAAATGCTTCTATAAAATACATTCATGGGTATGTTACATTTACATTATCCAGGTACTGATATAATGATACCATAGATGTAGTTAAGGTGGACATTTACTATAGTGACACTGTAGTAAAAGGTTTAATGAAACAAAATGCAAGACATTTTCAAGTCCATCTAAATGAAGAGGTAACAAACTCACAGAATAATGTCCAGAATGTCAATGTGTCATTTCTGTAATACTCTATATCAGCACCAAACAGAATTAAATAAATATTGATTGTTCTCAGAGGGTTTTCCTGAACACTCTCACTAACTTCAATTGTTCGGACAAACACCTGCTTTACACACATGCAGAAATACATATTTGACTATAGTCGCAGCATTACTAGAACCTTTACCAAAACTCCGGATGAGCACTGGTGCTTCTTTGATAAAGGCAAGAATATGGAAAAAGATAAATTACTATTTTCAATATTGGTTCTGCACGTTTCAAGGAGATCATAAGGAGGAGTCCACGTGAAGACTTTTAAAAACTGTGACAGAGTGAAGGGTGCACCTCCCCGGACACACCCTAAGCATGACCAAACAACAACACCCAAAGACAGATATGAAGTGGACACCACCAGGAGAATGCAGGGGAAGACATGGAAACGAAGGCCTGAAGAATGTCGGTGTCCCATGGGAAGATGTGGAGAATGTGGTCACAGATTGGATACGTTGGAGGACACTTGTTACCCAATGTGCCCAGCACAGCACTTGATGATGATGTTGTGAGTTCATACATAACCGTAGGATTTCCTTCTGTAAAGAGTGTTGCACAATTAAATGTTAAATGCATTTATGTAATAAGTTCACTGATGTGTGGGCATTTCCATGATTAAAAGTATAGCAAGCTATATTCATATTTTAAAAAATAAAAAATAAAAATAAATAAATAACATGTTTCACATGCAAGCAGGACATTATCAGCAGTGTAAATGATCATGACAAAATAATTGAATATCTGATGTCATGTGACAAGTCAAATGATAATTTCCACTCTTGCAAACAGAGGTAGTTATGAGGTGCGGAAAGACATCATGTATCATTGGAACATTTTGGGCCCAATCTGTAATCATTTTAAAGAATTCAATGGAATTAATATAAACTTTTATGTGTGGGACGTCCAACTGTCCAAGAAGGGGCACAACTGATTTACAAATAAGGTGATAAATATGTACAGGATTTGACTTTAATTTTAATTTACTGTGAGACTATTTAACAAATGCTTGATAAAATGTTTGATAAAGGGTTAAAAGCAACACATACATACCATTGCAATTATTTGCCTTTGCAGCTTTCTGTCTCCTTCATCCATTTCCAAAAGGCCCTTTTTGTCTTTTCAGCTAAAACAAGAGAAAAGAAAATATCATTATTTATAATATATAGGTTTATATATAAATATATATAGGAAAGAAGTTCTTATTGACCTTACAGTTTTTGGATTTAACATTATTAGGCATTAAAAGCATGATAAGTGTTGTGGTTACTCTGTATTTACAACAAAAATCACATTAAAACTACCAATACTGTGGTAAAAAGCATGGTAAGTGTTGTTTTTTACCGTGCTTCTACAACAAATACCATTTTGAAACTACACTTGTACTACTTTGAACCTGATATGAATATGTTATATATATTGTGCAATATATTGCACGTCACGTGACAGTGTTTAATCACCCTAGTTTAGTATTTAATATAGAAAGCAATGAAAAGCAAAACCTCAGCGGAGGTGACAGATATAATGCAGTGACTGAACATGAGGGAGCTAACGTTAATCTGATTAATATCTGCAAACAGAAAAGACATTATATCAAACATTAGAACAGCGTATTTACGACTACTTACCAACATCCAGCACACGCGAACTGATGCCAAATATCGCGATGTGTTCTGAAGGAGACTTCTTCAGCGTGAGAACGGTCAGGAGTGAGAACGGGTTGACATTCACTGAGTGAATATTATGAAAACCTTATGAAAACCTTTGCGGGGACTTTGATATCAGATTGCGAGCGGTTTTAAACATCAAAAACCAGTTGGAGGGCCAGATAAAAATTATCTGGGTGCCGCCATTTGACTCCCCCTGGCATAAATAATATTTTGTAGCCCGATCAGAAAAAAGGGAGTAAATAATTAAAACAAAATGAACAGCATTAGCTGCTACGTGTGAAAAGAAACCTGCTTTGGATGTATTATGTTCAGGACAAACGTAATAGCACTGCAATAAATTGGCTTTATTAGGTTAAGGACCAACGTAATAGCACTGCTTATATTAGGTTAAGGACCAACGTAATAGCACTGCTTATATTAGGTTAAGGACCAACGTAATAGCACTGCTTATATGTTGGCATGTAACGTAATTGCGATTTGCAAAATAGTTTCCTCAGAACGTATTTCATGTGATACAGGGTTGCATGGAACTACTGATTTTTAAAAAACAAAAAAGTCTTAATTTAAGGTTGAAGATAAATATTTGTTTGTTTGTTTGTTTTTTTCATCTAAAAAACTTCTTTTCAAAATCTACTATCTATAAATAGTTTATTAGGGCAAATAGTGTAAAATCATCGAATACCCTTGTCTATCTTCACTTAAAATGGCTAAACAAACTCATTACCTGTCTAGTATTACTTATATAGCTGCTTGTTTACGAGGCTATTGTATCATAAACTTTCAATTACAATAGTTATACCCTCTAATAATCTCTATAATGGCGAGAATAATTCTACATAAACACTGGAGCTGTAAAGCAATGATTCTAGTGACTCTATAAATAGCAGATATGGTTAAGTGCCTATGACACCTTTTCATTGAACCCGGCGGAATTTACTCACAGAAATACCTGTGTCATATTATTATTTTCAAACAAAAACATTTTATTGGTAACAGTCAAATATAAAATATTAAAAAAAAATATTAAAAAGAAAGCAAGGCCCCATTATGTACCCTATTTGTGGAAGCTATCAACATTATTCATATTTTTGAGAATTTTTGAAAAAAGGAGTGGACCGTTGTTTTTGCACCATAGCAACAGATGAACGGCCAAGAAATAGTTTGTTAAATTGCATAATCGTGACATGCCTTGATATCAAATATCAGATATTTGATAGCAGTATGAGTGAATTTTCTTGGGCAGCTTTGAATGTCTCATCCTTCACCTTCATAATCAACCTTTGCCTCTGTTGATAATTTAAAGCATTTCAACACGACAGTGTATCGATGTCAAAACAAGTTCATGTTTGGCAATCCAAGATAGACGTGCAAGAAACAAACCTCAGTTCCTGAGATGTGAGAATCATTAACCACACAAAATGCTCAGTAAACTTTAACATCAATAAAATTGCAGTATGATTTCAACTGTCATTCTGAGTATAATTTTTCACAGCACTGCTGGTGCAGTAGTGCGATTTCTAATCAATTTTTCATCATCTTAGGTTACATTTTATTTTAAGGTGTCCTTTTTTAAGTGCAAATTTACATTTAAGTAATATTAATTAACAACATGTAATTACTATAGGGTTAGGGTTAGTAATTATGCATAATTCATAGTTATTACTATGTAACAAGGACACTAAAATAAAGTGTTATCTTGTGTAATATTGTGCACATACATGCTTTTACATTTTACTTATATTTTATAAACTTAATTAATTTCTGTAATTACATGTTAATTACACTATTGACCTTCACATAGACCTTAATCCACCCTTAAACTGCCCATACCACAAAAACCCGTCCCTAACCTTACTCGTATCCACCGCAGTAGCAGCAAAAGTGTAGTACATAGTAGTTAAAGACACCTAATATAAAATGCGAGCTAATATGGATATTTTTATTTGAATATAATAATAGTCACAGCTGAAACACTCACTGAGAATTAATTATTAACACTTATTCAGGAAAAAAAAGGCTTATCTCATATTTTTATTAGAGCCTTGCATTAGCTGTGCATTCATTTGAACAGAGACAGATGCTTTGCGGATGGCTTTATACAGTGCCGGAGATGAAGAAAACATGGTAAAACATGCTGTATGATCCGCCATTCGAAAAGTGTTCTTGATTTTTACGGTTTTCAAGTCATGTAAGTAAAGTAAAGTAAGTAAGTAAAGTAAACTTTTATTTATATAGCACCTTTCACAGATATAAATCACAAAGTGCTCTACAAAGTGCAACAATATTAATAAAAGAAAAAGATAAAACAATGAAAAAATTAAAATTTTAACCACAAAATAGTAAAACATAAAAGCCCAATCAACTAAAAGCCTGTCTAAATAAAAGTGTCTTCAGCTGCTTTTTAAAAGCAAAATCGTGGGCTTTAATGACATCAAGCGGCGCACCCCAATACATTCACAAACTCTCAATCGATTTGACACATTTCTCCAATCTCAGTTAACTCTTTGTAATTGTCCTAAACAGATTGTAAGTTTTCTTTCATTTCACACAAATTACAAATCATGTGATGCATTTTCTCAAAACACTATGCACAAAATTCTCAGATGTTTTCATAATAGTTCATACATCCAACCAAAACTTTAATATATCAGCTATTTTTATTGGCTTAAACATTTATGTACCAAATGCACATCTATGTTTTCAATTAGCCCCAAACTGATATCTGCTTGATTAATAAAACACACAACACAGGAAATGTGGTTTTCCCAAATGTTTACGCATTTATTACAACTGCATTATGTAATAGGGAAAATATAAAAGGGAAAGTATACATGGAGCAAGGAAATATGCAAAAGAAGTGTAGATGTAAATGTGGGTAGAGGAAGGGATGTGATGAGAAGGAAAGAAACAGTGGAACATATTGAAGGAGATCATATATGAGGAGAGAGGAGGAAGTAAAAATGGAGGATAGGAGAAGAGCTGAGTACATTGAAAAACTTTAGCCCGGCAATTTGTATATTCTCAAATGTCAGGGTGGCACAACTGCAAATATTTTATTATCAACTGACAAGGTAATAACTTTAGGCCTCATACTGTAATGCAACATCCAGAGGACCCAATAGATCATTGTGGCAGAGTGAAAAGAGTTGTAGATATCTCTGAAATACTTGTATGGGTAGATATATATTTACAAATATTTGGTTGTACCACCTGACAAAAAAGTTATTTAAACAAATATTATGTAACAACAAATGAAATGTTATGTAACAACTGAAACTTGTTTAAACACATTGTTCATGACTCAAAAATAAATTAAAAAATTAAATACCATTAATTTTGGTATTTAAAAAATAAATACCATTTTTGAAGTTATATAACAAAACCTGTTGGAAAAATTTTACAGTATTTTCATTAGTGTATTTGTACATCTACAGCTGAAAGTGTTGTAAAATCATTAGAGAATACACTTGTAGTTTTGATGTTAGTATTTACTTTTCTAGAAAGAAAATGCAGTGCTTTATTTTGCAGTAAAGTTAAACTGTTTGGCTAAGATGTTCAGATCACTGTGTTAAGTGTTTTGAGAGCAGGTACATTACTTTGTAGAAATGTGTCAAATCAATTGAGAAAAATATTTGTGAATCCTATCACAAACAGTTAATTTATCTCCCTAACTTGATTAGAAAATCTGACATATTTAATATAATCTCGGATGTACTAAGATAAATGCAAAGAACGGGGGACCAGAGACGACCAAATAAATAGGTTACAAATAAACAAATAAATTTGGTAACACTTCAGTATAGGGAACATGTATTCTGTACTAACTACAACTTTTGCCTTAATTAACTCCTAATTTACTGCTTATTAATAGTTAGTAAGGTAGTTGTTACGATTAGGAATGTAGAATATGGTCATGCAGATTAAGGCATTAATATGTGCTTTATAAGTACTAATAAACAACCAATATGCATGCTAATAAGCAACTAAAATAAAGTGTTACCATAAATTTCATTTAATTTTCATTAAGCGTGAGGAGGATAGGCTGATTATCTTTTGTTAATGTCTGCAATACGGAGACCTAAGCGGTCATGGTGATGTATAAAAGTATGAGATGGTTGTAAATATTATGACGTATGTGAGAAACCCAGCTCCCAAAGTGGGATGGATGTCCCTATAATATTTCTCTTATGGAGGCTCCGTACTGTATACCTGAGTTCTCCTTTATGTGCAGTCAGCAGACACGTTCTTCACTTCATTTTGCTTCCTTAAAGGGTTGAAGACCTCTGATTTACGGTAATAAAGGAAGTTCCTTTCCTACTGTATCAGAGGTCTTCAACCCTGAAGTGTCATTGCAGCTTTCTGCTGAATACAAAAGTTCAAGTTTGGTTAACTCTGACCTGCAAAATCACACAGCCAAAAGTCAGGTGACTTTTTTTTTTCTTTCTTTTTTTTTTGACACCAAAATTCTAAAAAGATTTTTGTTAAACCTAATTGTTTTCGTGTAAACAGATCAACAAATTAGTACTATCACTATCTTTGGCCCATTTAATTGCTACTTACTAAGCTATATGTCATCATCTCCACCATTTCCTTCAGGATACCGGACTAGTTTTGGGAGAGGACATGAATATCCAGAGGCTTTGAAGGTACGAGTCAAGTTGGGAACAGCGCCGTTCAGTGGTCAAAACACATAACAAAAATGTTTAAGTGTTTAAAACTTTTGAGTACCTTATTTTAAAGCAATCCTGATAGCAATCACTAAGTTAAGTGGTCTAAATGTATATATTTGTATATACAAAGATCAGGCGTAACATTATGAGCACCTTCCTAATATTGTGTTGGTCCCCCTTTTGCTGCCAAAACAGCCCTGACCCGTCGAGGCATGGACTCCTCTAGACCCCTGAAGGTGTGCTGTGGGATCTGCACCAAGATGTTAGCAGCAGATCCTTTAAGTCCTGTAAGTTGTGAGGTGGAGCCTCCATGGATCGGACTTGTTTGTTCCCACAGATGCTCGATTGGATTGTGGGGAATTTGGAGGCCAAGTCAACACCTCAAACTCGTTGTTGTGCTCCTCAAACCATTCCTGAACCATTTTTGCTTTGTGTCAGGAGCATTATCCTGCAGAAAGAGGCCGCATAACCTGATATTGCTGAGTTCAACATGTTCCTGGGTCAACATTTTTGTTAATCCTGGAACAACATTCAAATCAACCATCAAATTTCAGGGACAAGTATACAGATTATGTCAAGTTTAGGCTTAAAATCATGAATTGGTGCTTCTACATCAGTGTTATTCATCTATCATTTCCCCCTGATTTTTGGGATAACTTTTGGGTAGGGTTAGGTTTAGGGGTAGGAATAGGGTTAAGGTTAAATTTTCAGACTAGAATGTTGCATCTAACTCAGCAATATTAGGACATGCAAAGAGGCCACAGCCACCAGGGAATACCGTTTCCATGAAAGGGTGTACATGGTCTCAACAATGCTTAGGTAGGTGGTACGTGTCAAAGTAACATCCACATGGATGGCAGGACCCAAGGTTTCCCAGCAGAACATTGCCCAAAACATCACACTTCCTCCGCCGGCTTGCCTTCTTCCCATAGTGCATCCTGGTGCCATGTGTTCCCCAGGTGAGCGAAGCACATGCACCCGTCCATCCACGTGATGTAGAAGAAAACATGATTCATTAGTCCAGACCACCTTCTTCCATTGGTCTGTGGTCCAGTTCTGATGCTCACATGTCCACTGTTGGCTCTTTCGGTGGTGGACAGGGGTCAGCATGGGCACCCTGACTGGTCTGCAGCTATGCAGCTCCATACACAACAAACTGATGCACTGTGTATTCTGACACCTTTCTATCAGAACCAGCATTAACTTCTTGAGCAATCTGAGCTACAGGAGCTCGTCTGTTGGATCGGACCACACAGACCAGCCTTCGCTCAATGATCTTGGCTGCCCATGACCCTGTCACCGGTTCACCACTGTTCCTTCCTTGGAGCACTTTTGATAGATACTGACCACTGCAGACCGGGAACACCCCACAAGAGCTGCAGTTTTGGAGATGCTCTGACCCAGTCTTCTAGCCATCACAGTTTGGTCCTTGTCAAACTCACTCAAATCCTTACGCTTGCTCATTTTTTTATATATATATATATATTTTTTTATCATTTTAATATATCCACCCACTAACAGGTGCCGTGATGAAGAGATAATCAGTGTTATTCACTTCACCTGTCAGTGCTCATTATGTAATGCCTGATCGGTGTATATCTGTAAAAGGCGTAGGACAATGAAATGTCCATCCAATCATTGCATTCGGGTCAGAGGTCACTCTTCCGCCAGAACTAGACTTGCATATGGACGTCTGCCAGGAGACAGTGATTATAGTTTATAAAGTTTTAAATATGGATATTTTTCTTACAAAAATCCATTGCTTCTCTTCAGAAGGCCTTTATTAACCCCCTGGAGCCGTGTGGATTGCTTTTATGATGGATGGATGCGCTTGAGCTTCAAAATCTCAAGCCTCATATTTTTTAATATAACTCCAATTATGTTTGTCTGAGAGAAGATAGTGATTTACAAATGGGATGGCTTGAGGGTAAAGTAAAACCTTCATTTTTAGGAGAACTAACCATTTAAAAAAGCATCTGAATGTGTTTAAACTGAATCAAACAAGCAAAAGATATCTCACCATATTAGAATTAGAAGAGACCGCCTTCTGCAGTGTTCCACCAGATCTCCCTGGAGAAATTATTAATTGTCTCGTGACAAAAACCTGCAACACTTGAATAAAGCATGATTTATTCTCATTACTATAATGCAGTGGTTCTCAACCCCGTTCCTGAAACCACCTCCTCCTTCATCTCACATGCATATTACAGGTAGGATTCTCTTTATGGCACTCATTCATTTCTATGGTATCCACAAACAGTAATTGACTGTCATATAACTCAGGCAGAATTCCAATGACGTCAAGCTTGTAATGTGATTGGTTATCAAGGTTATCATTGGTTATCATTGGTTATCAAAATTTAACCGCCACAAGAATATTGTTTACCAAATGTCGTGAGAATCCATTTTATAATAAGGAATAATTGATGTCTGGCTGTTGAATTGCACACGTTTGTCAGAATCATGGTAAACGCACACAGTATAATAAGGTGGACCTAAAATAAGCAACAGGCTATAATAATCCCACAAATTTTATGGTTCCATCTGTACATTTTCCCACCATTCTAATTTTCTGACCAACTAACTCCCATAGGCTTGATCTTCACTAAATTGGGTTCAGGTCAATGCTAGATGATGTTAGTTATTATATAAAAAAAAAATCTATTTCTCTAAAAAGGTGTTTACAATACTTATTTAACATGAGTAAACACCATAAAAACAAAAAACAAAGTACCACACCTTGTGACTAACATTTTTTGTAAAACTATTTTATTGGACTTCTAACAGGTTTGGTTGTTGTTGTTGTTATTATTATTCTGTCCTAAAAGCGTCATAAGCGACCATAAGTCCCAAACTTGGAAGGATGGTTATAACTCAAAATGACAACTAAATATCAATATTGTCCACTAGAGGGAGCCACAGGATACTAAGAGGAACTGAATTTGACACCAACACAACAGTGTCTACAGCACTTATAGAATGGATTGTCAAATTTGGTCATGCTTTTGTGTCTTCTTGGACTAATAATTGCAAATCGTATTATTTGTTTTGTTTTCTTTCCCCTAAAAGTGTCTGAGTGTCAGAGACCATGAAAATCCACAAGCCATAATCTTGGCGGGATGGCTGAAAAATTCCACCCACTACTCAGAGAAGTGTGATGACATTAGTCCAACTCTAGGTGGTGCTATAATAAGAACATTTATGTTTTCTACTTTTGCTACAGAGTATTGCAGGGATGAAGTACATTTCTAGGCCAAAACCCGGAAACGAGTTAGCATTTTAGCACTTCCGGTTCCATCCTCTGGAAATCAATGGGTTTTCTGAATGGGATTTTTGTTAAAAGCCTGAAATAAAAACAAAAAGGCTAACAAGTATCTAAGTGACACTACAGAGGTTGTCAGAGACATTAAACGTCATCAAGCCGAACAGATAAACTCATCTACGCACTAGTCGCTTTCACAGCCTGGTTGTGTTTATAATCATCCTCTTGCAAACTATTCTAACTCAACTTTCAGGGATATTTCAGGGACTGAAAGAGTTGTCGGAAGCTTAGTGGTGACGCTGAAGTCAAGCAACCATTATCCGCTTGTTAAGTCGTGACGTAAAGAACGCCGTTTCCGGGTCCAAGCCTCGACTTGTTTCACTTGAGAATGCCATCGACGGCCGTTTATGAGCGCTATTTATTCATAGTATTAAACATCAATCATTTTAAAAAGTTAAACAATTTAAATACTTACAGTCTACACAACAGTCTCCATGCTCACAGCGTCACAGATATTAATATTTTAATGATTTATAAAAGATGAATCATTGTCTGGCCATCTGGAATTTTGGTATGGCGATAAAGGTTATAATTATATATATATTTTTTGTAGTATTACACCACATCGTGTATGTATATTAGCACGTTTGTTGTTTTCTTGTGGTATGAGATAGAGCGTTAGGACCCGGAAGCGCTGCCGCGTGACGTCAGACTTAACAACCGGATAGCCTAACTTTAGCTTTTTACTTCTGGCGATTGAATTTAAGGCTGATTTATACTTAAACGTCGGACCTACGCCGGAGCCTCTGCGCCGTAGCCTATGCATCTGTTTTCATTTATACTTCTGCCTCGTTGTCCGCGTCGACGTGCATGCAGACCACTAGGAGGCGGTGTCCGCGGTCATGTTGAGTGTCAAAACAAAAGCCGAAGAAGAAGCAGATCGTCATGTACGTTGTCAGAGAAGCTTACAAACAGAAACGGCAGAGAAGCAGCAAATAGGTAATGACTTTTGTTGCATGTCGACTTTATGTGTCCTCTGAAACAGTGTTTTTTCATTCATAGTGAAGTTGAAAGTGCTCGCTCTTCTCCGAGTGCTCCGCGCCAGTTTTTTGACCCGAGGGAGGGGTTCTAGCAGACCAATCACAGCGCTTGCGGTCCGCGTAGAATTGACGCATTGTTACATTTTTGAAGAGGTGCACGTCAGGTTACGTCGTATGCTACGCGTGCTACGCACAGCCTACACTCGACGCAGAAGTATAAATCAGCCTTTATAGTCTTCAAAATTCATACAAGTTCATTTGATGGACAAAACGTGTAAGTATCACAATCTTTTGTTGATCACAAAGCTTATTTTTTGCAATAATTCAAAAGCCTATGGAAAAATCCTATTGGGTTGTTCTCAATAGAACCATATCATGCAAACTTCCGGGTTGGCCTACAAATTTACGTTATCCCTATCCATCTTATTTTTCAGTGCGGAAGTAAGGTGTTTACTCTGAATGTGCGAGACTTCTGTTTTATTAGCCGCTATCGGGAAATGACGAAAAGTATATCAAAGTGCAGTAAACTGTAAAACTGTTTGAGCTACAAACCAGCGTGTTTATAATTAAAGGTGCAATATGTAACATTTTCTGTCCGCTAATGACGAATTAAGCGAATGACGCTGGAAGCCAAACACATTAAAATTACAAATGGCCACACCTGCTCCTACCTGAAAAGTAAGGTGGATTGGCGCTTCAGCAAAATTCTAAGGGCGCCTTATTTAAAATAATATAAATCAAGAATGAAAATAACTCATCCTCTCAACAACTGTTATTGCTATTGTTGATTTCTTTCTTTCTTTGAAGAACCAGGGTTTCTATGGTCTTGGAAAACCTTTATATATGAGATAGCCCAATTTTAAAAAATTTGATCTCTAGACCTGGAAAAGTCATGTATGATTATGATTTCACTTTTTTCACTTCGGTTAGTGTGTAATGTTGCTGTTTGATCATAAACAACATCTGCAAATCTACGACACTAAAAGTTCAATGCAAAGAGAGATATTTTCTTTTACAGAAACTGCTTTTTAAGGACTACAACAAATGGCTGGTAGGGACTACAACGAGCTTCTTACTGGGTTGGACCCTAAGTAACCCTAAAATTTACATAAACCCTGCCCCCGAGAACACACAACAAAGGGGGTGTGGCCATGTTGGGCTGCTTTAGAGAAGAGGAAGAGTTGTTGTAGTAGAGTGTTGTTGTCATGCCGTCATTTTACGCCGGACTGCTTCACAAACGAGGGTCAATTCAACGCTGGATTTGCACAAAAGATGAATATGACGACACATGCTAGATGATGAGTTGAATCAACTCCATAGCAACTATTATATTACATCTTGTGAAAAGGGGCATTATAGGTCCCCTTTAATAAAATGGTCAGTTAATAATAAATACACGTTTTAGCCAAGCTCTAAAATATTTTAATAAAATATAATAAAATTTTATTAAAATATTTTCAAATATCCTTTTCCTTTATTCTTATCCAGCGAGTCACAAACAACTGGAAATTTAATGGGGCCTTCGAATATTGTTGTGGACAGTGGGGGCCTTAGAGTCAAAAAGGCTGAGAAACACTGATCGGCCACAACATTAAAAACACCTGCTTCATATTGTGTAGGTCCCGCTTTTGCTGCCAAAACAGCTCTGACGAGTTAAGGCTAGGAGTTGCATGTCTAGTCCTAGTCATTTACTTGTCAAAACAAGTTTAAACAAACAACGTTGTTTAAACATTTACTGTTAGACTCAGGTTTATAGGTCTTAGTGAATTTGCTCTGAAATGCTTTAGAAATCTCTCTGTGAACCCAATGTGTTTCTATGAAGTCGTCCTCACTCAAAGATAACAGATATGGGCATTTTGAATTATTGAAACAGTTTTTATTAATAAATAGGTATATAGCTTGACAAAAGACTAGCTTTTAATGTACACATTGATAGCTTGTTGAAAAAGCTTAGGCCGAAATTGGGGTTCATTTATCACTTAAAAATGTATTTATTTATCTATCACGAAGACACTTTTAGGTAAATTACCTTCTTATATTTCAAATCTTTTTGCCTTTTACACAAATAGTTATTGCACTAGATCTGCATCTCAAATTCAGTTGAAAATCCCAACTGAGATTTTGGTACATTTGTTTTTTCATTTCATGCTCCTTGGGTTTGTACCAAAGACTATAGAATAACACAAGACGTGTCACTCGTATTGTTTTGAATGGGAGAAAGTGTAACGCGCAATATGGCGGAATAAGTCCCGCCTTCTAAATAAGAGCCAATCGCCGGCTGGTAAAGTCATCGCGTCACTTCAGCGGCCGTTAGAATTGCCGGTTTCTATAGAAACAGTTAGACACGCGCCTCCGAAGAGACACACATTTAGGTCTGCGCATGCGCATTAGCTTGATCCAGCCTGAAAAATACAGTTTTTTTGTCATGATTCGAGCGTTTAGAAACTAAATTTATGAGCCGGTTGTTGTTAGATTTCATTGGTGATTTCAAATATGAAATTTAATCGTAAGGTTGGCGAACAGTTTCGGAGAATTTGATGTTTCCCCATTCAAAGAGATAGGGCATGATGCCCAGAATGCCCGAGAGGCGTTTCAAAGATGGCCGCCGAGTGAAATGACTTGTCTTAAAGGGACTTTGTTTGTACTCAGACATACTTCCACCTTTGAGCACTTTTAAATGTCTTTTGCAAACTCTTTTAAAGGAGACCTGTAACTGTTTTTCTTGATTTGATTTGATTTGATTTGATTTGATTTGATTTGATTTATTGTCTGTATATGTGTAATTGTAGTTTTTTGTTGTTGTAATTCTGTGATTCTTTCTTTGTGAAACTTTTTGTGCTGCCATCTTGACCAGGACTCTCTGGAAGAAGAGATTGTAATATCTCAATGGCATGTTCCTATTTAAATAAAGGATACATTAAAATTGTTTATGTACAGTCTGACTCTATGGATGGCTAATGTAATCCCCATAGGAGAGAGATAAAATACAAAAACAAAATTATTAATCACAAAATGAATGCAACCTGACAACTTACAGCAGAATGTTAAATGGAAGGTTTGTGTGTCTGTGACAGTGACTGGTTGCTATGATGCAGCTTGGGTGTAAGTGACTTGGTCGTCATGGAGACGACACTACATGTCAGAATGATGTGAATAATAGTGTGGGCATTATTTTTCATTTTGTTGAGAGTGAAGGAGGTTTACTGTTGAAACATTACAGATGTGTTTGCAATGGGTAAATGTGTTTTTTTCATCAAACAAATGGGAAAAATCTCTCACTTTGGATAAAAGCATCTGCTAAATTAATAAATGTCTTCAGAAATAATGACCTGTAACCAGTGCACTCATGGTAATCATATCAGATCATACAGTCTCACATCAGATGTGGTATCTACATGCTGTTTACATAAACAATTAATAGTCTTAAATGCGTCTTTTGAATTTTTTTGTAATTGAGGAGGCATTGAGAATTTCCCATGTTAAGATCTGTTTTCTATTAATTATGTCATTGTCAGGAGTATGTAAGTTTCATTGTGTTTTAGTTTTGGTTTTGTTCCTGTTTTCCTGTTCCCAGTCATTGTTAGTTTCTTTGGTTACTGATCATGTCCTTGTTTGTTTCCATGGTTTCTGATTATGTTGTGCACCTGTCTATAGTTCATGAGTTCACACTTACAAATAAGTCTATAGAATATAGCATGCGTATTTGGCGTGCTGTCTGAGCTCTGAGCTCGGTATTTGGCCCAAAGCCAGAGTACTCACCCTGTATTCCTGGCTGTGGTAGGAACAAGCCAAGAATGAGGAGTCAGGGTGGTCGTGGAATGATATATATATATATATAGGCTTCCTCTCATGCTGATAGGATAGACATGGTAATTGCTGATGATGTGTTGATTGGATAGATCATTTGCACGTGCTCCTCCTGAACTTTAATGAAACATAATTTCTGTTGATTAACTTCCCCTGTGTATTTAAAGGGTTATTTCACCCAAAAATGAAAATTCTGTCATTAATTACTCACCTTCATGTCATTCCAAACCCAAAAATTAAGATATTTTTGATGAAATCCAAGAGCTCTCTGACAATTTAATTACCAGCAATTTAATTATTGGCATCTGCCAATACTGAGTCGGCATTCTGATGTAGAACCTGGAAGTGCTGCACTGTGTTTACAACGTGAACAGCATAGGAGACTGACAGGGGCGAGAAGGAATTGTTGAAGTTGTTATTTTTGTTTTGTTTTTGTGCACAAAATGTTTTCTTGTCGCTTCATAACATCAAGGTTGAACCACTGTGGTCACATGGACTATTTTAAGAATGTCTTGTTAAAATAGCCTAATTGCTGTGCTGTTTCCATCTGGTATTAAAGGATTAGTTCTCCTTCAAATAAAATTTTCCTGATAATTTACTCACCCCCATGTCATCCAAGATGTTCATGTCTTTCTTTCTTCAGTCGAAAAGAAATTAAGGTTTTTGATGAAAACATTCCAGGATTTTTCTCCATATAGTGGCCTTCACTGGACTCCAAACGGTTGAAGGTCAAAATAACAGTTTCAGTGCAGCTTCAAAGAGCTCTACATGATCCCAGACGAGGAATAAGAGTCTTATCTAGAGAAACCATCACTCATATATGCTTTATATAAACATATGATCGCCAAACCGATCTGCCAAAACCGGACTTTCGTATTCTTCAAAATGCTTACGCTGTATGTCCTACGACTTCCCTATTCTACTTACGGAAAAAATGGAACTGGTGCCGCGTTCGTTCCGTAAGTAGAATAGGGAAGGCATAGGACATACAAAAAGACTCTCCCCCTACTGACCTAACGTGTAAATATTATGGGAAGTGCTCTAGTCAGACAGGATTTAAACTTTGATGGCTGAAGACCCAAGTTTGGTTTGAAAATGAAAATGTACCAATCACAATGTTCTCTCACCATTCCTGATTTCTAACACACACTCACAGCGTTCGGCAGGTCTTGTGGCTGTCAGAGCAGAAACGAAAGCTGATGCTCTCCATGTGTTTTTCCGTATATATATATATATATATATATATGTGGTTTCAACAACCAGATGCATTTACACCTGTCCAGTTTCATCTGAAATGCGTCTCAAACCACCTCCTGAAGTGGTTTGAGTGATCAGATTTAAAACTATCTTGAATGCATTTCGGAAGGCATTTACACCTGCTCTGCATGCAAAATCAAATACTTCCCTAATATATAGTATGGAAGATTCTGAAGCGCACAGTCAGTGGACACTTTACTATCCCATGAGGCCACGGGAGGGGATTTATGAATGGCAGTGAAGCAATGCAACTGACGCTGGTAGGTCACATGACAGTAACAACATGCCGAATGTAGTACATCTGAATTTCATTCATACATATTCATACTACATAAAGCTTACTTTTTAACAAATTCAAATGTAGTACCTACTCAGACAGTACGTGATTTCAGACGCAGATCTGGTCTTTTCAGCTGTCCGAGACCGTCCGAGCTGTCCAACAGGCCCTTAAACTACCTACCCCTCCACTCTGAACAATCTGTAATGAATGTTTTAATATGTTGGTAGGAGAACTTAAATCACCATACTGTTGGAAATGCATCCAGTCTGACCAGAAGCGGGGATAAAGCGTATCCCCTCCGGAGATGAAAAATAAACTACCATAAGGCTGGATCTCAAAAGCAAAGGCAGAAAAAGGCTTATTTTTTTCTTTTGCACAAAGTCACACAGCCAGCATAGTTTCCTGTAATAATTTATATCTGTGTGTTTGTCGCAGAGGTCTTTGCAGGTTAAAAATGAATCATTTTCATTTAAGCGTTTGGAAGACACTTTCATTCAAAGTGACTTACATTGCAATTACATATACATTTTTATACATTTACACATTCCCTGGGAGACCTTGGTTCTAAAAACGCGCTGTTGCTCGTTTACATAAATGCAACTTCCAATTTTACAGACAAAATAAAGGAAAGCACATTCAATCATTGAGCTTGTGTGTGAACAAGAGCAATGTGGCTTTGTAAAGAGTGAAGAGCATGAAAAGAATTATTTTACCTATTGGTGAAAGGCGGACGCCTGCACAGACTAATTGCCAGCCCAGCATTTTCCAACCCTGTTCCTGCAGCCCTTCTCAATAGAGCACGTTTTGCATGAGTGTGTCAGACACAGGAGATATTCAACATGTGCAGGAAAAGGGCTTGAGTCCCTAATCGAACCCTATGAGCCACCCTGGGTAAATTGTGTATTGTTTCTACACTATTTTTCCCTTTATATCATATCTCTTTAATATATAGATAGTAGGGGTGTAATGGTACACAGAAGTCATGCTTCGGTATGTACCTCAGTTTTGAGGTCACGGTTTGATAAGAGTTTGAAAAATCAACATATCCCCAATGCTAGGTTTCTTATCATTTATTTTGAACAGATAGTAGTGCAAATGAAAGTATGTCCCACCTAGCGGCATTTAGTCCCCCTGAGGTTTTTGGTACACTAAGCAGTAAACAGAATGCACTCTTGCATAGGTCATATTAACTACTATGTACTTAAATTAATCATTTGATGCAATGCACTTATTTTGTACATACATGTTTTTACATTGTGCTTATATTTTTTTTTAAAAAAACCTGCATGTAATTACATTATAATTACACTGTTGACCCATCCCTTACACCTTAACCCAACTTTAAACATACCCATACCACCAAACCTGTCCCTAACTTTACCCATATCCCACCTCAAAAGAAGAAAAAGTGTTTTGCAATACAATATGAACACAATAAGTATATTGTACTTATTTTTTGATGTAAGTACATAGTAGTTAAGGCCACCTAATATAAAGTGAGACCGCATCTCTTGTGTTATAAAAGTACAAAATAAACAGAATAATGAAAAATAAAACGTGCTGAGATTATTTTTCAACATGCAGTTATATTGGCGGATGCACAAAGTTCAATATTATGCTTTTTCAAGAAATCACTGAAAAATGAGCGAGAAGGAGAAAAAGTCACAAAAATGAATCGAAACTCAGCGTATTGGCTAATAGCAATCTCTTTTGTGCCATCTGAACTCTTGTTTTGGGTTGGTGTGTAGATCGTCTCTTCTTCTGCTCTGTTTCCTTTTGTGGCGGTTAGCAAACAGCGTTGCATTACCGCATGCGCCCCCTTCTGGGTTGGAGTGTGAATCGATGTATTTGTCGTCTGACTGTATGCACCATACTGTAACAATTCGGGATGAATACATGTACTGTTACACCCCTAAAAGACAGACATCATTAATTTTGCATGCAGGGGAATTTCTACTAATGAGCAGTAAGGAATAACAGGCCAACCTAGTCACATCTTTTTCAGTGAATTAGTTAAAAGATATGCTGCAATGGTTGCATCTGAATGAAAGGATTTCAACTGAATACAGATATAAAGAAGTGTACTGTAGCCGTCATTTTATCTGAGAGCCTTTAAAATAGCTAATCTATTCATACAGTATAAGCAGACTGCTGTGAAGTAACAGTGTGATGCACACTGAAGGTGTGTGGGTGTGTTTTACTGTCTGCATGGCTTCATGTGTGTGAGCATGTGAGGAGAGGAGGAGGATGCGGCTGCCATGGTAACGAGGGCTGTGTATGGAGGACAGCAGCCAGTCGCAGGCAGCCACAGAAAGATCTATCTTTTTTTTTCTCATTCCACTTCCACTTTTCCAATATAGAAAACGATCTTCAGACCAGGCGTTTGATTGTGCTTCTGTTCCTCCTGCCTGACGCTTCAAACGCTTCACCTCACAACACTCTCATCAGACGCAGGAAACACACGCACTTCCAGGATGGCAACCATCACCTGCACACGCTTTACAGAGGAATACCAGCTGTTTGAGGAACTGGGAAAGTAAGTTGGAATGGCTACATTTCTTTAAACCAGTGTGACATGGTTGAGCTGCATGCAATGCCCCAAGATGTTATTTTCAATCAAATGCAATATTTTGTTTTACATATCAGCTAATGTTAATTGTTAAAAATCTTGTCCCTTGAAGAATAATCTGGAAAATGTCCACGATAGATTCTAAAAGGACTGCGAATTCACTTCATGTGAATTGAAAACAGTTAAAAGGCAAATCTCATTCGTGCATTTGGGTTTGAATGTTTTAGAATGTTATGAAATCAGTGCAGTCAGAATGTGTGGGAATAATCCATGGGTATGTACTAACTTGAGAATGCACATAACGCAACTTACATTACATAACATAACATGCAGACACTGGCTGAAGGAGATCCACAGAGGAAATGAATTAAAAGTTCAGACGCAAGATCTGATGATCGATTCTACAATCTTATGCCTACAGAGAGAGCATGTTGAAGAAAAAAAAAATCACAGTCTAGTGTCTAGTGTTTGCGCTTCTTCAAAAATCTCTCATGCCGCTTTTTAAATTTAATTGTAGTCAGAGCTTAATTAAGTTGCAGTCAGCAACCCAACTGGGTTTTGCAAAATTCAGTGACCTCCCTGTCAGTGATGTACCGACTGAACCCACAAACAACATCGAGATTAACATCATCTTCCAAGATGGCAGAAGAGAAAGTCATAAAATACTATATATATATATATATATACACATACATATATGGTATTTTCTGACATTCTTTTCTGCCATCTATATCTATCTATCTATCTATCTATATATATATATATATATATATATATACTGTATATGTGACCATGGACCACAAAACCAGTAATAAGGGTCAATTTTTTTTAATTGAGATTTATACATCATCTGAAAGCTGAATAAATAAGCTTTCCATTGATACTGATATTTCAGTAACCCCTCACTGCAGAACACACACGAGATCCAGGGGATGGAGACGGGTAGGTTTAGGGATATGTAAAGTGGGAGGAGTTGGATCTGGATCCAACCTCACCCCCTGGATCTGGTGTTCTGCAGTGAGGATCATCTCCAATATTTGGCCGAGAAACAACTATTTGAAAATCTGGAAGTCTTTACCAATGCATATTACTTACAAAAATTTTTTTTTGATATATTTACGGTAGGAAATTTACAAAATATCTTCATGGAACATTAATATCCTTAATACACTTAATTCCTAATGATTTTTGGCATAAAAGAAAAATTGATAATTTTGAGCAATACAATGTATTGTTGGCTATTGCTACAAATATACCCATGCGACTTATGGCTGGTTTTGTATATTTATATATATATAAGTGCTGTAAATCTATAAAAAAAAAAATGTAACTAGATTAATCACACAGCAATTAATCACAATTAATCACAATTTTACACATTTTAATATATTTTATAATGTAATAATTTCACAGTTAATCTCCAAATTAAAACAACACACACACACACACATATACATATACATATATATATATATATATGATCACTGTGATTTTGCCAAGTAAGACATGTTTCTGGATCAACATAATTTGTTTTTGGCAATCTGAAAATTTAGCCCTACCTAAACCTAGTCCTATCAGGGAAATTATGGTGAATAACACCAATGTTGAAGCACCTAACCCTGGTAGTAAGACTAAACTTGGCATAAACGTGTCCCTCAAATCTGATTGGTTGATTGGAATGTTGATTCAGGAACATGTTGTACTTGTGAAATCAGGTTCACCATATATACTCCATATACCATATAAATCAGGTTCACCACACACTAACACACACAAACCAATACAATAAAATGAGCCAGATTCTAATTATAAATAATTATGTTCATAAATGTTGGTGAGTGTAATACATACCACACTATAAAATTTAGATACTCATACATCAATGTACATAGCGCCAGTAACAATGCTCTGAAATGTTGAAGCAGAAGTACAAAAAAATCAGCTTGCTTCCCTCTTTCCATCCACCCACTCTGTACTACAGCATTTTTTCCTGAGCAAGTGCACTGTATACTTGTTTTCTTGATTTGAGAGCATATAACACCTCTACAGAGATGGGTCTTCAACTCCATCTGGCCTTGTGCCCACTGCTCTACTCCCACACACACCCTCATACTGAACACACACACATCTCTTTCTGTGGGCAGTCAAACCGCTTACATAATTACATTTGTGGGTGGCAATTCAATTCAGACATTGAAATATTGCATAATCCAATATATTACTGCTTGGCTAGCAGGTAAACCTGCACCTTTTTCTTGAAGTTTACATTCACTCTGGCATGCTGCACTCGATGTTCACCATTCAGACATTCCTTCCATGTTCTCTGATTTTTAGGGGAGCCTTTTCTGTGGTGCGAAGATGTGTGAAAGTTCTCTCAGGGCAAGAGTACGCTGCTAAGATCATCAACACAAAGAAGCTGTCTACTCGGGGTAGGTGCACTGATCCGTTCAAGAAACAGTTCAAATGCATTAATATGACCCGCTCAAGGATCACGACTGTAAGCAATCAACAGTTAAGAACAACAGAACATCAACACTGGACTCAATTTACAGTCAATTTATTGCCAGATGATCTGTAGTCAGTCTAAAGCCCCCATTTACAAAACTGGAGATTTTTTGCTTGACTCATTCTGTGTCATCTGGAACAGGAATTACCTAAAGGAAGGATATGACATGTAGTCATTCATAAGAATATTATGGAAGCTTGTTTCTGCCACGGAATAAAACAATTTAAAAGATAATTAAGACCTTTCCCTTACAATTCTGGCTTTTTTTCTCAGAATTGCGAGATATAAACTTGCAATTGCAAGTTAAAAAGTCAGAATTGTGAAGAAATTGTGAGGGGGAACTGCTAACTTCAGACCGCCGTCCTTCATTTTACTCGTAGCCAAAAATTGCTGTGACTGACTCCATAACCTGTCCATAAATAAACAGTGTACCATCACGCAAAAAGACTGACATGGCACTCGTTTAGGTGACTCATATCGAGCCCCTCTATGTTTCTTTGCATAGAATTAAACAATATACAGAACAATGGTGAATTTTTAGATAAAATAAAATGTACACAAATCTGTATTTTACTGAAGACATGCACCTATTTGAGGGAGCTGCACTGCTCTCTCCTGAAGAGAGTGCAAAACACCACAATAAATAACTCAACCCCTGGGTTGTTACATCTGACTCAGGATCAGGGTAACACAAAAACTACCCAAACACTGGGTTGTTACATCTGACCCAAGATCAGGGTAACACAAAAACTACCCAAACACTGGGCTGTTACAACTGACCCTGGATCTTGGTAACACAAAAACTACCCAAACACTGGGTTGTTATGTCTGAACCAGGATCTGGGTAACACAAAAACTACCCAAACACTGGGTTGTTACGTCTGACCCAGGATCTGGGTAACACAAAAACTATCCAAACACTGGGTTGTTACATCTGACCCAAGATCAGGGTAACACAAAAACTACCCAAACACTGGGCTGTTACAACTGACCCTGGATCTTGGTAACACAGAAACTACCCAAACACTGGGTTGTTACGTCTGACCCAGGATCTGGGTAACACAAAAACTATCCAAACACTGGGTTGTTACGTCTGACCCAGGATCTGGGTAACACAAAAACTACCCAAACACTGGGTTGTTACGTCTGACCCAGGATCTGGGTAACACAAAAACTATCCAAACACTGGGTTGTTACGTCTGACCCAGGATCTGGGTAACACAAAAACTATCCAAACACTGGGTTGTTACGTCTGACCCAGGATCTGGGTAACACAAGAACTACCCAAACACTGGGCTGTTACAGCTGACCCTGGATCTTGGTAACACAAAAACTACCCAAACACTGGGTTGTTACGTCTGAACCAGGATCTGGGTAACACAGAAACTACCCAAACACTGGGTTGTTACGTCTGACCCAGGATCTGGGTAACACAAAAACTATCCAAACACTGGGTTGTTACGTCTGACCCAGGATCTGGGTAACACAAGAACTACCCAAACACTGGGCTGTTACAACTGACCCTGGATCTTGGTAACACAAAAACTACCCAAACACTGGGTTGTTACGTCTGAACCAGGATCTGGGTAACACAGAAACTACCCAAACACTGGGTTGTTACGTCTGACCCAGGATCTGGGTAACACAAAAACTATCCAAACACTGGGTTGTTACGTCTGACCCAGGATCTGGGTAACGCAAAAACTATCCAAACACTGGGTTGTTACGTCTGACCCAGGATCTGGGTAACACAAAAACTATCCAAACACTGGGTTGTTACATCTGACCCAAGATCAGGGTAACACAAAAACTACCCAAACACTGGGCTGTTACAACTGACCCTGGATCTTGGTAACACAGAAACTACCCAAACACTGGGTTGTTACGTCTGACCCAGGATCTCGGTAACACAAAAACTATCCAAACACTGGGTTGTTACGTCTGACCCAGGATCTGGGTAACACAAAAACTACCCAAACACTGGGTTGTATTATATATGTGACCCAGGATCAGGGTAACACAGAAACTGGGTTGTTACGTCTGACCCGGGATCTGGGTAACACAAGAACTACCCAAACACTGGGCTGTTACAGCTGACCCTGGATCTTGGTAACACAAAAACTACCCAAACACTGGGCTGTTACAACTGACCCTGGATCTTGGTAACACAAAAACTACCCAAACACTGGGTTGTTACGTCTGAACCAGGATCTGGGTAACACAGAAACTACCCAAACACTGGGTTGTTACGTCTGACCCAGGATCTGGGTAACACAAAAACTATCCAAACACTGGGTTGTTACGTCTGACCCAGGATCTGGGTAACGCAAAAACTATCCAAACACTGGGTTGTTACGTCTGACCCAGGATCTGGGTTACACAAAAACTACCCAAACACTGGGTTGTATTATATATGTGACCCAGGATCTTGGTAACACAGAAACTGGGTTGTTACGTCTGACCCGGGATCTGGGTAACACAAAAACTACCCAAACACTGGGTTGTTATGTCTGAACAAGGATCTGGGTAACACAAAAACTACCCAAACACTGGGTTGTTACGTCTGAACAAGGATCTGGGTAACACAGAAACTACCCAAACACTGGGTTGTTACATCTGACCCAGGATCTGGGTAACACAAAAACTACCCAAACACTGGGTTGTTACATCTGACCCAGTATCTGGGTAACACAAAAAATATCCAAACACTGGGTTGTTACGTCTGACCCAGGATCTGGGTAACACAAAAACTACCCAAACACTGGGCTGTTAAAACTGACCCGGGATCTTGGTAACACAAAAACTACCCAAACACTGGGCTGTTACGTCTGACCCAGGATCTGGGTAACACACAAACTATCCAAACACTGGGTTGTTACGTCTGACCCAGGATCTGGGTAACACACAAACTATCCAAACACTGGGTTGTTACGTCTGACCCAGGATCTGGGTAACACAAAAACTACCCAAACACTGGGCTGTTACAACTGACCCGGGATCTTGGTAACACAAAAACTACCCAAACACTGGGTTGTTATGTCTGAACAAGGATCTGGGTAACACAGAAACTACCCAAACACTGGGTTGTTACATCTGACCCAGGATCTGGGTAACACAAAAACTATCCAAACACTGGGTTGTTACGTCTGACCCAGGATCTGGGTAACACAAAAACTACCCAAACACTGGGTTGTTACGCCTGACCCAGGATCTGGGTAACACAAAAACCACACAAAAACTGGGTTATTACATCTGACCCAGGATCTGGATAACACAAAAACTACCCAAACACTGGGTTGTTACATCTGACCCAGGATCTGGGTAACACAAAAACTACCCAAACACTGGGTTGTATTATATATGTGACCCAGGATCAGGGTAACACAGAAACTGGGTTGTTACGTCTGACCCGGGATCTGGGTAACAAAAACCACACAAAAACTGGGTTATTACATCTGACCCAGGATCTGGATAACACAAAAACTACCCAAACACTGGGTTGTTACATCTGACCCAGGATCTGGGTAACACAAAAACTACCCAAACACTGGGTTGTTACATCTGACCCAGGATCTGGGTAACACAAAAACTACCCAAACACTGGGTTGTATTATATATGTGACCCAGGATCAGGGTAACACAGAAACTGGGTTGTTACGTCTAACCCGGGATCTGGGTAACACAAAAACTACCCAAACACTGGAAAAATAACCCCCCAAAAAGGCTCAACCCAGGACTTTGGTAGAAAAAACAACCCAAGATTTTTTTAGAGTGTAGTTAGTTGTACAAGTTTTTAACATCATGGCTATTTTTATGCAACTGTCATACATAATTTTTACCTTATAACAATCATTCCCTTTTTATTTATATTTCTTGGCAGGATTTTCCTACACAAGAAAATTGCATGTATTGAGTTTGTGACAAATGCCTAAAAGTGCCCACGTATGACATTCACTAATGGTGACTAGTGTTGTCATCAAGTGCAAAGACAAATTCAGTATTAAACCATAAAGTGCTCAAATGCAGCTGTGGTGCCTTTATTACCAGTGCCATGTTAGTTTAAATAAGCATGAATTGTCAGGTATATTTTCAACAATTTAATGTGAATGTTAAACAGTTCTGTTCTTTTTGCGATAGGGAAATAAGCTTTTGGAAACGAAACAGAGGGTTTGAATGAAAAAAACAGACAACTAGACGACTAAATTATTAGACTAGGACTGAAGATATTGGAGTAGGTATATATGTGTTTGTCATTTTTAAAGAAATTTTAGTACAAATGGTGATTGTGGTATGATTGTCATAGCTGAGAAAGAAGGGCTTTTTTTCCCTGGAAGCTGATATTGTTAAAGCTGAAAGTCAAGTAGAGCAGTAGGAGGCAGTGATATACCCTGAAGGCAGCCGCACACCTCCTACACCATGTTGCCAAGCACACATCATCATATTATATGCTTCAAATAGTAGCTACTGTACTTGCATTGTTGTTTTAATGGGTTTTTAAACAATGCAGTGTGCATGAGATCCTTCATTGCTGCTAACAGCTTCACCATCAGTCTCCAATTATATTTTATTACTTTATAATAGCAATACATATTCTGTGAAGATATATTCTATTCTATATTTTGGAGCAGTTTCTGTGCATGTAAAAACAGAGGTAGTCGTAAAATTTGGTGAGAAAATCATGTGAAAATTTCTAGAAGAGGGAAAGATAAAACATTCTGTTTGTTCCTGTTCAGTACGTGGCAGCGGAAGCCAAAAAATTGGCAACCTTGCACTTAAAAAAACAAAACAATTTCTTCCAGAATTAAAATGTGTGCAGTTGAACAAAACAAAATGAGCTAATTCCACAGAGAAATCCTAAAATTAAATGAAAATTATTATTGATGTGAAATATTATTGAAGTGAATGGTAACATTTTGGTATGGGGAACACATATTCATTATTAACTATGACTTTTGCCTCAATAAACTCTTCATTTACTGCTTATTAATAATTAGTAAGGTAGATTAAGTAGGATTTAGGGATGTAGAAGAATAAGGCATTAATATGTGCTTTATAAGTATTAATAAACAGCCAATGTGCAAGCTAAAAAGCAACTAGTTAAAAGTGAGAATTGTTCCCCATACTAAAGTATTTCCAGTGATTCTTATTTACTTTGGAACTGAACTTTCTTGTGGTGAGTTAAAAGTGTCTACAGTATAAAATCTTGTATTCAACCAGTTTCAATAGAGAAAATGACTCATTCCCCTGTTTTGTGTTACTGTTTGTACCGCAATGAGCATGAACAAAAGAAAGAAAACCAGAGAATTATCTAAGGTCATACGCAAGATTATAGCCAAGCATGGACAATCTCAAGGCTACAAGCGCATCTCCAGAGACCTTGGTGTTCCTGTGTCCATGTACTTAACGTTAGCAAGAAGACACTGTAGCCAACCGCACTGGATGAGGCCAAGAGAGAAAACTTGATAGAAGATTGCTGTAAAGAAAGTACATTAGGTAGCTGCCACCAGATTCAAGCTGACCTTTAGACATGAAATATGACAGTTTTTTGCACCTGCACACTCGCACAGCAGCTCGTGCCATCCGTCACCAAATCAAAAAAGATGGTAAGGGAAACCCAGCACTGTAAACACAAACAAGTTGGCAGAGGTAAGAGGTAATCAGTTTTATTACAACTTTTAAGTTAAAGGATTAGTTCACTTCAGAATTAAAATTTCCTGATAATTTACTCACCCCCATGTCATCCAAGATGTTTATGTCAGTCGAAAAGAAATGGTTTCTGAGTAAAACATTCCAGGATTTTTCTCCATATAGTGGACTTCACTGGGGTTCAACGGGTTGAAGGTTCAAATGTCAGTTTCAGTGCAGCTTCAAAGAGCTCTACATGATCCCAGACGAGGAATAAGAGTCTTATCTAGAGAAACTATCAGTCATTTTCTAAAAAAATAAAAATTATATAGTTTTTAACCACAAATGCTCATCTTGCACTGCTCTGCGATGTGCCACGCATGACGTAATCATGTTGGAAAGGTCACGCGTGACGTAGGCGGAAGTACCAAGTAAGTATCTACAATGCGAACGTGTCAAAACGGCTTTTACAAAAAAAAAAAAAAAAAAAGGAAAACGATGTCGGACAATTTTAAAGTTGGAGGAGAAAATGAGATGGAGTTTTTTGCCCTACCGCGGTACTTCCTCTTACGTCACGCGTGACCTTTCCAACATGATTACGTAATGTGTGGAGCATCACAGAGCAGTGCAAGATGAGCATTTGTGGTTAAAAGTGTAGAAATTTTGGTAACTCTTTAGAATACTGATCCTTCATTAATGAATAACTACACAGGAACAAATGAATAATGCATTATTAACACTATAGTAACTACTATTAACTAACAATAAACTCTGATTAATGAATTAGTAAGTAATAGTGCTCAGTTGAAAATAGTAGTTCACTATTAACTAATCAGTAACTACTGTTTTTTTCATTCCTCCCAGAGAACTACTAAGAACTACTATATAGAGGTTCATAATTAACATGAATGATGCATAATGCATAATTAATTCTAGAGTAAAGGTCTTGGTAACCCACTAGTAATGACTGAAGTATTACTAAATACTTAAGAAGGAATTACTAATTATTTGGATCAGTATTCTAAAGTGAAAGGCATGATAACTCTCTAGTAACTACTGAAGTTTTTTGATGTTTTTGTATGTTTTTGTACAGTAATTCCTTCTGATGTATTTGGTAACACTTAAGTAATTACTAGTGGGTTACTATGATCTTCACTTTAGAATACTGATCCAAATAAGAAGTAGTTCCTTTAGAAGGATGTAGTAACACTTGAGTAATTACTATCTAATACTTTACAAAAACCTCAAAAGTTTACAAAGACTTCAGTAGTTACTAGAGCAGTGGTCTCAAACTGCCGGCCCGCTCTCCCCCTCCACCCGGCCCGCAACTGATCTCAAAAGTAAAACATAATCCGGCCTGCTAAATTATTATTATTTTTATTATTATTCTCTAGTTGTCTCATTCCACATGCAAAGAAAAAGTCGCCATTAAGGGGCCATTCACAAATATCGTGTCACATGAGCGGCCGCGCCGCTTTCTCCTTCTTTCCAAAGTGCATGCGTTCCCGTGGCGTCTGTCGTTGCTATGGAACCATGAACTGCGCTCTCCACGATAAAGAAGTTTCAGCAAAAGAAAAATTGATTTCTAGTCCTTGCATTAGCTCTACTACTATATATATTTATGGAGATGAGAAAAAAAATCATCGGTTGGTCCTTGTCACATGAAAAGTTGAGATGTTTTCATCTCACCGCGGCATAGGCGCTCCTGGAAAAACGAGGATGTGCGTGTCGCGGCCGCGTCGCTTCTATTATGAGTGTGTTGTCGATTTTAAACCACCGAAACGCGTCCGATGCGCGTCAAATGGCATCTTGGACAAATGTGGCTCAGCTGTGTGAGCAGAAGCACTGCCAGGTGTCTGGCAAGAAATATAATAGTGTACAAATGTATTCAGGGATTGCATTTGTTCAGTTTTGTTCAGTGCAAGATTTTGATGCTATTTAAGCTTGAATAAAGTAAGGGAAAATATTTGCACTAACTGTATGTAACAATGATAGAGACACTGCCGTTTAAGTATGGCAAAAATATTTTAAGCAAGGCAATTTTATTTGTACAGCACTTTTTATACACAATGGTAATTCAAAGTGCTTTACATAAAGAAGAACCTAATACATAATAATAAAAATGGAACGCATAAGAAATGGAAATAACAGTTAAAACAGGGAATTCCACTATCTGGATGGAAGAGTTAGGAAGTTTCAGGGAGTTTTTTGTTGTCCGTCAGAGTGGATCTAAACGGATGTATCCATTAGAGCGGATCTAAATTTTAGAAATTAAATTTGAAGTAAATGACAAATATTGCAAAGGAAAGTAAATTTTCTGAAATTTTGCACTTTCTTGTGCTTGAATATTAAAATGGCCCTCCTATAAGGTGTCAATCACAGCAACGGCCCCCAGCCAATTTGAGTTTGAGACCCCTGTACTAGAGAGTTATCATGCTTTTCACTTTAAAATACTGATCCAAATAATTAGTAATTCCTTCTTAAGTATTTGGTAATACTTCAGTCATTACTAGTGGGTTACCATAGCCTTTACTCTAGAATTAATTATACATTATGCATCATTCACATTAATTATAAACCTGTAGTTCTTAGTAGTTCTCTGGGGGGTATGAAAAAATAGTAGGTACTGATTAGGTAATAGTGAACTACCACCTTCAACTGAGCACTGTTACTTACTAATTCATTAATCAGAGTTTCTTGATAGTTAATAGTACTACTACTATAGTGTTAATAATGCATTACTCATTTGTTCCTGTGTAGTTATTCATTAATGAAGGATCAGTATTCTGAAGTGTTACTGAAATTTTCATTACGACGGCAGCACTCTTCAAGACATCAAAAGTCCTTTTGCAGTTTAACATCAGCTGTGTCTCACCATTTTTCAGACCAAGTTTGACGTGATTCAAATAAACATAAAGCATGTTGTAAATGAAATCCAAAATGGCTAACTTCCTGTTGGATAGAGCTAGTGAATGTCAGTGTAAAAGAGGAGGAAAAATCCCCACAGTGCCATCATGAGCCTTTTTCCTCTTGGCCAAATGAAACAGAGAAGGAACAGACAGTTATCCCCTACCTACCATTACTGCCATTAAATATTCTAATCTTCAAACATCTAATATAGATACTAATCTTCAAACAGAAACCTACAGAGGGTATCTATGCAATTAAATCTGGAAGAGCAACCAAGAAATTAGTGACTCCCCCACATCCTCAGATGTGCAGTGCCTACTGTATGATACTGTTCAAACAGGCTAAACTAAAAACAATTGGATTGCTATGCTTAACGGGGGGGAAACTGACTAGATAGATAGATAGATATTACAGATGTAATTACATGCAGGTATTTTAGAAAATTTGAGAATGTATGCACACAATAAGTGCATTGTGTCAAATGGTTGATTTAAATGTAAGTACATAGTAGTTAAGGCCACTTAAAGTGGGACCATTCTGACTTTATAACACGTAATTGCAAGTTTCTATCATGCAATTGTGAGAAAAGAAGTCAGAATTGTGAGAAAAGATGTCAGAATAGCTTTCATAGCATCACTTGTCTCCCTAGCAGAGACAAAACTAAGAAATTCTAGGTTAATGGGGGTCTAATATTGGAAGCAACTGGCATATTTGAAGGTGTTCATTCTCTGAAGAGGTTGCTACAAATGGAAAATGGATCACTGGGGTGCTGTTTTTCCATTTTTCCATTGCTCATCCCTTCTTTGTAGATGATCCACAACTCCTTGTTCTAATTTGGCCAGTGATCTGTGCATAAATGTTTCTATATCTTAAAATTACTGATTTGCCTCTAGGTGGGTGTGTGTGTGTGTGTGTGTGTGTGTGTGTGTGTGTGTGTGTGTGTGTGTGTGTGTGTGTTTGTGTGTGTGTGTGTGTGCGTGTGTGTGTGTGTGTGTGTGTGCGTGTGTGTGTGTGTGTTATTCCTGTGATAGAAAAGCAACAGTGTTTCACAAATCTTTTAGAAAAACCAATTTCAAAAACATTTCGGTTTCATCATCATCAATGTGACAGACAGCAAGATCTGTAGTAGTAGCCCAGTGAAACCAAACCAAACTTAGTCTGCACTGAATACTTCCCCTTCTTTGTATAGTCAGAGTAACCAGCTGTCCACATTACACACAGTCAGTTGTGCAACTTAGAGCTGGGGTTCCCAAGAGTGTGAAAAAGTCACTTTTTACTTGCTCACATAATCTTATCCTCTGTAGGTTCAGGCATATCCCAGCATCTCAGGCCACAGGCGGGGAATACCCCAGACAGATGGCCAGTCCGTCACAGCGCTCTCTCTCTCACACACACACACACACACACACACACACATTAGCACAAATTAATTTCTCCACTTCACCAATGCTGCATGTCTTTGAGGAAACTCCTGGCTCAGCCGGGACTTGAACAGGGGGTTCTTGCTGTGAGGCACCATGACGCCCTTATTCAAGACAGATTTTAATTTTTATTTTTTTTACCAAATTGCTTTTTCCAAATTTAACTGCATGTTTTCAAGTCTAAACATAATTCTTGGTGGCTTTAATTTGAATTTCTCAAGTAAAGTTTAGTTTTGGAATACTGTTTCAAGTAAAATGCTTTATTTTAAAAATAATATATTTTTTAGTAATGTTTAGTAAAGTTGCATGCATGTTTGAGCTGTTTTAACTGAATGTGAAAATGGGCCTATGAGTATTTGGTAACACTTTACAAGGTCCAGTTTGTTAACAAAATACAAATCATTTCTTAATCTTAGTTGATGTTCATTTCAACATTTACATTTAATATTATTGAATGGACCTGAGCTAACATTAAATAATGAACAGATGTATTTTTAACAAAGATGAATAAATACTGTTTCATTGTTGTAATAAATGTATTGCTCATTGTTAGTTAATGCTTTAATATTGGTTATTACACGCCTCTGTTGAATACTTGATTCTGATTGGTCAATCGCGCCATCCAGCTGTATTAACAGCTGGAAACAGATATCACAAGCTCATCCCGGTTACTGAAGTCAGCATTGCTAAAAGCTTGCTAGGAACGTTTTTGCTTTGTCGAAGTTTTGCATTTGTTGAGCTCTTAAACTCAGCAAATCAATATATTGTGTACAGTTATTTAAGGTGAGACACTACAGGCAAAAACACAGTTTTTTCAGGCACCTGTCAATTTTGAGATTTTGCACTTTTTGGCTTTTCATAAAGTGTTTTTTCAGACTGGTGGAAAGAAAACATACAAAATACACTTTTAAGTGTATGTTTTATAGCACTTTATCTATTTGCGTCTATAGATTTTTACAGTAAATATCTTTAAAGGCCGTTTTCTTAAAATGAGTTTTTTCTCCTGCTCTGAGTCAGAAATTTATTCCTATCTATATTCTGAAGGTTTTTACAGAGGGATTTGCTGATATATAATTTGCCTGATTTTATACAACATTTTATTCCTAAAAAAATGGTGAAAATATATATTTTTTTCTGGCTGTTGATAGTATTTTCTGATTTATGGAGTGATAAAAAGAGATATCCAAAATTCCCTCAGTAAAAACCTTTGAATTTAATATGTCCAAAAAATTAAACGAGAACTTTGAACCTGACGTCATCCAATATTCAGATTTTTGTTCTAGAAATGTATGCAAATTAGTGCATATTTGCCTCATTTGCATATTTAAACATTACATTTTAGAAAACTTGTAATACAAAAAATGTTTGCCATTTTTAATGTAATCAATCACCTGGGGTAGTATGGTGATATCTATTAGTTTTTTTGGGTTTTTTTTTACCATATTCACCTGGGGTGTCTCGCCTTAATTTAATCAGTATATTTCATACACTGTTGGATTATAAGATAACAAACAGGTAAGATTTTAAAACAGTTACATCTCAGATCAATATCTCTTATCCTCATAATTATTTATGTGGTGAAATGCCATTTATTAAGTGGTGTAACTGTATCGTATCCCTTAAAGTGAACCCCTGGTATTAAGACTTGTACACAGCAAAATCCCCAGAGTTAAATCAACTCTGTTCAGAGTACATTTGGTCCCTCTCTAAATAGTGTTAAAATAACACTGAAGCAGAGTTAAAGTTAATGAGATAATTAAGCAATTAATTAAGTGATGATTGAGCATTAGTGATGAACACCTGCTGTTAACAAGCAGAATCACTAAAGAAACTTGACTTTATTTTCACACATCTACAGAATTGTTTTATTGGTCAAGAAAAAGAAAAGAAAAGAAAAGAAAAGAAAAGAAAAGAAAAGAAAAGAAAAGAAAAGAAACAAAGCCACCATCAGGGAGATCAGTGTTTGCTTAAGTTGGGCTCTTGACCCTTGACTTTCTATGTTAGATATTTATCTGCAACAATGCATATGTTGTTATAAAGCAGTGAGGTCAGTGCTTTACAGTGAGCAGATATTAGCTGTTTTCATATGATGAAATAGTCATTGTGAGCTTGCCTGATTGCATCCAAAGCAACTGATCATATGTTTTGTCATTTATACATTTTGGTTTTGCATTACCAACCCTGTGAAACTACAGCAGGAGAAGAAAGTGTTGCAGCAAACAGATATATCGAATAATTTTAAAACCATGTAGTGCATAAAAAATGTTGAACTGCTGCATCACTTAGACACACACAGACATCAAGAATCAGCATATGAATCTCAACAATCGTGATAAAAAACGCTTCACGCTGCAATGCAAGCTAGGTATCACCATAGGACAAACTCCTATCATGCACTGCAGTATGAATAATTTTTGTCACCACTGTTGAGGATTGTATGCGTTGTTTTCATGTATAAGCCTGAGCGGTAAGAGTTGCTAATTTTTGAAGCGTTACAGTGGCATTTGTTTAATGGATTTTTTTTGTTTAGCATAATCTCAGTCAAGAAACCAAAGAGAAAGAGCCCTCTTTGTGATGTTCATTTGAAAGGGCTTTTAAACAGTAAATTCAAGCAGATCTGATCCTTCAGTCTTTTGATTCAGCAATGTGCAAGTGTTTGTTGTGAAACACTATTGCAATTGCTCAAACACAAACTATTTTATAGACATAAAAGTGTCAACTAAAACAAACCCTGACCACCATGATGGTGGCATCATTTTTTGACCAATAAAACACCAACATCAATAAATAAGAACTTTTTTAGACGTCTGACAGAAATAAAGTCAATCTGGTTAGTAATAAGTGAATCAGACCTTTTAATCAGATCTTGAGAGATTTGATGTCTTTTATCTTTAGTTGATTTCATCTAAGGCTGTGGCTGAAGTCAGTTGTAGTTCTTGTGTTTCTCTTTTCTTCAGTGATTCTGCTTGTTAACAGCAGGTGTTCATCACTAATACTCAATCATCACTTGTAATTGTAATTGCTTAATTATCTGATTAACTTTAACTGTGCTTCACTGTTACTTTAACACTATTTAGAGAGGGACCATATGTACTCTGAGCAGAGCTGGATTAACTCTGGGGATTTTACTGTGTATGGCTTAATATAACGTAAATGATGTCTCTTACTGAAATAAGTAGTAGAAAACCCATGGGTGGCACCATTTCGTTTAGTTGCACAGTGCACAGTTCTGTGTCGATGACGTCAAATGGTTGCACTCAGTGAGCTACTAACACTACCCTGTTGCTATTTTTACCGCAACACAACTCAGAATATAATATTTGATGCCACAATGTCTCTGTGGCTATTCGAACTACTGTTGTATGATTGACGTGTTAAAATCGTCTGATCACCTGAATGCATTACACACAGTTAAACATATAGGCTGCCTTCGTCAGTCTCCATGACAGGTGCGGCATTTGGTTAAAGCATACACTTATATCCATTGGCAACTATAAGCTCTTTCAGCTGTGGTCTGCTAAAAGCCTCAAAGGCACCAGGGCTTGTCAAGAGAACAAAAACACGGATCTTTAGGAAGTTTTATTCATCCACATTCTACACAACTTCCCATTCTTTCCTCCTCTTATCGCTAGTAAAGCAGTAAAGACTTACATCACTTCTCTTGTGGCTCACTGACTGAAAATGACAACCAAAAGCTGCACAATGTGGCATTGAATATTATTTTCTGAGTTGTGTTGTGGTAAAAATAGCAACAGGGTAACGTTAGTGTTAGTAGCTAACGGAGTGCAACCATTTGACGTCATCGACACAGAACTGTGCACTGCGCACCTAAACAAAATAGCGCCCCCCATTGTCCAAATATGTCGTGGATTTTTTAAATAACGTAAATCTTTCATGGGTTTTCTACAACATATTTCATTAAGATCCATACAAATTCCCTTTAAATAGTTTGAACTTGCCGCATAGCAACTGTTCTCTCCGGCATCAAGAGCTAATAAAATACTTCGATTTAAATCAATATTTTGTGTCTATTTATTTACTTATGTGCCAAGTAGCTTCGTGTCTGGGTCCTGATCACCCTGTCGGGATTTATTCTGAGATAACAACCAGCTGGATGTACATTATCCCTTACTTAACTAACAGAACATTATTGTAATGTGTTACCAAGTATTGTATTATATATTAATATTGATAATATGTTCAATAAAATATCTGAACATGAGCCAATTACATTGACAGATTCAGTGTCATTCAATTGTAAATATATTATAAATACATTAACAGATCAAACAAAAAAGGTAAGTAGAAATCAAATAAAATCTGTCCAAAATTCTCTTACCCTTCAAAAGCAAACAAACAGAGTTGGATAAGTTGAGATTGCCATCTCACATACAGTACTGGAAAGTTAATTAGCGTAGGTTTATTTTCCCCAGAACCGATGTTCATACAGTGCTAGTGTTCATACTTACATTAAACATCTGCCTATATTATGTTATTATGTGAAGAAATACACTTCAAGCCAATTGTTTTCAACATAGATATAGTTTTCTAACAAATGCAATCTTGAATGACTGATGCTTATTATGATGCATTTATTTTTCTCATCTTAACTACACTCTAAAAAATGCTGGGTTAAAAACAACCCAAGTTGGGTTGAAAATGGACAAACCCAGTGATTGGGTTGTTTTAACCCAACTGTTGGGTTAAATGTTTGCCCAACCTGCTGGGTAGTTTTATTTAACCCAACTATTGTTTGAAAATGACTATATGGCTGACTTAAAATGAATCTAAAATGAAATTAAAATGTTCATTTATTAAACATATTAATAAATGTTAATTTTCAAGATATTTTGGGTTCATTTTAAGTAAGCAATACTGTAATTTTTAAACAATAGTTGAGTTAAGTAAAACTACCCAGCAGGTTGGGCAAACATTTAACCCAACTGCTGGGTTAAAACAACCCAATCGCTGGGTTTGTCCATTTTCAACCCAACTTGGGTTGTTTTTAACCCAGCATTTTTTAGAGTGTATTGTAACACTATGTATACAGGCTTGACTAAGGGTTGTAATTGATACAAAATACAGCAGCCAGAGTACTAATGAATGAACTAAAGAGGAGAGAGCATATTACACAGGTTTTAATGGAGTTACATTGGTTGCCAGTTCACTAAAGGATTGATTTTTCTTGTATTCATTTTTAAAACACTGCATAATCTGGCACCTTTATATTACCGACTGTCTGTCATTTGTCTGTCATTCTGGACGTTTCAAATCATAGTTTAAGGTCCTCTAGTGCTGCTCTTTTGGCACATTGTACAGTAAATCTTAAGCGATTCAGTGGTATTTCTTTTAGCCACTATGCTCTGAAAATTTAAATAGTCTACCAAATGAAGTGAGAGAGGCTATAGCATTAATATTTTAGAAGGCAGGTTAAGACATATCTTTTTAAAATTGCTTATGAGTATATTGATATTGTGTGAAATTGTGTGAACGTTTGTTTTATGTCTTTATTTTATCTTGTGAACCTTTTATAGTTGCTTTGGAGTATTTTAATATTGATATTGTGTGAAATTGTATTGCAAATCTCTTTATTTTACCTTCATTCTAAAAAATACTGGTTTGTTTCAACTCATGTTTGGGTCAAATGTGGACTGTTGGGTATACAAATGTAATTTAAAAATCTAAACCAATGGTTGGGTTTGTCCATATTTGACCCAAACATTGGTTGAAACAACCCAGCATTTTCTAGGGTGTTGTGAACCTTTAATAGTTGTTATCAAATGTTTTATATTAATATTGTGTGTAATTGTATTGCCAGTATTTGTTTACATGCTTGTGAAGCACTTTCAGCTGCAATTTGTGTATGACAAGTGCTATAACTTGATAATAAGAAACCTGTGGTAACCTGCACCACAACTTCAGAAAGTTAACTAAGCACGCAATTTGCTGCGTAAACATTACTGAATGGGTTAATAATTGAATTTTGTTGATCTCCTTCCTTAAGTGAAATTCCCTAATCTTCCATTGGACAAGCCTTTCTGTACTTTGTTGCTCTGTTAAGAAAAGTGGTATTAATTAAAAACCATTACATTGTGTCAGAAGCGCTTGACGAACACACAGCCTCAAAGGATGGCTAAATTTAATCCTCCGGAGAGTTTTGCATTTGTGCTTCATCCAAATGAGTAGGCTGACTGTGCAGTGTTTCAGCAGTTTAAAAGTGCAACAAAATTAGAGGAAATGACCTTATCGTGCCCACCCAAAACAAAGTTTGTTTTCAAAGTAGAGATATCTGAATATTCTTCCAAAAAGACTGATATAGTCTTAGAATATTCTTCCTAAACACTGGTATAATGTTTTGCCTAAACTGAAAAGTGTGAAATGTACTTAGTACGCTTTAAGACACATTCATCCCATTCCAAATAACTGAAGATTCCACATAACATAACTTCTAGTAAAACATGAATTTTCTGTGCTTTCTGTCTTGTCTTATTTCAAATTGAAAAGTGGGATCATGTCTTAAAATATGTCAATGCAATTGTTTTGTCTCAAGATGCAACCAGTAATGTTAAGATAAACGTACACATCTATCATAACTTTGACACAAGATGATGAACTGAGGAAAACTTGAGGGCTTAAATACACAAGAAAAGATCATTAACAGAACAGGGAACAGGTGTGAACTAATCAGGAACCATGACAACGAATGAATGAATGAATGAGAACACAGCCAGATGAAATGGAACATGGCAATAAAACTAAGCAGAACTGTGACACTTTGAGGCTTGATAGTGAATTAAACATGCTAAAGAGGCAGTGAGGCCAGTTGTGAGGGAAAAGTTTTGTAGAGCTCGACACAGAAACCCTATGGCCCTGGGGCCTTATTAGTCTGCACATAGTTTAATTGATTCCTCTATTTTCTGAGATTGAACAGATTTGGTTCCTTCTTTTGTCATGCTTAATGCTGGGAATATTTACCAAAACTTCCAGCATAAGGTCTTAAAATCTTGAGCGAATTCTAATGTGTATGAATCTGACTAGTATTTTTGAAAAGTATAGGGCATCCACTGTTATCTCTCGAGTTGTTTTCCTAACATTGGGAATATGCTGAAATGCCACTTTTGGGCTACAATCAGGGCTTGACATTATTTTTTTGCTCATTCAATTCAATTCAATTCACATTTATTTGTATAGCGCTTTTCACGATACATATCATTTCAAAGCAGCTTTACAGAGAATGCATGTCAACATCACAATTTAAGAATGCAGTTAACAAATATAAAATAATTTAGGCAATTAATTTACAATCACTGTTAGCAGTTTAATTGAAGGTAGAAGCAATGAGCTCCTGGAAAAATGAATTACATTTACAATAATTAGGATATAGAAATTGGGCAATGTGCATGTTGATCCAGATGATTGCGTCTTCTGAAGTCCTCGCAGGAGTTGGCGCCGTCTCTTCATAGGTGTTGGTCATCAGAGGTCTTCTTAAGAGGCTGGATCCAAACTGAAGCTGAAGTCCTCTCTGGTCAGAAGCAAATGGAGAATAATTAGTGTAGCTGCTGTTCATAACATTAAGCAAAGATAGTCATGTGCAATTGATCTGATAAGAGATGCATTATGTGAATGCTTGGCTAAAGAGATGCGTCTTTAATCTAGATTTAAACTGGGTGAGCGAGTCTGAGCCCCTAACATTATCAGGAAGGCTATTCCAGAGTTTCGGAGCCAAATGTGAAAATGCTCTCCCTCCTTTAGTGGACTTAGATATCCTAGGTACAACCAGAAGTCCAGCCACTGTGGCTAGTAGTTTTCCAAAGTTTCTAGCCACTCAGCATTTTCACTGGCCACAATTTTGACTTCGATGCCATGGCAAAAAACTGCCATATAGATATTTTTTAATATTATCTCATAATTTGGCAGCAGGTTTATTAGGCTGCTGTCACTTCAAGACCTGATGTACAGATCCATTATACTGATACACGTGTTTTCTTTCTCAACTGTTTACATTCACTTAAAACAAACTGACTGTGTTTACGTGAATACTCAACAAGACCAGCATTTTGACATTATTTTGTGTGTATTTGACAGTTTAAGCGCAATAAGCAACAAAAAAGAATTCAATTTATTGCTGAGAGGTGGCACACTTTGGGTGTGAAAACAAAAACTGAGGTAAAATTATGCGCAATACAAGCAATCCCTTGCCAAAATTCAAGCCTTGTAAAACCAACAATGTTTTATGAAAGTGAGGGTAGGAGGGTTTGTGTGTCACTCGCTGTCGGAGAGATGAGAGAGAGAAAGAGCAGCTGATATTGTGAATCTATTCTGTGGAAAATGAGTATTGGACGTGTTTCAGATATCAATATGTATAGAAAAATCTATATTTTTTACACTACATTGCACTTAGTTTATTATTTCAGATGCCTTTTTAAAAGTCTACAATTGAAAAATGTATATATATATATATACCAAAACTTCCAGCATAAGGTCTTAAAATCTTGAGCTAAAAATATAAAATTCAACCCGCCAAAGTGGAGTGACTGCGTTACACGCCACTGCTGAAATAAATCTGCATTTGGCAGGCATTAATGTCAAGCCCTGTACACAAATATTTTAAATATGGGAGAGTGGGGGTGAATTCTCATTGACCAACTTTATTCGTCTTGACCTAGAAACGGCCCTGCGTCTTATGTATTGTTTTAAATCTGTCACATCCTTGTAGAAATTTACATATACCCGTCCCCAAAACATATGTCATTATTGTGATTTAAAAATCAGAGAGTGCTGAAAATTACTGCTAATATGCTGCTCCATGTGCTCTTGCTTTGTATATGGAATTTTAGTTTGTAATGTTGTTCTGTTCCTGTTTCCTGTTACCCTTTGTGATTCACTGATTATTCGCACCTGTGTCTTGTTACCCTGATTATGCCTTGTATATTTAATGCCGTGTTTGAGACGAGGTCAAAATAGGAATTTCCTAAATGCTTGAAATATCCCACTTCTAACCTCACATTTACATGTTGACCACATGATGTCACCATAACACAATAAGTGCATTTCGTGTTTTTGTGTCAAATTATGGCAAGAGCTAATGAAAAGTAAAAAAAAAAAAGTAAAAAAAGTAAAATCATTATTTAAACTTAAAGGGTTAGTTCACCCAAAAATGAAAATGATGTCATTAATGACTCACCCTCATGTCGTTCCAAACCTGTAAGACCTCCGTTCATCTTCAGAACACAGTTTAAGATATTCTAGATTTAGTCCGAGAGCTTTCTGTCCCTCCATTGAAAATGTATGTACGGTACACTGTCCATGTCCAGAAAGGTAATAAAAACATCATCAAAGTAGTCCATGTGACATCAGAGGGTCAGTTAGAAGTTTTTGAAGCATCGAAAATACATTTTGGTCCAAAAATAACAAAAACTAAGACTTTATTCAGAATTGTCTTCTCTTCCGGGTCTGTTGTCAATCCGCGTTCACGACTCCGCAGTGACGCTGCTTATCCGGTGCGCCCGAGCTTCGTTTACAGTCTGATGGAGACGCACGCTGTAAACAAAACAACCTTCGCAAACATGTCTAAGGATTTCGACACAGAGGAAGACTTGCATTTTTTTGCTCAGCCATATTTATTTGAACCCGAATACACGGACGAAGAACTACGTCGTGAACGCGGATTGACAACAGACCCGGAAGAGAAAACAATGCTGAATAAAGTCGTAGTTTTTGTTATTTTTGGACCAAAATGTATTTTCGATGCTTCAAAAAATTCTAACTAACCCACTGATGTCACATGGACTACTTTGATGATGTTTTTATTACCTTTCTGGACATGGACAGTATACCGTACATACATTTTCAATGGAGGGACAGAAAGCTCTCGGACTAAATCTAGAATATCTTAAACTGTGTTCTTACGGGTGTGGAACGACATGAGGGTGAGTCATTAATGACATAATTTTCATTTTTGGGTGAACTAACCCTTTAAAGTCTTTGTTTGTTAAAGATGCCGCCACCTTGGAAGTGACATCAAATGGCAGGACTAGCTGAGGACAGGGTTGATCAATCTGCCCAGAGTTAACAGTTCGAGTGACCTTCCACGTGTTATTTTCTGAGTTCTGAGTTGTCTGGAATGCAGCACAAGCCCTTGTGTTTCCACTGTTCAGGGTCAGGTCTTGTCTATGGATGTGTTGGCGTTGTGCTTTTTGCATGCTCTTTTGTTATTATTGAATGAAAAATGAATACTGCATTTGGGTCCTGCTCTACATTGAGTTTACTCGAACAGTACAGATAGTTCCATATACTTCAATGCTTATGACCAAAACAGACCACTTTATAGAGGTTTATTAGAAGTGTGACCTGCTTCTTTAATGATGTTCTTTAATATAAATGATAACTTTCATATAAAATTAAGAAACTTCATTTATATAGGGTGTACTATTTTTTTCACAGCACAGTAAAAAAAAAAGAAGCTATTTACTCTTTTATATTTTCCATTTTGAATGTTGAAAACTAGAAGTAGTCATGCTTTTCTTTTAATCTATGTGAAAAATCTCTTTGTATATATATTTTAGATCACCAGAAGCTGGACAGGGAGGCTAGGATCTGCAGACTGCTGAAGCACTCCAATATTGGTAAGTTTACCACACACCAGACACACAAATGATCTAAATGAGATCATAACATAAACTTTTTATATGAAGCCAATAATAAATATAAATGAACCAATCTTAAGGATTCTAAGAAGACTACTCTCATTATTTTAGGCCAAACTATTTAGAAATTATAAGCCATTTTTCAGGTACCCTCTGGGCATGCTGGGTATGACCAAGTTTCAATATGCCAAAGCCGTGCCAAAATATAGCTTCACATTCTGTTTATTCTTATTATTGATGCATTATACAAGAACAGTTTGGTAGGCCTATATCAAAACGTTTTTAATAGCTTTTTGCCTGCATGGTCTAAACATGTTTTGAATGCCAAATTTGGTGACAATCTGAGGAATTCTCTAGGAGGATTACCAAAAAAGCAGATGGAATTTGACAATGTGGTGTACCAGCATCAACATGAGAGCAAATCTGAGTTGTTAGAGGATCTGAGACAGCTTTTTATCATATGGTTCAATGGACTGCCTTATATTGTAATGCAGATGTAAGGGGAAGGAATTATAATACTAGTAACATTTTGTAGCAAATTAGCCCAAATGGGAAATATGTATAATTAATTATGATCAATAAGCATTTGGATTGAGTAATTGATTTGGGGGATTTCTGACAGAATCAGTCTCAGACGTCCGACCAACAAAGTGAGAATGTCTATAGACTATAGTAGGATATTACTCTCTTGGCCATAGATCATAGTATGCTAATACTGACTAACACTTTCAAAGAGCATGTGTTGTAGCTGTGTTAGGGACTATAAAACACATAGGGCCTGATTTACTAGCGCAGCGCAAACCCTTTTTTGGCCTTAAAAAAAACTACTGTCAGGATTTACTAAAGACACACAGTGAAAAATTAGTGTGGACATGGTTGTTTTTGTGGCTAACCTGATTGCATATGCATTTGTAGGAGTTTCCCTTTCAGACAAAATTTATGGGAGGACAGTATTTAAATGAATCAAGGTGATTTACAGTCAATTTACTGGTATTTGCACCATTATTTACCGCCCAAAAAAGCATGTCTTAAACCAGACACTAATTTGTGCTGCTCTTGGTAGATTGAGTTGGTCATTATGGAAATGATCCAGCTGCGTCTGTGTTCTTTAATTCCTTAATTTTAAATCAGAACTTTCCACTCCCATTGGCTCTTTTTTTGGAATTGCGCTCTCACGCTAATTTGACCTATTTAGTAAATATGGTCCTTAAACTATTCTAAAACACAAACACAATTTGGTATAGGAAGAGAGTTCAAACTGAAGCAGAGTAAAAATAGAAGCATTAAGTTATGGCAGTACTTGATATACAGCCTGTAGGAAACATCGGTTTCTTGTGAAAAGGTGATATTTAATGTATCAATAATTAACACTAAGTCTGATACTTGCACATCTTGCCTGTTTGAAAGAGAGTGTTGATGCAATTTGTTGAGGCTCCAGTTAATCTTTGCTGAAGTTGTACTGATGAGAGAAATCCAGATTGATGCAGAAGGTCTTTGATGATTGGAAAGACAAGGCCGCAGCCTGGCACAAACTTAAGGGTCCTTCGAAGACTTCTATCTCAGCGTCCCAATGTTCATGTCAGAATTTCTAATTCTTCCTTCTCCCACATGTGTTCCTAGCCAGAAATCAGTGTGCGGCTGTTACAGTTGAGTGAGCCAATAAGGATTTGTACTTTCAGAGGGAAAGTTTACTATCTTTTGTCTTTTAGCAGGGTGCAGGGACGTGCACAGACATTTTGGGGGGCAGGGGCTCAAGTGGAAAAAAGGGCACTTCTCATAATTATTGATTTAAAAAAAATAAATAAACCCTTAAATATATTAAGACAACTCTGACTTCCTTACAAATTTATTTTAATTTCCTCATACTCACACAATTGTTTCATACTCCACAGATTTCTACAAAATAATCAGTTCACACAGAGACTATGATCTTCTTTAGTATTCACTAGGTTTATCACAAGAGAAGGCAACAGCAAAAGAAACTATGCCATAATGTGCATGTTTTCTACACTATTTTCACTATAGATTTAGAATAAATGACTGCACCAAGGAGAGGGACATAGTTTCACTAATAATTTGTTTATTTTGCACAAATCAATAAATCGTTTTAATTCTTTTGGTTATTGGAATACTTCTTTCATGAAGTGGACAATTTTAAGATTTTGGTCCATTTTTGGTGCCATGACTTTTTCTCTAATGGAAAGAAAACTTAATCCTAACCCTACACATTTAGATGGTGTTTGTTTTAAGCCTACTACCCTCCATCTGTTTACATCTGTAGATTTCTTCTAAATTAACCAAAACAAGCTAATCTGCATATTTAAACACATCAAGAGTTTTTTCCCCCTGAAATGTTATAAATACATAATATATATTATAACAAATGGCTGCAGAGGGCGCCAAAAGCCTGCTGATTTTTGTTGTTACACAGCACAGCACGATCAAATCCATGATCAAAGCCAACCACCATAATTAAAAAATATATTATTAGTTAAATAATAATATTCAGCCTTTTTTTTTTTTTTTTTTTGATAGAAATACTACAGCCACAGTAATTTCTTCAACAAGAATGTGGACCAACATGCAAAGACAGAGCGAGGGTTTAAACTTTTAGTTATGTATTTTCCTGTGTAAGCATAAATTTAAGAATAGCATTATGTAATGCTGTATTATGATTTTTACATAGTTTTAATAAATCGTGTATCCTTAGAAAACTGTCTAAAAATGCGGTTCATGGATGCTCCTCTTCTGGTATTGACAGCCCTACAGGTAGGCTTCAACATGGTTCAAAACGCAATACATAGCACATTAAAATAACTGAAATTATAATATGACATAAATTACATTAGTATCAAATCAGGCAGATGTGTTGCTGGTGGTCAAACTATTAACGCGGCGTTAAACGTATAAATAATCTCACCCTTAAATAGTTTCACAAATTTCACATGTTTGTGAACATAGGCTACCTGAAAGAAATGCACGGGATGGATCCATCTAGGACTTTTTTCTATTTCGTTTCTCATCGCCAGACAGCAGTTGTATTTTCCCGGGCATAGTTGTCACAAGTTTTCAGTTTTCAGACAGCAGCAAACATGGTGGGGCGGGGCGCGCGCGCGCGCGTGCGGGAATGAATGGCGTGTCGCGGAGGGAGGGCAGCTGAACTCGACAAAGCCGACCTGATATATAGCATTTTATTTATTTATTTATTTATTTATTTATTTATTCAGTACAGGGAAGCTCTGCGCATACAGGAATATATATTCATTTATTTAAAAAAAAAAAAAAAAAAAAAGCACCCCAGAAAAAAGGGCACTTTCTCTCGAGGAAGAAAAAGGGCAGGGGCTCAAGCCCCTTTTATGTCTATGTGTGCACGTGCCTGGCAGGGTGTCTTGCATATGAAATTGGATTGGGTGTTAACATAAAAAATTCTTATAATACTAACATGTTACAGAGCTAGTAAAACATAATGTAAATTAACATACAGGAAATTAAAATTGCAGCTCACAGATACCAAACATGTTATATATATATATGTTTCCCTAAAGAAAATATTGTTCCCTTTTAATGTGTATGTAACAGTTGCGTATGGGTTTCAGTAAAGTGTCAAAAGAGACCACCGCAAGTCTCGTTCTGTTGCCGAAACATTGCCAGGTCATGTTATCATGCGGTTGCTAGGGTGCTCTGAATGGTTGCTAAGGCATGTCTAGGCAGTTGCCATGGTAATACTGTCTACTTGCTGAACTGAGTGAATATAGTGAACTCTAGTCTCCATGACACTGAAAATGGTTTAGAGGGATATCTTCGGATCATTGTACAGTATGTGGTATGGTATGGTGCATTAAGGATGTAGCAGCCATGGAGCATGTCTCCTCGATTCTTAAACATTTTTTTGGCCCATATCTTTTTTTTGCTAGCTGTTTGTCAGGAGCCTCTTGAGGTGCATGCTAAAATATTGTGTGCATCAGGCAAATTGGTTTGAAATGGATGTGCACATGGGCATGGAAGGGATCAGAAGCTGGACAAAATTTTTATTCTAGCTCTATAGCTACAGAGTTGATTTGAATTACATTGCTATCTCATGGCCGATTCTCACCAGATTTGGTACAGAGTCTAATGTATACAGCCTCTATGGATCTGACAAATTTCATAATGATCAGTCATGCACAAACCGAGTAATTAACTGAAGAAATTTGGTTGGCTGCTGGCAGCCATTTTTGTTGCTTTGTACAATAATTTTTTTAAAGTTTTTATAGTACTTAGTAGATACACATCAAATTACAATTTCCTTGATCAAACAGTTTGAAAAAAAGTGTAAATGGCTTTGTAAATGTAAATGCATGCGACCCAAGCATAGATATTATTAAAGTTATTGGAGTCAAGGCAACCTTGAACATTGAAAAAAGCATAAATGAATTTTTGCTTGAATCCCTAATAAAAAGATTTCAAGCAAAAACAACAGCTTTTGGTTTGCATTTGCACCTGAAGGGTGGGCACACACATATTAAAGGTACAATATGTAAGATTTTTGGAATAAATGTCCAAAAATGTTATATATTTTGTTGACTTGTGTACTTGCATTATCCCAAATGTTCCCAATGATTTTTAAATCCAGAGAAATGTGCAATTTTAATCAGTATAACGTGTCATTGCGTCACCTGTCAGTAACGTCATATCTGTGCAATTTACGGTTTTACAGTACTTCCATATAAACCATGGAAACCACAAAGATGCTTTAATATATTATGTGTTTTATTAGACAGGTAAGAAACTGTTTGGATACCTTTAGAAAACTAATCTTTTGTTATATAGCTCAACACGGTTAGTCTTATTGTTTGAATCTCTTGTTTTCTTGATTTACCGCGAGTACCATGTTTGTACCATGCCTCAGAGACAACACTATTTTGTTTAGTGGTTAACATAGCATAATCAGAAAGAGCTTTAACAGTAATACAGCATTTCTCAACCATACAATATATTTTAAAATGAATTATGCCATTTAGCAACTCATGTCATCCAGCTTTTTATTAACTTCCTGGGGTTGGTGGTCGCACTGGCGATACCACCTCTTTTTTTTTCTTTTCTTTTTTTTTACCAGTGCGAAAGAGACTCAAAATACTCTGTTGATTTTAGACATCCAGAGTTAGCGTCAGTTCTGGCAGGTCACGTCAGTCAAGCTCACATCAGCTGACTCCCAGGTGACTCACGTCAAGCTATAGGAATATGACGCCTATCACAGCATTCATATATAAGCTCCTCAGTATTATCAGCAGCTATTGCATTTCTCAGTAGAAAATAATTACCCTCCTCCATCCTTAGCTCCTCCTCTCATCAGTCAGGATTTGGCTTATGATTCCCTTGAATCAGACTAATTCTTGAAATATGTGTATGTTAAATTATGACATTAATTATATCTGCATATGTTGGTTCTGTTCTGTTTACCCTATTGCTGCTCTCCCTGCTCTTATCAATGCTAGGCTGCATGGATGCACAGGGAGTTCTTGCCCAGAACAGAACCATACCGCCAATACAAACTCTATTCATTATCAATCATATTTGACGATAGTGGTCCTTACAGATATACAGATAAGAGTTATACATCATTCAAAACTGTGAAATGTCTTCTTTTATTTGTTTACACTCACAGTAAAAACACAATGTTGTGTTTTTTTTTTTTGTTTTTTTTTTGCAAAATAAAGAAAACTAACCAGATATGTGATCTGCCATCTCTCTCTAAATGAAGTCCATTATGATATTCCTCAGAAAATGAACTGTAACTTAGAGAATACTTATCACACAAACATGAGACATATGTCTAAAGAAACGTTGAAATATCAAGTTTTAAATAAAGTCAGTAAAATCAGAAACAAATAGCCTGTTTTTATGTAATCTGTTTGAAAAGAGAGAAATGTCAGTCATTTGTGAGTCACCTCATTATCCGCTAATGCGGCCACGCCCATGGAGAGCTCGTACTATTCAAAGGCGATCCATGTAAACAGAGTCAATGACACTCAAAAAAACGCATCAAGTTTAGTCTGACTGGTCTGCGGCTATGCAGCCCCATATGCAACAAACTGTGATGCACTGTGTATTCTGACACCTTTCTATCAGAACCAGCATTAACTTCTTGAGCAGTTTGAGCTACAGTAGTTCGTCTGTTGAATCGGACAACACAGGCCAGCCTTCGTTCCCCACGTAAGTCTTGGCCGCCCATGACCCTGTCACCGGTTCACCACTGTTCCTTCCTTGGAGCAATTTTGATAGATACTGACCACTGCAGACCGGGAACACCCCACAAGAGCTGCAGTTTTGGAGATGCTCTGACCCAGTCGTCTAGCCATCACAATTTTGTCCTTGTCAAACTCACTCAAATCCTTACGCTTGCCCATTTTTCCTGCTTCTAACATCAACTTTGAGGACAAAATGTTCACTTGCTGCCTAATATATCCCACCCACTAACAGGAGCTGTGATGAAGAGATAATCAGTGTTATTCACTTCACCTGTCAGTGCTCATTATGCCTGATCGGTGTAAAATAATTTTTAGTTTTAGTACCAAAACAGGGTGGAGACAAGGTGTGTAGCGCTGAGCCAAGGAGGCCTTTCTGAGTTGAGTTTGCATGTTCTCTCTGTGTTGGTGTGGGATTCCCCACAATTTAAAGACATGCAGAACAGGTCAGTTGGGGACATTAAATTGTCTGCTGTCCTTGCCTGAGGCACTGGGATACGTTCCAGCATTCCCTTGTTTCCCTTGACAAACGTTTTGGAAAATGGATGAAGTATCATGACCGTACCACCTGTTGAGGTGCCAATCGCACTGAACATGGAGTCAGAGAAGTTACTGACCTTTATCAAACAAGATAAAAACCTTTTACTCTTTTAAGAGTGATCTAGCAAAGAAGGCAGCAAAAGACACACTAACAGTTTGCATATCAAGAAAATTTTGCGGAAACAATTTCCAACATGGCTATACTTAAGGTTGTTCACAAGTGCCATAAATTCAGCAAGAGGAGGGAGCATCAACAATTTCCACACCGTTTTAGTTCCTACAACACCTAATATTACACAGTGTATGCCTGCCCTAAATGTCTTAAAAGGTGAATGTCTTAAAATCACAATCTGTCATGAAGAACAATCCTAAAATCTATATCTGTAAGAATACCATAAGAAACAAAAATGACTTCATGATCATGTTATCTCTTTTTTTTCCCAATTCCATGCAAACCACAACCGTCAATCCTTCCCCAGTGCGACTCCATGACAGCATCTCAGAGGAAGGCCACCATTACCTCATCTTTGACTTGTAAGTTTCTCTGACCAATCATACCAGATAAAAAGCATCTAATAATTTTGTACAAACTATAAACCAGCCGAAAAAAGGCCCAAGTGAGTAAATGCATGAATTGTTTTCAGAAATGGCTAAATTCTTTCTAGAGTTTATGTGGGGAAAAGCTAATGACTTTTTTTGCTATAGTATAGGGTGGATATAATAGATCTCTTCATATCGAAATAATTATAGCACTTACTATATGACACCATCATAAAACCATTGTCTTCTTACAATTGCCAGATGTTGAAAAGTATAAGGGTGTTTCTTAGACTTCAGGCAATCTAACAATTTATTAGAACTAACAAATTTCAGCTTTTGGTGGCACTTTATTTTAATATGTACTTTTTACAGTTTAATTACACTGGTATTGGTACTGAGTAATATTAATTAACAACATGTACTTACTATAGGGTTTGGGTTTTTTTAGTGTTAACTGCTTGTAATTAGACATTATTTACTGTTAATACTACAGTAAATGCAGTACATGTACCATGTAATGAGGACACATTCAAATAAAGTGTTACCCAACATTTTGTTATATTAAGATGACATTGCAGAAACTACTGTTTCAAGTAAAATAATCCTTTAACTAGTGCCATTACTTGCTGTTTCTTGTCGTTTGGTCCAGAGTAACGGGTGGTGAGCTGTTTGAAGACATTGTTGCCAGGGAATATTACAGCGAAGCAGATGCCAGGTGGGTGGGCTATCAGCACAACACAAACGGACTCTATGTATAAAAGCATTACACAGATAATGTAAAATATGCAAATACATAAAAACACACTAAATTAAGTTAGTACAAAGTTAAGTCTCCTTGCCTTAACAAGAGCGAGATAACTCTCAAGTTCCCTTTCGTGGGAACAGTCGACGCTGCGTGGTAACGCATTGGGAACCTTCTGCGTGATGTCGTCACTGAAGCACTCATGTATCTAACCAATCGCGTAGCGAGACGTCAGAGACGGGTGACGTCACGGACCAGGAAACTATAAAGCATACCCGGATACAGAGCACGCTAGCTTCTGTGTCTTCAACAAAGCGCTCTATGTTATCTTGTCTGTCTTATTTGGTGTTGTTTGTCCCGTATCATTACAATATCTCTTTGTCTGAGGACAAGAGTTGCACAAACACACACATATATATATATATATATAAATAAGACAATTATAATGGCGGAGGAAAAACGTTTCAGGAAGTGTGTGCATCCCTGCCCCAGATACATTCCTGACGGGGACACACACGATATGTGCGTTTTTTGTCTGGGGGTTGAGCATGCCCAGGCAGCTCTCGAGGGAGCTGTCTGCGTGCATTGCGAGAGACTAACCCTCAGAGTGTTGAGATCTCGCCGAGCACTCTTCGAGGAGGGTGCCTTGGCGAGCGTTCCCCGCGGGTCGGGTCCTGCTGCTGCTGAGGCGCAGCGCCGGCTACTGTCGTGGGGTTCGCAGATGGAGCTGGCGGAGGGGGTTGAGACGGGCCCAGCCTTATCTCGCCCTTTACCCGCCAGCCCCAGTGTCTCTTCTCAGGCGGCGGAAGCACGCGTTGCGGTTTCTTCCCCCCGGAGAGAGACACCGGCGCTTCACCTCTCTTCCTCCGAGGAGGTTGATGTGGTGAGCGTCGAGACTGGGGAAGAGGACCCGCCATCCTCTTCCCCAGCATATGAGGAGCTCCTGGAGGTAGTGACCAGGGCTGTGGCCAAGTTAAAGATTGATTGGCCAGCAGAGCGGGCAGAACCGAAACCAAAAAGTAAGCTAGATGAGCGCTTTCTGCCCGCTCGGTCGCTACCCCAGCGTCGGGGTTTGCCGTTTTTCACGGACCTCCACACCGAGGTGTCGAGGTCGTGGAAAAGGCCCGTGCAGCACCGCGTATTCAGCCCCCAAACGTCTGTATATAGCAATATAGTGGGGTTGAAACGGCACGGTTATGCGGCGATGCCCCGGGTTGAAGAGACGCTTGCGGGCTATCTCTCGCCCGAGTCGGCATCGTCACTAAAAGCCCCGACGTTGCCCACCAAGCCCTTAAGAACAACATCAAGCTTGGTGGGCAAAGCATACACGGCAGCAGGTCAGGCGGCGGCATGTCTACACACCATGTCGCTGCTTCAAGCATATCAAGCAGACCTGCTGGGGGAGATTGATGAGAGCGGGGAGGCCACTTATGATTGTATTCAAGAGATCAGGATGGCAACTGATCTCGCTCTCCGTGCCACCAAAGAGACGGCCAAAGAAATCGGCCGGTCTATGGCAGCCTTGGTGGCTACGGAGAGACATTTGTGGCTGAACCTCTCGGACATAAGGGAGCGAGACAAAGCTGCCCTTATGGACGCGCCGCTGTCCCCTGCGGGCCTCTTCGGCGACGCTGTAAATACAGTCGTCGAGAGGTTCCAGGAGGCAAAAAAACAATCAGCGGCGTTCCAGAGGTTCATCCCCCGCCGCTCTATTCCCCCCGAGGCTGCTGAGCGGGAGCAGCCTCGGCCGTCCACGAGCTCCTCAGCGCACCACAGAGCGCAACAGAAAGTGAGCGTGGCCACTCGAGCTCCCCCACAAACAGCTTGGGGACCGGGTCGGTCCGCTCACAAGAAGCCTTCCAAGGGCAAAACGGACCTGCGGGCCGTTATCATCGCCAGGAAGGCTTCAAAGCGGTCCTGACATCTGTGGGTCAGGACCCAATGAGGGTGGTCCCCTCCGGAGGAAGCCGGGAAAAAATACATCTAATCCCCGCTCCCCTTCGGCACCCTCAGGGGGACAGTCCGTCAACCCTGCCACCCAGTGTGCGTCAGGGCACGGCGGTCCCCGCCGGTCCTTCGAGGAGGGCCGGCCACTTGATTCGGTTGTCTGCCGGCGCGCCGTGTCAGATCACCGAGCCAAGTGCTCAAAAAACACCAGAGACCAGTCTCGAGAGACTGGTTCCCTTAGTAGATTTTTTGGCAGAGTGGAAACTACTTCCAAATATATCAAATTGGGTGCTGCTCATGATAGAAAAGGGTTACAGAATACAGTTCGGGTCTCGCCCGCCCATATTCAATGGGGTCCTTCCCACAGTGGTGACCCCCGAGCAGTCTCTGGTGATGGAACAAGAGGTTATGACACTCTTGCAAAAAGGAGCTATAGAAAGGGTCCCTCCTCCCAGCAAGCTGTCAGGCTTCTACAGCCGTTACTTCATTGTTCCAAAGAAGGATGGAGGACTACGTCCTATCATAGATTTACGCGTGTTAAATCGCTCAATCCAGAAGCTCAAGTTCAAGATGCTTACACTCAAACAGATTATCCCACAGATCAGGTCCGAGGACTGGTTTGTGGCGATAGACCTGAAAGATGCATACTTTCATGTGTCCATCCATCCTTCTCACAGGAAGTTCCTCAGGTTTGCTTTCGGGGGCGAAGCTTACCAGTACAAGGTTCTTCCGTTTGGCCTATCGTTATCACCCCGCACATTCACAAAGTGCGTGGATGCGGCTCTGGCCCCGCTAAGGCTTCAGGGCATCCGCGTGCTGAATTACATCGACGATTGGTTGATTCTAGCTCAGTCAGAGCAACTGGCAGTCCAGCATCGAGATGTTGTTCTGCGTCACATGGAGAGGCTTGGGCTGAGGCTCAACGCAAAAAAGAGTGTGCTAGTTCCGGTTCAAACTATCACTTATCTGGGGGTAGTTTGGGACTCCACCACGATGCGGGCACATCTGTCTCCCGCTCGGGTGAGTGCCATTCTTATGGCTATGAAAGGGGTGAAGTTAGGCCAGTCACTCACTGTAAAACAGTTCCAGAGGCTGTTGGGTCTGATGGCAGCTGCGTCCAACGTGATACCTTTTGGCCTCCTGCACATGAGACCCTTACAGTGGTGGCTCAGGACCAGGGGATTCTCCCCGAGGGGAAATCCTTTTCGCATGATCAAAGTCTCACGACGATGCCTTCGTGCTCTGGTCATGTGGAAAGATCCCTGGTTCCTGTCCCAGGGACCCGTGCTGGGGACTTCTGGTCGTCGCGTAATGCTTACGACAGATGCTTCCCTCACGGGCTGGGGGGCGATCATGAGTGGCCGTCCAGCTCAGGGCTCATGGGAGGTCCATCAGCTCTCCTGGCACATAAATCGGCTGGAGATGATGGCGGTGTTTCTGGCATTAAAACACTTTCTCCCAGATCTGAGAGGCCATCATGTGTTGGTCCGCACGGACAACACTGCTGTGGTCGCCTATATAAATCATCAGGGGGGTTTGCGGTCTCGCCAACTTTATTACTTGGCCCGTCAGATCCTCCTGTGGGCCCAAGGGAAGCTGCTCTCCCTGAGAGCAGCTTACATCCCAGGGCGCCAAAATATGGGAGCAGACGCCCTGTCGAGGCAGGGCCCGAGGCCCGGGGAGTGGAGACTTCACCCAGAAGTGGTGGATCTCCTATGGAAAAATTTTGGTCGAGCGGAAGTCGACCTATTTGCTTCGGGAGAGTCAACCCAGTGTCCACTCTGGTACTCCCTCACCCATCCAGCACCTCTGGGGCTGGATGCCATGGTACAGACGTGGCCGAGGCGGCGTCTGTATGCATTTCCCCCGATCGCCTTGCTCCCGGGAGTTCTGGAGAAAGTACGCCGGGAGGGGGTCAGCCTAATATTGGTGGCTCCCTTTTGGCCAACCAGAATATGGTTCTCGGACCTAGTGTCCCTACTAGACGGCTCCCCAATGGAGCTTCCCCTCAGACAGGACCTCCTGTCACAAGCGGGCGGCCGGATAATACACCCCCGCCCAGAATTATGGAAACTATGGGCCTGGCCTCTGAGGGGGCCAGGTTCGTAGATGCTGGTCTCCCAACCGAGGTTGTGGAGACCATATTAAACTCCAGAGCTCCCGCCACGAGGAAGCTTTATTTATACAAGTGGAATCTGTTCTCTGCCTGGTGCAGACGTATTAATGTGGACCCTGTCCACGCCTCTATTAGCCACGTGCTTACATTTCTCCAAGAAAAGTTCTCGGAGGGCCTATCCCCTTCAACATTAAAGGTTTACGTTGCGGCTATATCTGCCTTTCATATTCCCCTTGTAGGTGGCCTTTCGGTGGGTCGAGACCCCCTGGTCACTCGCTTCCTCCGTGGCACACTGAGGTTGAGGCCTCCAGTGCGCACAAGGGTTCCGGCCTGGGACCTGGCCGTGGTTTTACAAGGGTTGGCCGAGGCGCCCTTTGAACCAATAGAGGAGGTTCCTGAGAGGTTCCTCACTCTAAAGACTATTTTTCTACTTGCTATCACTTCTCTGAAAAGGATAGGAGATTTACAAGCACTGTCAGTTGCTCCCTCATACCTTGAATTTGCACCAGGAATGGTGAAAGCATTCCTGCATCCTAGACCGGGCTATGTCCCTAAGGTCCCTACCCACGTCCCAGGTCCTATTGTGCTCCAGGCTTTCTGCCCTCCTCCCTTTGAATCTTCGGATCAGGAAAAACTAAATCTGCTCTGCCCTGTGAGGGCCTTGGATACTTACGTCCACAGAGCTGCCCTGTGGCGTAAGACTGATCAGCTTTTTGTCTGTTATGGGTCCCCTAAGAAAGGGGGCCCTGCATCTAAGCAGAGGATGAGCAAGTGGGTGGTCGAGGCCATCACACTTGCATATGATGCGGCCGGACAGCCTTCTCCTCTGAATGTCCGTGCCCATTCTACGCGGGGTATGGCGGCATCAAAAGCCTTAATGTCAGGTGTCTCCATCGGTGACATTTGTGACGCGGCTGGCTGGTCATGTCAGCACACGTTTGTAAGGTTTTATAACCTTGATGTCGGCTCCACTCCGGGGTCATCAGTTCTGCCAAGATAACCTGGCAAGTATTTGCCGCTACGGCACAGTTGGGATAGCGTTCCCAATGCGTTACCACGCAGCGTCGACTGTTCCCACGAAAGGGAACGTCTCAGGTTACAGATGTAACCCTGGTTCCCTGAGTAGGGAACGAGACGCTGCGTCTCTTGCCGTACCCCCTGCATACTTGCGAGCATTTGTCTCAGACTTATCCAGAAGCTAGCGTGCTCTGTATCCGGGTATGCTTTATAGTTTCCTGGTCCGTGACGTCACCCGTCTCTGACGTCTCGCTACGCGATTGGTTAGATACATGAGTGCTTCAGTGACGACATCACGCAGAAGGTTCCCAATGCGTTACCACGCAGCGTCTCGTTCCCTACTCAGGGAACCAGGGTTACATCTGTAACCTGAGACGTTTTGCATAACTTGCCAAAAATGCTATTTTTCATTTTCATCAGACTGCATAATATTCACTTTAGTAAGCAGCATTATTATTTTTACAGTAAGCAAAGCAAAAAAACTGTAATGTGTACATTTGACATTATATACATCACATAGTCGTGTGTTGAAGTCCAGTGTGGCCAATATATTCCATTGTATTTGTGTAAAAGTTTTCTCTTTTTTTGCCTAAAGCCACTGCATACAGCAGATTTTGGAGGCAGTACTTCATTGCCATCAGATGGGTGTCGTGCACAGAGACTTAAAGGTATTTTATTATGATTGACCTTAATTGTCTGTCATTAGCATTAGTAATGGGCCAAGCACTGACTCACTCACTCACTCATAAAAACTTCACTTGTTTAATTACTTGTTAAAGCAGCGTATATGAATGAATCTCTTGAATGAATGATTCAATGACAAATACATTTTTAACAGTCACTTGTCGCCACCTACTGGCGTAATGATGTAATTGACACAATCTTTATTTGAAGCATCAAGTTACTTTCAAAAGCTGATTTGCTCTATTTTGATCGCTACCGTAGACATCAGTGTTTATATCAGAACTATAAACATTTATCCAGTACTTGTAATAATTTGACTTATTGTAACAGAAATAATGTATAAAAAGACTGTCTGTGAAGCTGTTTCATACGATACATGATAATTGCTCTCTCTAGCTCAGATCTGAATGTTCTTTGTGATCGGTTTAATAGACAGCAGAATCACTGTCATTTAGGAGTAAGATCATGTGCCTGTTTGAATTGATTTTATATGATCTTTTAACAATGAATCAAGCGGCTAATCTAAATGCTCTCAAATGGTCTGTCAGTGTGTAGGTAGCAATATATCAACTGATGTCACTGTTCAGAGACGTAACAACTATTTCACATACAGTATACTGCATAAGCAGTGCGTTTTCATTTTAGTGGCATTATTTAACAGGTTAACACATTCACACTGGGAGTGAGAGCCATGCAGTGAGATCCCACACGTGGCTCATTTTTATCGCAGAGGATTTTTTTTCTTCAGTACGACTCATGCTAATTTCAGAAGCTCTGACCACTCTAGAAAACAAACACCAGGAAACCAGAAATAGCAAAAAATGTAATTATAAAACACTTGAAATTTGCAGTCAATTAAAGCAGCCAAGACTCAGCAGGTTGGGGGTCTCACAAGGATCATTTTATGAATAGTGGTTAAAAAAAAAACTGCTTATAAACTTTGACCTTATAATCTTATAACCTTTTGATTGTGCTGTCTCCAACTGGGTGTGGTAAAGAAGCCAGAGTGACGTTTAAGTGTTTGGTCTGGGAATTTACGGTCAATTATAACAGCAATGGTCATTGACAGAACAGTTACTGCTCTGCAGATATTGCTCAACACTAGAACCAAATACAGTACACATGGCAGTACAATTAATATGACTAGCCATTTACAAAGCACAGGTGTGATTGAAACAACACACACTGTGTTAAATGTTAACAAACTTGCCAAATAGAGTGACCTAGTGTTCTGAGTTGCTAATATAGTGATGTTAAGATACCCTGATCGATAGTATCGAAAGCTGATAACATCAAGGCAACACAATTTACAGAATCGACTCAAAGAGAATATAATTGTTTTTGCCTTTTATCAATTAACTTTAGTGAAATGCCACTCCAATATGTATGTTCTAATATGTTGAAAGAAAAAAACAACAACTAAACTTTCATTAGCACTTTTAATATTTTTCTTTTTTGTCCCGTTTGTTTTCATGTTTCTAGCCAGAGAACCTGCTTCTGGCTTCCAAATCGAAAGGGGCAGCTGTGAAGTTGGCAGACTTTGGCCTTGCCATTGAGGTTGAAGGGGACCAACAGGCCTGGTTTGGTAATGACTCATTTATTACCACCAAACAGCACTAATATAGAAATTCCAAAAAAAAAAAAACACTAGAATGGCTTGATTAACACTACAAATCTGTCTTCACATAATATTAAGAATATGAATTGCTATGCCGTTCTATTCACTTTTTCTATTTTTTTTCTTTTGAATATTTGCACCTATTTTGGTTCTGACTTGAATCTTCATGCATTTGACACAATTACATGTAAATGTAGGAGAATAAGAAAAACAATATGAATTTGTTTTCTCTTTCATATTAGTCACTTAAACACTTGCTCCTGCCCATCTGGGTGTGTGTTTTGACGTGCATATCATTGGGCCTCAACACCATTTCGTACAGATTTTAAGGTTCAATTACTGTGGTTACTCTGCAAGCCTGACTTGTTTCTCTTCTCATCTTCTCTTGATTAAGTCACAATGACAGGTCATTTTTAGGGTATACATATTATGACCATAAGGCAGTGCTTTACCCTGTTTCAGCTAGGTTTTTGGCTGTCACTTAATTTTTCAGTGCCTGTTGGGGTTGGTGACCTTACCTGCTGCTGGCTTGTTAATAAATAGGCTTTACTGTACCTGAATATGGAATTTTGAGTACCATATATGTCAGAGTAATACAATCCATGTGATAACATAACTGTACGTGTCACAACTGGGTTGCAATCATTTAACAAAGTGCTGAATCTAATCGCTGGCAGTGAAAGTCTTTATTAAACAAACAATTCAAAACAAAAGGCACAGTAAACTCACAGGATGTGGAACAGAACAACCAGGTTAAGCATGATAATAACGGACAACTGAACAGAAGCAAACAGAGGGCTTAAATACTAAAAACCAAACCAATTAATGAAATGAATCACAGGTGTAAGACATAATCAATGCACAACCAACGAAACAAACTGAAAAATAGGTCACAGAACTAAAAATACATGACAAACCCACCCTAAACAGAACCAAAACCAGACTATCCGTTAAATTATCCTTTACATTATCCGCCTTCATAAAAACAGAAGTCCACAAAAACAGAGTCCAACAAAAGAGGGTGGAAGGGGGCTTAGGTGGGGGACACAGGTCAGGCAGGGCCAGTGCAGAGACAAAGGTGGGAGGAGCCAGGGTGGAACCCCCAGCCACAGTCCCAGGACGAAAGCCCAAGGCGAATTCGAGGGAGGAACCGGTCGATGGTGGTGAGGACCCAGGTGGAACTGAAAAGCTGACAGGACCGGACGACATTGAAGGTCCTGGAGGGCTGAAATGAGCAACTGAGGTGGATCAAGGCTGCCAAAGGACTGAGGCGAAGGTGGAGTAACCCGAGGACCTAGGCGGAGTTGGAGGAAAGGAGGAGCCCAAAGGAGCCATAGAAGAGAGGGGATTATGCGTAGCTACGGCCCGGAAGTCCATAGAACAGGCAGAGTGATGACTGACCAAGGTGGAGCCAGAGGGACGAGGAAGCCCGGTGGAGCCGAGGGGACAATGGTCCCAGGTGGAGTCGAGGGGCCGGGATGGAGTGATGGACACAGAAGTTCTGGGCGGAGCTAGTGGGTTGACACTCCAGGGCTGGACTTTCGAACACGAAGCACAGGGCACACCCAAGTGTGGAGGAGGAGCCAGCATAGGAGGAGCTGAAGGGCTGAGAGGAGACAGTGCAGGTGGGGCTGGAGAACTGGGCAGTGCACACAGGAATTTCAAAATTAACACTTTAGGATGACACAGGACAGACAAATTTCTCAGAAATACCACTCTACCACTCTCACGCAGATAATTTTTAGAATGACCCTCTTGGCTGACACGGAACAGGCAGACATTTCATATTTGGCAGACTCGAAACAGGCAGAGGAGGTGGGAGTGGGAGGCAGGGCAGAAACACAATTTCTAAAAGATCATTGCAGACTGGGGAAACAGGTACGATGCAGGGAAACAAAACAGGCTGGATACAATCACTTTCAAAGTCAATTAAATCTCCATCAGCCGCTGTAGAGGTGTTTGGGCTCCACTTCAACCCCTCAAACTTCACCAGTAATCCCTGGGGCACAGGCGATGTTGCCGGCTCACACACCTGGTCAAACGTTTCTTCGGGCTCGGGCTTCAGGACGATCCTTGGCTCAGTCCTTGATGCTGGCGTATTGATTGTTTTGGGTTCCGGCTCTGCATCTGAAGTGGGCTCTGGTTTCACCATTGTTGGGCTGGTGGCTTTGGCTGGGACGCTTGTTTTCTCCTCCCTCTTACCTATGGAAAGGGGAAACTGTTGCAGAGGAGTACCCGGTCCACATACTCCCTAAACGTCCCTCGAGGTCTGTCTCTGGCAGGCACGCTCTGGTCTTCACACTGAGACCTGCCCGCACACACAGGCTGTCGTCATCGTAATTCACAAAAGGGTACAAGTCCAGGAAAGCCTGCGTGTGTCTCTCGAGGGGCTGGCTCCCCTGCGAGAGGAGGAGAATCTTCACTGTCACTAGATCTATATTAGGTCTGTTATTCTGTCACAACTGGGTTGCAGGACCAGAATCCAGTATGAATACAAGAGCCAGGGCAGAGCCAAAAACCAGAAGCCATAACCGAACCAGACAAACAAGGTGCCGACACAGAGCTGAAGGCCATGGTGGAGCCGGCAGGACTATCCCCCTTGTTTGTCCCCCTGGGGTATGGATCAAGGCAGAGCCAGGGGACCAAAAGATCACCAAGACATCCTGATGACTAAAGACCCAGCTGAAGACAAAGGGATGTAGAGCCAGAGTGATGCCGCAGACCCAGTGGAACCCAAGAAATCAGAGGGCCAAGGCAACATCAGTGAGAGCAAGGACAAAAGCAGAGCTGGTAGGAAGGAGAAGCTCAGTGAAGCCAAAGAGGTGGAGGGTGATGTAGCCGGAATCCCATACATCTGTGGTGGAACCAGATCAATGACTGAACAAGGCAGTCAAGGGAGTCGAATGGAGCTGCAGGGATGACAGACCACGGCGGAGTCAAGGGAGCGATGAGCCACGGTGGAGCTGACTGGACAAAAGGCCAAGGAGGAGTGATGGACCCTGATGCATGTAGTGGAGCCAAATAGTCATAAGTCCAAATTTATCGACCATTGAAGGCTGGGCAGACCCAACAACCGTGGTCAAGCCAGTCAGGCCAGAGAGTCGAGAAGGGTTAGCGACTCAGGCGGATGAAGCATGGCCCAACAGCCAGCCGGATTTTCAGAACAAACAGACATAGACAAGGGAAATACCACCAGAATCACCAGACTAGGGAGCGCTGAGACCGGAACGGTGCATTGATCTAATAAACTAATAACCAAACAAAGAAACATACAAACATGTGAAAACCAAGCAAACAAGGAAAAACCAAGGAATACGGGGGGAAAACAGAAAAGAACACAAACACATGCAACATCCATGGGAGGACATTGTACAACTGACCAGGAACAAGGGAACACTGAGGTATATAAAGGCAGAACCAAACAAAGGAACAAGACACACCTGGAATCAATAACAGGGCAATCCAACAACAACAAAAAAACTACATTGACTCAACATGACTACAAATACACAAGAATCTGGAACAGACAGAACTACAAAATAATAGAAATGAAAAAACCATAGCAAATCAATCAAAATCATGATAAATAATGGGGAGAAAACATCCTTATGTAATATATGTGTGCACTGCAGCAGGGATGATGAAGGGAGAGTTGAGGAAGGCATCTTTGAACCAGTTTTTACTCTAATAAACAAGATATTCCACAAGGTGATGGAGAACACATATGCAACAGAAACAGTTTTGCAAAGAGCAGCAGAAAATGAGGTCACTAAATACACATTTTATTATTCAGTATACATACTGTATGTACAAGATACAGTATGAATATGCAGTGCATAATGTGGGTTTCTAAGACTACTGCAAGCTTGAATGGTTTGTTCCAAAGGGGACCAGGTTCCAAATTTGTTCTGCTTTGAAGGGAGCATGATGCTGACTATCTCAAATATAGGCTTAAATAAAGGTTATGAATGTTTTTTTTTTTTCTGTCATCAGGGTTTGCTGGCACTCCTGGTTACCTGTCCCCTGAAGTCTTACGGAAGGACCCTTATGGAAAAGCTGTAGATCTGTGGGCATGTGGTTAGTGTCTCATATTTTTGCATCAAACACTGAACAGATGCATGATGATGCTGTATGGTACTGAAGCGTTCATTGCAGTGTGTTGCATTGCAATGCCACATTCACTTTGACGTGTTTATGACCTGTTTAATCTTTGAAGGTCTAAATGCAGCGAATATTGACTTGCACTTCTGTAACCTTAGCTAAATGTCTTTTGGTCTCTAGTTCACAGCCTTTTTTATCCTTTACAGTGACAACAGTGTGCAACAGTAAGATAATATTCTATAATGATCTAATGATATATCTATAATGATTCTGCAAGGTCAACTACAATGACGCATGAACAAATGCTTATACAATGTTCAGAATAATGCCGAAAGAGCCGTTCTGTACTGTAATGTCAATGTGTCATGCAAAGAAAAGAAATTACTCTTAGGCTATAGACATAGCCAGATCTATCTCTAGGCATAGCCAGATCTATCTCCTCACTTTGTTTTAGCCCTGTTCCAGCACTGAGCCAAATATAGTCTATAATCAAACTATCTTAACAGTGTAAATTACCTCATCTGATGCCAGTGAATTACAGAGCTGGTGCAAACACATCCACATCACTATGATCAGATGCTTTCTGAACTGCTGTTTTCTCACCACTGTCATTTTTGTTCTGTTTACTTTGTTATTAAGAGGAAAGCGTGCAGCACATAATTACATATTTATCTAAACGTCGCTCTCAGCAGTGTGGACAGTGTCTGGATGTTCACGAACAGTATATCACAGCCAAAGGTTTTCAAACTTCTTTTTGCCCCTAAGTGAAGAATGAAAAAGAAAAACTCACAGACCGCTTATCAGGACCTTGAATCATATTCAGTCTCTTGAACGTTATACGTCACTGATTTGGCCGAGGCTCGCTTGCGTCACTATGGACTGTGTGCACGAGCATGAGCAATAAGTTGCTGGCTGCAGTTCACTTAACAGCCACCGGTGTCACTAAAAACAAGAGATTCTGAATTCTACATAATGCACCTTTAAAACTGCGATGAAATGGAAGTGGCAAGAAATTCATCCAGATTTTAAAGGGGTGGTTGATTATGATTTCACTTTTTTAACTTCAGTTAGTGTGTAATGTTGCTGTTTGACCATAAACCACATCTGCAGTTACGACGCTCAAAGTTCAATGCAAAGGGAGATTTTTTTTTTTTACAGAAATCACTTTTTAAGGATTACAACAAACGACTGGTAGGGGCTTCTTCCGGGGTTAGTGACATCACAAACCCTAAAATTTACATAAACCCCACCCCCGAGAACACACAACAAAGGGGGCGGGGCCATGTTGGGCTGCTTTAGAGGAGAGGAAGAGTTGTTGTAGTAGAGTGTTGTTGTCATGCCGTCATTTTACACCGGACTGGTTCGAGGGTCAACGAGGGTCAATTCAACACTGGATTTGCACAAAAGATGAACATGACGGCGCATGCTAGTGGATGAGTTGAATCAACTCCACAGCAACTACATCAATTTATCCACTAACTATTCAGAAACATCCAGTTTCATTCTAAAAGTTGTAACTTCTTCCTGAGTCTCTCCATCAGTGTCAACTCCGGTTTGAACAATGTAAGGCTGAACACCGTTACTGACAATCCTCATTTTGGCTGCGTGAGATTCTCCAGCTTTGTTGTTGTTGAGCAACTGAAGCGTGAGCTGTTAAAGTATTTGCATTTAAAGGGACACACACAAAAACGGCGTGTTTTTGCTCACACCCAAATCGGGGCAAATTTGACAAGCTATAAATGATCTGTGGGGTATTTTGTGCTGAAACTTAACAGACACATTCTGGAGACAACAGAGACTTATATTACATCTTGTGAAAAGGGACATTTTAGGTCCCCTTTAATGTTCATCTGAGTGTAACAGCTTATTGAAAAAGAAAAATGTAGGGCAGGGACTTGGTTCTATGCATTGGTTGTTGATTGGATGTTGAGATGTGGTAAAGTGGAGGCAGATGAACGTGAGCTTGCAGGTGGAGGTTTAAGCACACTAAATAATTGAGGAAGTCTTGCATACTTGCATTTTACAGAAGGACAGTTATTACATAAAAAATATTCAACATTTAAAATGAACATTAACATTAAACATTAAACATTAAATGAAACACACACTCTTAAAAATAAAGGTTCTTTATTGGAATATAGGAATCCACATAGAACCTTTAACATCCATGGAACCTTTCCCTTGCATACAAGATTCAGTGGAAAAAGATTATTTAGGTTATTAAGATGTTCTTTCCACTAAGAAAAAAAAAGTTATTTTAATAACTATTCTCTGAACGAATCTTTGGGGAACCCAAAATGGTTCTTCTTTGGCATTGTTTTTTAAAGATATATTTTAGTTGTGTATGCACTGATGAATCATTCACAATAAGATGACTTATGCTGTTTAAGAGGACCAACACTCTATTAATGCAGATGTTAAATGCTCAACAAGTCAAAAAAAAAAAAAAAGTTACAACACTCCTTGGTCTCTCCTTATACCTTATATTAAGTGCCTTGCTCAATAGCACCAATATTGCATGGATTAAAGCTGAAAGTTCTTTTGTTAACAGAGTATTCTTCTCGCTCACCTCATCCATCTTAATTTCCTCTTTAGGTGTGATTCTCTACATCCTGCTTGTTGGATACCCCCCCTTTTGGGATGAAGACCAACATAGACTCTATCAGCAAATTAAAGCTGGCGCCTATGATGTCAGTTAAAGCATCCTTCATATAATGCTGATGATAATGCCAGAAATAATGATGTGTGTCTGATTCATACTTGGATCACTTTGTTGCACCCACAGTTTCCTTCACCTGAGTGGGACACAGTCACTCCTGAAGCTAAAGATCTCATTAATAAGATGCTGACCATCAACCCAGCCAAACGCATCACTGCTGCGGAGGCGCTCAAGCACCCATGGATCTCAGTGAGTTCACCACTGAAAGGCAGTTTCTCTCCTTACATGCATCTTTTATTGTGAAAAATGCCTAATTAATGCATTCACATATTATTTAATTGGATCTTGTGTATACAGTATTTGAAGTCAGCAAAGGAATTAAATAATTTAGTCAGATTTAGCTATTTGACAGCCACAGAGGTCTGAAGGGAATGTTTATTGAATGATTAATTCAATGTTGAGATTGCATGTTCTGGAAATGTCTGCAAAACTAACATTTCCCTTGCTTCTTTTTGCTTTTAGCATCGCTCCACTGTTGCATCTTGCATGCATAGACAGGAGACTGTTGAATGTTTGAAGAAGTTCAATGCCAGAAGGAAGCTCAAGGTAAGTTTATGTAAGGCTGTGAGGTCACATTGACTTTGTTTAGAATGATATGCAGCATGTAAAGATCTGGGCTGATTCTTGAAAGGTTGCAGGTTTAAACCCCACATGTGTTCCATCAACTATAAACATTGTTCCCCGAGTCACTCGCTTCACTTTAATACATGTTGGGTGAAAACTAGGCCATTTGGAATCATATTATCTATGTGTATTCTATTTATTTATTTGTTTATATTCTTCCTGTCATTCCATTTCAACTTCCTGTGGGGCCACTTCCATTCAAGTTCCTACTTACGGATTAAAAGGGAGCCAATTCATAAATAGGGCTGGGCGATATGGCCACAAATATTATCACCATATTTTTTTCAATTTCATACGATATTGATATTTATCACAATCTTCATTTACTATTAATGGGGAAGGAGATGCTTTCCATATATTTGTTAGACCTTGAGAATGAATGTAAACATTTATTCAAAATAAAACTCCACAGAGTAGCTACCTTTTAATTTAAGGCCCCATGAAATCCATTTTATTTTTCCCTAAATTCTGTGTTTTCCATTTTATTCTGTTTTTTGGGAATTCTGTGTAATCAAATGAAAATATAACAATTAATTTACAACAAAACATTGCATTTTTATTTTTTGTCAAATAAGATGCTGCACAACAGAACTGTATACATTTAAAACATGGATAAAAACATATCTTGGTTGTATGATATTCCTTAGAAATATTATGATTAATTTTATTATTATTACTTTGAGAAGCACATTTTAGTAAACATTAGTGAGATATTTCTGATATAAACTGAACTTTTATTTTGACGGTTTGTCGTGAAAATCGGTAAACGGTGAAAATCTTGTGAAGTGACTCTCAGAGCAGCTCTGGAGATGAAGTTCATGTGTTCATGTCCTCATATTTAGAAACGGCAGACGCTGAAAACACAGTGATCGTCACATTTGTGTATCAGACGAAACCACGCCGTTCATTCACACAGAGACACGCAGAAATCACTTACTAGCGACATGCACTGACAGCTGTTGTCGCGTTTATTTCTGCTGTGTGATATGCTGTTAGATCAATTCATATAGAGTAAAAATGTCCAGAGCTTATCATTATTGACGTAAATTTTTATCATGATCTTGATATGATAACGTTTATCACCCAACCCTATAAAATTCTGAAGGCCGTAACCATATCTTGAATATTGGAGGGGACCTTTTTTTATTTTTTATTAAGCATACTAAAGAAACAGAACAGTGGAGGAAATTTGAGGTCTAATTTTAGTAGGGAAATAATCATTTATGAACTATCTGCAAATAAGTTTTGCATTAAAATATGCACATATGTATGCCTAATTTAATTTTTGTCGAAGTCGAAAACGTAAAACGTTTCTTGTCTCGTCACACTCAGTTTGGAATTACATGATCGCGTGAAATGCCCATATTTGAGAAAAAAAGTTGAGTAGTTTGCATCACTTGACGTTACTGTCAGGCTTTTAACATTTCTATCGCAAAACAGCTGACATGTCTTAAATGTTTTGCTATTTACATCTTAGCTCATTCTCTTTCAACGTTAAACTGATGGTTCACGCTGGAATTCACGTTCTGTTTCTGTAAACAATAAACCCGCCTACTTTGATTTGATTGGCCATCTCAATCATTTTGACATTGACAAGCGATGCTGGATTACTGAGGCAGACCAGACTAAAAATGTAACTTTTAAACCTTTTTTTTCATCCTAACAACAGACAGAGCACTGCATACTGAAGTGAAGAATGTCAAGAAATTCAGATACTGAGGGGGACAATTTGGCCATTTCTAATTATTGAGGGGGACTTGTATACTCTGATAACAATACACCGCTGTTACTGAGAAACATATGCTAAAATTTCCTCTGTGTTTTTGTCTTCAGGGTGCTATTCTCACTACTATGCTGGCCACCAGAAACTTCTCAGGTGACTTTAATTATTATATTTCTACTGTTTTCATTTCAACCCTTTGTGCAAATCTGTATGAGTCTGTCATGATCAGGAACCACTCTATCATACACTGGAATTGTTTTGATTAACGTTGCAGTGAAGGTTTGTACAGATGCTTGAAAATGCTTGTGTTTGAGGTGCACAACTGAAAGATGGCTGATGCTTATGAGTCTGAACATTTGCAAGCATTTGGAAAATTGAACAAACAAATTCTAATTATTGGCATTTCTGTCCAAGCCATGTCATCCGATCAAACACAGTCCAAGAACTGGCCAAGGCGCTAGAGGAAGGTAGTAACTATCCAAACAGGCTGAACAATGCTGCCATATGTCCAAGATCAAGCTTGAAAGAAACTTGCATTTCCAATTGCATTTCTAATACAGTAAAGGTTTTGTGAGTTAAGTTAAGTGACCTTTATTTATATAGCGCTCTATACAATACAGATTACTTCAAAGCAGTTTTACAGTAATAACAGGAAAATAATGATCAATGATGCAAACAGAGTTCAGTTCTGCTGTGAAGCATTGTTCAGTGTCATTGTTCAGCTGAAGTCAGTTCAGTTCAATAACTGTAAAGATCATCAATTATGAAATGAGTTCAGTTCATCTATAAAGCAGCTCTGCAGAAAACATCGTCCAGCTCAGTTGATCAATAATATTGCTGATGCTGAATATTAAGAGCGTACACTATCAGAGACATCTGGCTGTGCGTATACATCATGCTGATAACTAATGTTTACGTTTACCCTAGCGTGTGCATAACAAATAAACGAGCGAGTAATGAGTGAGTACATCATAAAAGATAAAAAAAAAAAAATCGGCACACTGCCACTGCTGCTTCAAAGATCAGTTTATTAATGAACAACGTTTCAACGGATTTCCCAGGAAACTGCATATTTTCTACTGCATCTTTTGTCTGTCTGTTTATGTCGTAGCCATAAATAAAGGAATGAAGGTCAGACTACTATTAAATGCAGTAGAATTAGCCAAATATATTGCTTATTTATTTCTTATTGCATAAAATGTAAAAATATTCCACAACTAGTGCAAGAAACCCCCCGGCTAAACATTTACAGAATGCATTAATGGTGTTCTTATTAATATTTATATGTTTTTAAAGTGTCAATAAACTATTCTATTTAAAATTATGTTTTGACAGTTTAGATGAATAATTGAATAACTGATGACAGACAAGGCAGAATCACAGTAAAAGAGATTCATCTTAAAGTACATTTATTCAATGACTTAAATAAAAGTATAGGAATATATACAGTGGTTACGGAAAGTATTCAGACCCCCTTAAATTTTTCACTCTTTGTTATATTGCAGCCATTTGCTAAAATCATTTAAGTTCTTTTTTTTTTTTCTCATTAATGTACACACAGCACCCCATATTGACAGAAAAACACAGAATTGTTGAAATTTTTGCAGATTTATTAAAAAAGAAAAACTGAAATATCACATGGTCCTAAGTATTCAGACCCTTTGCTGTGACACTCATATATTTAACTCAGGTGCTGTCCATTTCTTCTGATCATCCTTGAGATGGTTCTACACCTTCATTTGAGTCCAGCTGTGTTTGATTATACTGATTAGACTTGATTAGGAAAGCCACACACCTGTCTATATAAGTCCTTACAGCTCACAGTGCATGTCAGAGCAAATGAGAATCATGAGGTCAAAGGAACTGCCTGAAGAGCTCAGAGACATACATTAATGAGGAAAAAAAATGAACTTAAATTATTTTAGCAAATGGCTGCAATATAACAAAGAGTGAAAAATTTAAGGGGATCTGAATACTTTCCGTACCCACTGTATATAATATTTAATCACCCATTTTTTAATTAAAGATATGTCATAATAGCAACACTGTGATTTGAAATTGAATTATTTCACTCAATTGGCCTATATGTTTTAATAAAAAAATCAATGTACATCTAACTCTGGAATTATTGAATAACAACCCCATTAGTTATAATAAGTATAAAATAAAATAAAAGAAATAAATTAGTGCTGTCAAATCGATTAATTGCAATTAATTGCATCTGACATAAAAGTTTGTTTACATATATATGTGTGTGTATATATATGTATTTATAAAACAGTTAGTTCCTGTCCTTGATTCTGATTGGTCAATAGCTGTGTTTTATTCACGATAAAACACGACCGCTTCACCCACCGGTTCTGTGTATCACTACACAACACCCTTAGCAACCGCTCTTAGCAACGTAAACTGTATGTTCTCGGTTGATATTGTTCATTGAATCTTATTACGTAGAAGAGTATTGTGAGAGAGATCGAGTGAGCGAGTTTATTACCTGCATTCAGATTTAGCATTTTTCTTCAGGTCAGTCCTATGTTCATAATAAAAAATCTGTTTAAATGTCTGATGTATTATCTTGTCCTTTTAACAGTTAAGGGGTTTTCCCGTGACTGACAGCACTAGTCAAAGCATTTGTCAGTTGCGTCTTGTTCTGTGTTCACAACAATTCAGTCTTTTCAATGTAAAAGTCTTCGCTACTGACTGACACACTCGTAAAAGACAGTCTTTGCCGCCATCTAATGGCGCAATAATGTAACTTCTGTTGCGGTTCACAGTCAGGGACTATTTTTTCTGGCGGAAGGAAGGCTTTAGTGAAAGTTTACTTCATGAAAGTTGCATTGATACATATTTTTGGCTTTAATATTTGTATTGTGTGGTAACGTTTTATAAAAAAAGCAATAAGGTACTCGAGGCTAGTGCTGTATCGTGAATAAGTTATGGCTGAAGGGCATTGTTAGGCACACCGTGCACCCCTTCAGTCATAACTTATTCACAATACAGCACAGCCTTTCATACCTTATTGCTTACATGTATATACACACACACAGAGACATATACATAATATATAAATATAATAATAAACATTATGTAAATGCAAACTTTTATGTTAGATGCGATTAATCACAATAAATCAATTTGACAGCACTAAAATAAATGAATAAATAAATAAATAAACACTAACACTAATAACAGTGAGCTATATACTGTGCCAGTTTTAGGCATCTTACCCCAAGGTTTGATTTTATCTTTTCCCTTCAAAATGAAAATATTTTTTCCTCTACAAATCAAAAAACATTAATGTGTCCATAAATCATCATAACAATCCCTCATTAACAAATAGACACAAAAACCTTTGATATTCAACATAATATAATGTCATAAATCACAATTTGAGAATGAGAGCATACACTGTAAAAAAATATTTTCATGATTTATCACATTTTTTTTCTTTTGTCAAATCAACTTTAATTAATATTAAAAGTGGTTCAGATAACATAATATTTTGAGTTTCTGTTGATTAAATCAATCACCTTCATTTCAATTAACTCTTTTTTAGGTTAAACCAACAATTCTTTTTTACAGTGTAGATATTCAAGGAATGAAGGTGTGGGTAATTATCTTACCCCATCTTGACCTACTATATATAGAAACAGATTAATGAATGAGAAACCCTTGTGAGATGCAATGTTTCAAACACTCAATATACAGGCAATACAGGCGACCTCTGGTGGTGAGATGAGGGTTATGCATCTAAATGTGCATGGGACACCCGATCCAAAACCCCCCCCAGCATCTCTTGCCATATGTAAACCCAAAAATGTAATATGACCCTGGCGAAGGCCAGTTTGCAGATGCAAGATGTTGCGTTTTACATTCTTAGTTTTTCAGGTATAAGTGCACAGTAAGATTAGCCAAACTTCACCATTTTTCCATAAGCACCGCTTATTCAGATGTCACTTGGGTAAAATGGGTAAAAACAGTGAGTTTGCATGTTCAGAGTTCAACAAACTTGAATCCGATGGAAAATCCATGAAGAGACATTTTTCGCCTCCTGATTTCACCAAGTGCAGCATGTTCCTGAACCACCATCTTTGTTGATCCTGAAACAACATTCCAGTCAACCAATCAGATTTGAGGGTCAAGTTCACAGTCAAGATTGCAACCAGGGTTAGGTGCTTCTACATCAGTGTTATTCACCATCATTTCCCTCTGATTTTAAGGATAGCTTATGGGTAGGGTTAGGGCTAAATCAGGACATGCTGGAGTGAACATGGAGAACATTCCACAGATTCAGGGGCGCCACCACCTCAATCCGATCCTGTTTGGGAATTATTTTCTTTTTTAAGAATTCTGTTCCTTGTGGGGGTGTCGTGCGGATGAGGGTCTGTAAAAGGTCAGCTATGTCTAAACTAAAATAGATTGCTCCACCTGTTCAAGTTGAGCAGCCGTAGCTTTTGCATAGACCATTCTATCACTCCCAAACACTCTTGATCATTCATCACATTCTGTCTATTTTTACCAGAGCGGTCATTCTCCACTACTTAAGATAATGTTCAGCGGAAACATACTGGCTTGAGTCAGCAGTGCACTTTTAGTTTCTGGTACCTCTGCCTCTGTTTAGTATTCATTGTGAACATTTAACAGATGTAGGTCAAGCTTAGATCAAGACAGACTTTGTGACAGAGCTAATTCGCTTCTCAATGTTTTTGGGAATGGCTCTCACACAGTGTGAGTGTGCCTGCACTTTAGTTTATACACATTTGAAATGGCAAAGTTTCCGATAGAGGGTGAGGAAATACCCATCCAATAACAGTTTCAATAAAAGACTGCTATCACAAATCTTCTATTTTTGGACTATTTCTTGTGTGCTTTTTTCTTTATTCTCCAATGTTTTTAGATGTGAATTTAGATGTGAATGTGTTTTAGATTTGAATTTCTGAATTAGATGGGTTTAACATTTGACTCACTGTTCCTGATTATTTGTTTGTTTTGAGTGGCCATTAAGAGTGACCAGTTCCTGGAGTGTGGGAGTATGTGATTATGTATGCTGGAAACTCCCAGCACCTATTTTAGAAAGTCAATAGATCTCCAGAGCCAAACTTGAGTCAGAGAGCAGAGCAGTGCTATGCCTTTCACTATGCTTTTCTGGGCTTTTGTGCCCTTTCTTATAGCAATTTCGCTCTTTTTCTTTGTCTATCATTCAGGTGGAAAGAGTGGCGTCAGCAAGAAGACAGATGGTGTGAAGGTAGGGTGGAAATCAGATATTCAGTTAAGATCAATGATATTGATAATAGTTTTAATTGATACTATTTGGATTTAAGCCTATAACTTCCTGGATTTTTTTTAATGTTATGTTATATAATAATATATCATAGACAACAATTGACTGTTTTTTGTGTGTTTGAGTGAGTCTTTGAATCATTCAGATAATCGATTCATTGAAAACACACAGGAACAAAACATCACAGCTGATTTTGGAATAGCATACTACTTTCACTATTTCTGCCATATCATGTTAAAGTCCAGTCCTCCAATTCTTTGACACTGGGCCTGTCTGTTGTCCCCCATGCATCCACTTTGGACCTCCTCTCATTCTGTTGCGAAGGTAAACTGGTTTGTTGAATGATTTTTGCCTTTTTGTGGCAGCTCTTATCTGCAGAATGATACCACTGCCTCTGAAGAAAGATTGGTATTTTTGCTCGCTACACTGTCACAAGGACTTGATTGGTAAATCTGTGCTGCTACTGTGAAAAAAAAAAACAAGAGTTTTAGATATTTTTGACCATAAGTCCTGAACCGTACGTCCTTAAGACCAGGGCTGTTCTAGGGTCAGTGAGTATTTGGGCTGGACTTCTGTGGATGTCAGTGAAATGTGAAATGTGCTCATCTGGATGGAGATTAGACCATTTCAGAAAATCTTCTAGGATTCCCCCAGTCGTTTAAAAGACATTCTTAAACCAAAATAAACTACAACTTGCAGCATAACCAATTGCTCTGAATGGTTTTGATTGCGACAACAAGTACCTGACATGAAAACTTAATGAGAAAGGGAAAGTAATTACATTTTTTGAGGCTTGGAAGTCTAACTTTGCCCATTCTTATAACACTGGAATCATTGTATCATTTGACAGTTTTGAGTTTTGCCATATTTTTGAGAATTAGTCCTGCGACTGAGGATGGTGACTTGTACTTAAATACCTGTAACTCTGAGATAATTTCACCAATTTTTTAACTCTCATGTAAGGGCTCAATCTGAGGAAAATGTAGCTTGATATGACAGGGAAAACAGTAGAAATTGTCACTGACCACTGAACCATTGGTCCAGTTGCCTTGAACATTTGCATGCAGTGTTATTTTACTTATTTATCCAAGCTACCATAATTTTCTATGAGCTTATCTTGAAAAACATGGCAGACATTAGCCGATAAAATTCCATTAGTCTTATTATTTAAATATTTAACATTACAAGCTAGTCCTGATATTTTTGCTCCATTCCAACAAAAACAGTGCATAAACATAAAAAAATGCTGTACTTCCCTTGTCTGGGCTGTTTTTAAATTTAGGGCGCATTGTCCTTTTTTTGATGCACACTGTTTGAAAAACCCTTAATATTTTGCAAAACATTCCAGTTCCAATTCTCTTATATTGTAATTGCATACAAGTACAATGAAATTAGATTCAAACCTTACAGTGCATCCACACATAACAGCACAACAGCAACAGGTATAACTATGACACAATAAGTATAACACAATACAATACAATACAATAACTCTGGCAACTGAAGTAAGGTATTGTATGTTAGAATATTGCACATCGTCAAATTGCAGTGGCCCTATGAACAATTAGTGCAAGTATGTCCATTCAAAGTGCAGTTGAGAGTTCATAAGCCAGTGTTTGACAGAATTAATTTCTCGTATGGCTCTGGGGTAGAAACTGTTTCTTGAGTCTGTTTGTCCATGATAAAATGGACCTGAAACACCTACCACAGGGTAGCCGGACAAACAGTTGTTGTCCATGGTGGAATGGGTCTTTCAGTATGTTAGCTGCTCTACTTAGAAAAAGAGAGCTGAATAAGTCAATGCTCTTCTGGGCTGTACTGATGACTGTACTGATGACCCTCTGGAGGACTCTCCTGTCCGCTGCTGAGCAGCTGGCATACCACACAGAGATGCAGTACGTCAGCACACTCTCAACGGCACAATGATAGAAGGATACCAGCTGTTTTCCTTAGAGTATTTTGGCCTGAGGATCCTCAGGAAGTGGAGTCTCTGCTGTGCCTTCTTGACTACTGCGGTGGTGTTGGAAGCCTTGGAGAGATCTGTGGAGATATGTATGCCCAGAAAACTGAAAACAGGGACCATTTCCACAGTCCCTGATAATGTATAAAGACTTGAGGACTACACTGCTCTTCTGGAATTTTATTATGAGTTCTTTTGTTCTTAAAGAGTTCAATATGAGACCATTGTCTGAGCACCACACTGCCAATCTTTGGACTTCTTCCCTATAAGCTTCACCCGTGCTGAGTGTGAGGCTGAAGGAGAGATGTCTAAGGATCTGTTTACACCTGGTAAAGAGTTGTGTTGTTCGGATCACAAGTAGACAAGGCAGACACATACCCGTTTATACCTGGTGTTTTACTTTCAAGCACTTCTGTTCTGATTTCTTCGAGGGGAGGGTCTATGGGAGGGTAAATGTATGGATTTTTTCAGATCTTTCGATCTAATCTTTTGATCTTTCGTGGGGCAGTCATGGCCTAATGGATAGAGAGTCAGACTTGTAACCCAAAGGTCATGGGTTCGAGTCTCAGGTCCGGCAGGGATTGTTGGTGAGGAGAGTGAATTTCCAGCGCTCTCCCCACCTTCAATACCATGACTGAGGTGAGACCCTTGAGCAAGGCACCGTACCCCCAACTGCTGCCCGGGCGCCGCAGCAATGGCTGCCCACTGCTCCGGGTGTGTGTTCACGGTGTGTGTGTTCACTGCTGTGTGTGTGCACTTGGATGGGTTAAATGCAGAGCACAAATTCCGAGTATGGGTCACCATACTTGGCCACATGTCACTTCACTTTAATGGACAAAATTAGCTCACTCAATTTACACATGAACGCACACAGAGACGACACAAAAACATACAGAGAGCATCGGCTATTGTTTCTGCTCTGATAGCCACAAGACCACACCGAATGCTGTGAGTGTGTGTTAAAAATCAAGAATGGCGAGAGAATATTGTGCTTGGTACGTTTTTCATCTTCAAACCAAACTTGGATCTTCAGCCGACAAAGTTTAATTCCCGTCTGGCTAGAGCGCTTCCCATAATGTTTACGCATTAGGTCAGTAGGTGGAGAGCAGGTGTCTTTAGTGGCTGTTCAAACACATTCGACCATGAGAGTCTACACTACGAAAGCAAACCGGTCGAATGCTTTTTCAACTACCTCTGGAAGTGGTTGAAAGTGAACAAGCTCAAAACGTTTTAGACCCCGTTAACACCTGTATTTAGCGCCGCCCACTTTTGATCCAATCAGCCAAAATGCATGTTAATACCAGGTGTAAACAGGGCCAAACAGTCTGAGGGTGATTTGCCAAAAAAAAGTCATTGACGTCCATGGCAAATGGATTGGGAAAACCTAAGTCATTAAGTTTGCTGACCAATTTGCCCAGAATGACTGTGTTAAAGGCAGAGCTAAAGTCTATGAAGAGCATCTTCACATAGTTCCCTTGATATTCATGGACATAAAGGCTCAACAGCACTTGAATATGAATAACTGCAGATCGCAGTTATATTGATATCTTAAAGTGCTTTTATGTCCTCCAGAATAGAGTAGGCTTTACACAAGTGAGAAAGGTGCACATATCTCTAAATTAACTTTTATCAACCAACAGAATGTTTTTTTTTTCATGAGCCCCACCCCCAAACCTACCCTACATTTTTTTTATTTACATCCAAAATTCAACCTCAGAAGGGACCATGACATACACCATTTACAGTGCAGCTGAAGAGCCAATGCCAGCCATGAACCTTCAGCCAGAGGCAGAGGCCATGTCTGTTCCAGAGTCAGTGTCAGCCACTATGTCTATCCTGGAGCCAGCGCTCATTGATCTGTCTGCCCAGAAGTTAGTTCCCACCCTGAAACCCACCTTAAATTTGTTCCTCCTCTGATGGTCACATCTAGCTTGTTAGACTCTCTGGTCCCCTGGTCCTTCCTCCTTCGCTGGCTCTGTCCAGTTCCCTTGCTCCACTTCCTTTGCTGGTTGTGTCCCGTTCTCTTGCTCCACTTCCTTTACTGGCTCTGTCCAGTTCCCTTGCTCTACTTCTTTCACTGGCTCTGTCCAGTTCCCTTGCTCCACTTCCTTCGCTGGCTCTGTCCAGTTCCCTTGCTCCACTTCCTTTGCTGGTTGTGTCCTGTTCTCTTGCTCCACTTCCTTTGCTGGCTCTGTCCAGTTCCCTTGCTCTACTTCTTTCACTGGCTCTGTCCAGTTCCCTTGCTCCACTTCCTTCGCTGGCTCTGCCCAGTTACCTGGCTCCTCCTCATCCTCCTGATCCAGAGGCTCTCAATCCTACAGCTCCACCGGCATGACCACTATCTCCTGGTCTCCCAGATCCACCATGGTCTTCGGAGTGGTGGCCTCCGAGTTTCAACCCTCTGGGTCCACCTCAGCCCTCCAAGCCCATGAATTCACCTTGATCCTTCGATCCCTTGGCTCCACCTTGGCTCGTCAATTCCTTGGCTCCACCTTCGTCTGTCATACCTCCGGTTCCTCCATGGTTACTTCTTCCTCCTTTGCCACCATGGGGGTCCTTAGACCTGACTATCCCTCCATCCCCCAGAAATCCATTATCACCTGCAATTACTGCAATAGTTCATACAAAGTAAAATCCATCATATCCACTTACACACAGGCTTCTCTTTTCCATACAAATGGTGTTCTATATTCCAAGTAAAACCATACGGTTGCTATCATGTATGGAACAGAAAATCTCCCACTTTATTTGGACTTATTGCCAGTAGTGGTCATTTCACATGTAGACTACAGTGATATTACCTGCAGTCGATTATTTCATGTTTTGCAAAAATGTAGGAACCAGGTAGGTTAGTTCTACAGGTACTCCTACGAATGCTTCCTTAAGCCAAGGAATAGACACCAAATTTAAGATGGACTGATTTGAGGAGAACTGTTTTGGACTTTAAGCAGGAGCACATTATTCACATATTCACGGCTGTTCCTCTCATCTCCCTCTGTCAGTTTCATACTGTTTGTTCCTGTCTAACCTCTTCTCATTTCTCTTCCAGAAAAGGAAGTCCAGTTCCAGCACCCAGCTGATGGTGAGTGTGAAACAGGCTCAATCCTGTTGACAATCTGCCACAACTGGCAACCTTTAAAGGCAACCTAACAATGAGCAAAATATGGCTGCCATGGAGCTGGACTTTCTTTTTGTTGATGTTGATGTTACATCACATCTGTAAAGTTGATGCAAATCTGACACATTCGTTATTGCAGGACTGATGTCAAGTCAGCAGCTTGACACCTCTGATTTTCACTAACTCTTTCTTTCTTGAAGTCACAGAGAAAGGAGCTGGTCAACTATGATCATGCATTATGTGATCCTGGCTTTGAAATTAACAATTAAACCCTGAATCTCAATGTATCCTTTTTAGGAATCATCGGAGAGTACCAACACCACAATTGAGGATGAGGATACTAGAGGTGAGACTATCTATCCATCCATCCATCCATCCATCCCACTTCCACATCTCTGATAAATATCCCTCCATCCATCCATCCATCCCACTTCCACATATCAGATATCCGTCCGTTCATCCATAATCCCAATTCCATATCTCTGGAAGATATCCATCCATCCATCCATCCATCCCACTTCCACATCTCCAATAGATATCCGTCCATCCATCCATCCATCCATCCACCCCACTTCCACATCTCCTATAGATATCCATCCATCCATCCATCCACCCAACTTTCACATCTCCAATAGATCTCTGTCCATCCGTCTGTCCATCCATCCATCCCAATTCCACATCTCTGATAGATATCTGTCCGTCCATCCATCCCACTTTCATATCTCCGATAGATATCCATCCGCCTGTCCGTCCATCCTTCTATCCATCTGACTTTCACATCTCTGATAGATATCCATCCATCTATCCCACTTCCACATCTCCAATAGATATCCGTCCATCCATCCATCCATCCATCAACCCCACTTCCACATCTCCTATAGATATCCATCCATCCATCCATCCACCCAACTTTCACATCTCCAATAGATCTCTGTCCATCCGTCTGTCCATCCATCCATCCCAATTCCACATCTCTGATAGATATCTGTCCGTCCATCCATCCCACTTTCATATCTCCGATAGATATCCATCCGCCTGTCCGTCCATCCTTCTATCCATCTGACTTCCACATCTCTGGTAGATATCCATCCATCCATCGCACTTTCACATCTCCAATAGATATCCATCCATCCATCCCACTTCCACATCTCCAATAGATATCCGTCCATCCATCCATCCATCCATCCATCCATCCATCCATCCATCCATCCATCCCACTTTCACATAGATATACATCCATCCATCCATCCATCCATCCATCATCCCACTTTCACATCTCCAATAGATATTCATCCATCCATCCATCCATCCATCCATCCATCCCACTTCCACATCTCCAATAGATATCTGTCCATCCATCCATCCCACTTTCACATCTCCAATAGATATCCATCCACCCATCCCACTTCCACATCTCCGATAGATATCCATCCATCCATCCCACTTCCAGATCTCCTTTCATACCTAAGTATTCACATAACCCCTAACTTGTTGAGTTGCAGCCTGGAATTAAAATGGATTTAATTGGGATTTTTATTATTACAATTATATATGCCTTAACCCTTTAAAAGAACAAAACATTTTTTATTATTCAAGTATTCACCCTTTGCTGTGATTGCCCTGTCATAGCATCATTTGGATGGAGTCCACATATGTGTTCTCTGGTCTGATGAGTCAAAAATGGCACCTTTTCAGCATTGGTAGAAAACAGTGTCTGACAGAAATTCAATGTTGTCCATCAGAACACCATTGATGCATAGTGGTGTTAGCATCTTAATGTGGAGATGCTTTTTATGGGCAGGGACTGTGAAACTTTACAGGAATGTGGGCAAGATAGATGGAGTCAATTATAGGACAATTCCAGAGGAAACCCTGCACAAGTATTGAGACTGAACCTGAATGTCTTAAAATGGCCCAGTCAAAGCCTAGGCCAATATATGGCAACTGCTGATGACCAACAATTGGTGGAACCTGACAGAACTTTTAATAAGAATAAGAAAAGATATACTCATAGCAGAGTGTAAATAGCAGACTCTATTTACACTAAGTGAAAATAGTAGTATCTTTTTGTCCTAACAGCAAATAGTGTCCATTGACCATTGGTTGGTTACACATTTATTAAGCAGGTACCTTTATCAAACGTGACATACTAAGCAGTGATAATGATTACACTGGTTACTACATAAAAGTTGAACTTAATAAGTGAAAATAAAAAAAAAAAATTTAAAAAATGACCCTTATACTGTGGTATCTACCACAATCTGCACCACTGAAAAAACCTTTAAAATATTTATCTTTCTGTTTTTCAGTGAGGAAGCAAGAAATCATCAAAGTAACTGAGCAACTCATTGAAGCCATCAGCAATGGAGACTTTGAGAATTACACGTGAGTTTGGGCAACATTTGTTTTTCATCCAGTCTTTCATCATTTGCATTTGCTAATCATTAAATATGAATGTACTGTAGTGGAGACTGGGAACGGTTGTAACACTTTTTTTTAACGTCTGTAAAGGCCTGTTCACACCAATGATGTTGAACCTTTGACAGCCAAACAGAATCCACCTGATTGAGCTCTTGCATGACCCTCCTACATGAAGAGCTAAAGCATTTAAAGCAGAAGTCAAACTTTCTCCTTCTACTGTGGTTGAACATTCACTCAATAACTGATGCCTTCAAAATGGACCATTTGTATATCCATATAGATTTGATTGCAAAAATAAATTCAGTATAATTTGTCAGGCCACGGTTCCAGTGATGCCAAGATACAGCCTCACTTCCTGTCAGCTACATAAAAAATGCCTCCCTGAAATGGAAATTGTGATTTTAAAAAGCAGATGGCCTCCTGTCATGCTCATGAGGGAGTAAGTTATCGTTTCAAGGTTCCAGACATTCTGCATCTCTTTTCCTGTCTGAATGCTGGTGAGCCTAACTTCCTAGGCTGGTTATAAAATGAGATTTTAAAGAGCTCCACAACCAATAAGTCAATGCCAAGACTTCATTCAATAAGATATAGTATCATATTAATTGGCTGTGTCCGAGACATGCAGCAGGAGGATAATGGTTTAGCCAGTTCAACTACCAAATTACTTCAAATAATCCTGTATATTTGTATGCTTGGATAGAGAAAAAAGAACCATTGTTCATTAGTGTCAATCTGATGAGCTTTAGAAGTGTGTCATCTTTTCAGTGATCCAATAAGTGATGTTTGTGTGCAGGAAGATGTGTGATCCCAGCGTTACAGCATTTGAGCCTGAGGCCCTGGGCAATCTGGTGGAGGGACTGGATTTCCATCGCTTCTACTTTGAAAACTGTAAGCTTAAATATTCATCCACACACACACACACACACACACACACACACACACACACAGGTTTCTTTTGCTATCAAAGTGAGGACATTCCATATGCGTAATGGTTTTTATACAATTGTTTGTACATGTACAAACTGTATTTTCTATCCCCCTACACTACCCCTACCCCTGAGGACTCATGAAATATCCTCATATTTCATGTTTACATCGTAATACCAGTGTAATACCCATGTCATTATACAAATTTGTGTCCTCATAAATCACAAAAACGTGCGCACACACACAAATGAATTAAAAGCAAAATTCCAAATAACATCTGCCTAATGCAATTTGTCCAAGATTTTTATAACGCTAGTTGAATATCAGTAGTAATCTATTCTGTGTGTTATAAACATTTTTACTAGAGTTGGGAATCAAAAATCGATTCCAATTCTGGAATCAGATACTTCAGGTCAGGAATCAGATACTTGTTATAAAATTAAAATTTCGATTCCTCTAATAGATTCCTTTGTCCTTTAAACCATTCAAGCACAAGAAGACTTGTTCGTGGACTTTTTGCACTTGAACGGACAAATACACATAAAAATATGTCAAAACATCCTCATAAACACAGTCGGTTATGTCTTCAGTGAACATAACCAGTTGACCATGAAAACGCATGTGTAACAGTATATTGGATCCGTGCAGCTCTTAAAGTGACAGCAGCCTAATATTCCTGCTGCTGTCTCTATAATAACATTAATCAAACAACAAAAGACAAAGAGAAAATTCACTCGCTGTTCTTGACTAAATAACTTTTCAGACTATATTTGTAATGTATATTTTATTTATAAAGTGCAATGTTATTTTACATTTGATTTCAGTTTCTGAACCTGAATACCTGAAAACACTTTATTTCAATCGTATCTTTGAACAGTTGTATTTAGGCTATTTGTGCGATTGCTAATTTTCTAGCGTTTACTTCTCTTTAATAATGCTTGACATTTATGTTAGTTAGGCTAGTTGATTTATGGTATTCTTAAACCATAGGCAAAAGTTCCTCGTGTAAGTGTTCTTTAGCCTGTTGTTTTTTGTTCATGGGATTCAGCTGCAATAAAATATTTTGCAATAAGAATAAGAAATGTAAATGATATCCAAGTTTGTTTGTTTTTTACCATATTGGAATAGAAATTAAGAATCGGAATCGATAAGAAAATTCAAAGGATTTCCAACTCTAATTTTCACCAATTCTGTTATATTTAGCATTATATTTCTTCGTGACAAGGAGGCTTGAGAGTTAGGATCAAAGTGCAGATCATTGTTTGCGGATATCACAATGACAAAGGATGTGCGTATAACGGCAGCAGAGAGGCAATGCAACAAACATCAGTGCATACAGCGAAATAAAGTGTAACAGTTCCAACACACAAAGTCTAGGCACGAGAAATCAGTCCAAGTTAATCTTTCAGAGCAACAGTGAAACAGGCTGTCCAACTTGCTCCTGGAGGACCACTGTCCGGCAGAGTTTAGCTCCAACCCCAATTAAACACAGCTAATCAAGGTCTTATTAGGCAAGTTGGAGCTAAATTCTGATGGACAGTGGTCCTCCAGGAGCAAGTTTGGACACCCCTGGGCTAGGGTATAAACAGTCCAAACAATCCAAATCAAGGGAAGAAGCAAAAATAATCATGTCCAATAATCATGCCTGATGTCAAAACTCAGGGGATGGAGACCTCTGGTGGTGCTCAGGGGAAGCAACCCGTTCAGAGGGTGTTACATTCATATTGGTGTCAAACGCTGCATATTTTCTGTATATTCACCTTATAAATCAAATAGTTGCTATTGTGTGATCCAAAATATCAGTAAAGTTTCTAATTTGTCAAAGCAGTATGTGATGTGGTGTTCAGTCATGACATCCAGACAATGATTCACAACATTTGGGGATTCAAAATAATACAGAAAAATAAGAAAATATCCAGCATGGACATAACTCAGATGACAGCCTTTTTGCATACTTCACATACTGCATCACCATATGTTGAAGTATAGAAGCCTTTCTTTCTTAAAATGACTGGATCACATCCAAAAAGGCCACTGTTGTTCATCAATATCTTGTTTCTAAACTAAGTTTTTCGATGTTGCACCAGTTGCATTGAAAGTTAAGCTAAAGTCAGACACGTGTCAGATCAAGTGCATTATGCTCCAAGTCATGTCTTTTTTGGTCGTATCATATGTTGTTGAAACATGCTTTGTGGCACATTTTGAAATGTTCTGCATTATTTTAAAGACCTTCAAGGCAAGTGGTATTTTTACAATTAAGGAAGCACTTGCGTTCTCTTTCCCCCCTTGATATTTAAAGAAAAAAACTGTGGTTTGGGAAAATGTCTGCTGAGTATTGTGCTAAAGTTACTTACATTGCACACTCTCAAGATTCAGATCCTCTAAGAATCTGTATCCATACAGCACTATTGAGGCACTATTTATTTGAAAAGGTGATGTTTTTTGTTGTTTTTAACAGTGTGGTCAAAGAACAGCAAGCCAGTTCACACTACCATCCTGAACCCTCATATCCATCTGATCGGAGAGGAGGCCGCCTGTATCGCCTACATTCGTATCACGCAGTACCTGGACACGAACGGAATGCCATGCACTGCCCAGTCAGAGGAGACGCGAATCTGGCATCGTAAAGATGGCAAGTGGCAGATAGTCCATTTCCATCGGTCAGGCTCTCCGTCTGCCATCACTAAATAAGAGAGTCAGGTAAGATGTGTCAAAATTCATTTATTATTGGAGCAAATCATTGAAGATGATTGTATTCTAGTTCTTTTTCTTATTTTTCTGTAGCCCATAGAACCGAACAAAGCTTGTGCAGTTGCTGGGAAACAAATAATTTCCTGCTTTCTAACATTTTTATATTTAATAAAACAAAAACAAAAAAACAGGCGGTTTTATATGATACATGGGCTTATTAGGGTCACTTTTTTTTAGTTAGTGATCTCTCAACCCAATCTCACGGCAATTTGTATGTATTTTACTTGGTGGCTAATTCATATGAATTCGTACGACCTCACTTGTACTTTTTTTTTAATCGTACGTATTTATGAGTTGCCAAATTCGTATGAATTCATACGAATGACCTACCCCTAACCCCGCCCCTAAACATACCCGTCAATGGGGTTTAGACAAATCGTATGAATTCGTACGAGTGAGGTCGTAAGAATTCGTACAAATTAGCCACCTCGTAAAATACGTACGAATTGGTTGTGAGATAGCATTGAAAATTTCATTTTCATTGACAACAAGTATCTAAATATCTTAATATCTAAAAAATGTTTCTTTAACCCTCTGGTGCTGTTTGGCCATTTTTGACTGAAAATTTTTACGTTTCGTTTTTTCCCCCGAATTTTTTACTTCATTTGAATGGTACAAAATTTTGTATTTTGCTCTGTGAAGATTGAAAATTTGAAATGTTTAGAAACAGTTATGGTGTAACAAAGCCTTGAATACTTCATTGAGGGAAAAAACTGGCTTCTTTAGCTTTGAATAACAAGGCACAATATGGTTTTAAGAACTGTCATAGAGTATAAAGTAAGATACACTATATTACCAAAAGTATTGGGACACCCCTCCAAATCATTGATTTCAGGTGTTTCAATCACTTCCATGGCCACAGCTGTATAAAATCAAGCACCTAGGCATGCAGACTGCTTCTACAAACATTGGTGAAAGAATGGGTCACTCTCAGGAGCTCAGTGAATTCAAGCGTGGTACAGTGATAGGTTGCCACCTGTGCAATAAGTCCATTCGTGAAATTTCCTCACTACTAAATATTCCACGGTCAACTATTAGTGGTATCATAACAAAGTGGAAGCAATTGGGAATAACAGCAACTCAGCCATGAAGTGATAGGACACGTAAAATCACAGAGCGGGGTCAGAGCATGCTGAGGCTCACAGTGCGCAGAAGTCACCAACTTTCTGCAGAGTCAATAGCTACAGACCTCCAAACTTCATGTGGCCTTCAGATTAGCTCAAGAACAGTGCGTAGAGAGCTTCATGGAATGGGTTTCCAGCTGCATCCAAGCCTTACATCACCAAGTGCAATGCAAATCGTCGGATGCAGTGGTGTAAAGCACGCCGCCACTGGACTCTAGAGCAGTGGAGACGTGTTCTCTGGAGTGACCAATCACGCTTCTCTGTCTGGAAATCTGATGGATGAGTCTAGGTTGCCAAGAGAACGGTACTTGCCTGACTGCATTGTGCCAAGTGTAAGTTTGGTGGAGGGGGATTATGGTGTGGGGTTGTTTTTCAGGGGTTGGGCTTGAACCCTTAGTTCCAGTGAAAGGAACTCTTAATGCTTCAGCATACCAAGACATTTTGGACAATTTCATGCTCCCAACTTTGTGGGAACAGTTTGGGGATGACCCCTTCCTGTTCCAACATGACTGCGCACCAGTGCACAAAGCAAGGTCCATAAAGACATGGATAAGCAAGTTTGGTGTGGAAGAACTTGACTGGCCTGCACAGAGTCCTGACCTCAACCCGATAGAACACCTTTGGGATGAATTAGAGTGGAGACTGCGAGCCAGGCCTTCTCGCCAACATCACTGCCTGACCTCACAAATGCACTTCTAGAAAAATGGTCAAAAATTCCCATAAACACACTCCTAAACCTTGTGGAAAGCCTTCCCAGAAGAGTTGAGGCTGTTGTAGCTACAAAGGGTGGGCGAACTCCATAATAAACCCTACGGATTAAGAATGGGATGTTTTTGGCAATATAGTGTATTTATGCTTTTGATTATAGTGAAGTAAAAAATACTCTGATCGTGTACAGATATTCTAAAGAAATTACAGATTAATTACTACACTATGGCAGGCATGAGTTTAGGGCGGGACTATCTATTTGGTTGACCAATGAAAGGAGGAGGGTGGGTTTGGGGAAACTGGTTTGATAACATCATCATATATTAACATGTCTTGTTTGGTGTCACTAATGGCGAAGAAATTAGACTTAGAATTATTTGTGAACAGACAATTCTGGTTCTGCAGAGTTCAATTCCAAATCAAACATGCATGAGAATTCTGAGCAAAGTCTTCAGGATTACTTGGAAAAATGACAGGAAGCTGTGTTTGATGAGGGATGAAGCTAAACATAACAGTATTCTGACTCCATTACAGTTTGCGAACTGACCTTTCTCTCTGTTTCTGTCTCAGTCGTCAACATCAGAGTTGCAGGATCACTCGCTTGAGGATGTACAAGCTCCGAGCTTCTCATCTTTTCCTTGAACTTCATTGGCCCTCTGCTTTACAGTGTCATCACATTCACATCAGCATTTATTCCTCATTGCTCAGAACACTTCTTTTATGGATAAACTATGATGAAGCCACTTTGTGCTGTGTGGTATTAATTTTTTTCAGTATATTTGGGTATGTTTACAAAATCAGCCACCATGTTTCGACCATAAGTGTGCAAAAACGTGCTATTTGGGACAAGCATGGAGCAAGTACTACATTCCAACCAAAAGAGATCCTGTTGCCTGTGTTTTATAAAAACGACACGGGTGTTTCGATATATTCTTTTTAACTTTTCTTCAATGCAGTAAACATTTAGGCATTAGTTTTTCAATCTCTCTCTCCTATGCTTGTAATAAAACTCGATTGTAACAATCCTATTGAAAAGGAGACAGCAAAATCTTCAATACATGTTTAGATATTTGAAATAAAGTCAATTCCACATCTACATTTAATGTTTAACTGCTAGGTAAGAATATTGTAATGACTTTTTCATGTGAATAGATATCAACCAATTTTCAGAACTCTTTCTACTGTAGTTAAGCACATTGAACAACAGCGAATTTCAGTATACGTTTAGCCCTTGAAATCAAAGCTGCATCGATAGCACAAAAAAAATAAAAAATCTGCACTGCAAGAACAGATGGATCAAGGGGGCTGAGCAACCCACTCAACGAACTGTTGCTTAAAGTTAAAGATGATGCTGACGGTGGCATTATGCTTTGTGGGGCTACAGTAACTGCATGTGAGACCTTTGCTCCAAGATTTTTTGTTTTCCAGAGCCTGGGTCTGGTGTGGTGTGCTCAGAGCACTTTGATAAAGTTCTTCCAGTAGAGCTGGTATATTTGTTCTTCCTTTTGTATCTTAGGATTCAGGGATTTTTTCTTTTCACTACAAAAGGAAGTCTCTTGAAGTCACAGAAGCTCTACGTTTGATGTCTAGGCTTAACGTCTATTCAAATTCAATGGAAGCATGTTGTTGTTGGAGAGAGAGAGCTTTCAATAATGGGTGTTGTTACCAGTGAGGGAAGTGCTAATCTACTGGTGTTGTTTTTAAAACGCTCTATTTGCTTGACAACAGAAGGCGCTCATCGCTCACAAATGTGCGTTCATATTTATTATCAAGAACAATGGAATCACAGTTGTTAAAATGATTCAAGAAAGAAGGTGGACATTGCTAATTCTACATAGTGATGCTCAGCATTTTAACTTGTTGATATTGTATTCAGACTATTGCAGTTTCTGGGCTATTCAACTCAGTCTTTTTGTCTTATCTAAAAATTTGTAAGGTATATTAACACATTTTGCATCTTATATGCACAGATTAATGTATGTTCAGATTTATTAAACCATTTACATTTTATTAGTAATACTGTATGAGCTGATTAGTCAGATTTGTCAAATAATGCTTAGTATTTATTTTGAAAAACAAGAATGTTGATGTGATGAATGTATGCACGATTTTTTTGGTTATTTGATTCATTTTATCAAAACAAGGTGTACAAATGTTTGGCCATGGCTGTATAAAACCGCTATTCATCAGGTTTGATTGTGTGATATACTACCATAAACAGAAAACCACCTGCAATCTTCACAATTTTATCCGACAAAGATCCACTCGTAATATTTGAACGAGTGAATTATTATTCAACTGTCATTACAGAACTCAATCCTTTTCCTCTTTATTTACCTTCTTAGAAAGACATTTAGAACTGAAAAATAAAATGCATGGAAAACCTTTTCTATGTCCTCTAGTAACATGTTTCATTGTAAACGGCTACTGAAAGACACTTGCTTTGTGGCCTCTTTGATGTTTTTGTCTTCTCTATTGTTTCAGTACAGTTTATGAAAGGCATAGCAGCATTTTGATAGTTTTTTGACGTATATACTGTGTTTTGTTGAGGCATGCTGTTTTTATTGTCAAAAAGTGGGTGGGTATGATATTGTTTTCAGAGTAAAATGTACTTTTTGCAGTTTGGCTCTAATGCAACCGGGCTTATAAATAAAAGTGCTTTACAAAGTGTTGTTGTTGTCATTGTGTATTTGTTGTGGATGATACGGCCTTAAACTTTATTTGGTAACACTTTATTTTTACAGTGTCCCTATTACACATTTTACATGTAGTTACTATATTAATACAGTGAATTATGCATCGTTACATGCAACTAACCCTAAACCAAACCTTAACCCTAACCCTAATTATATAGTAAGTACTCGTCTCCGAAGAAAAGACAATCACAATCATGTTTCCGCAAACACTTTATTTGTAACACTTTATTTTACAGTGTCATTGTTACATATGTTACATGCAGTTACTATAGTAATAACTATGCATGCAACTAACCCTAAACCAAACCCTAATCCTAACCCTATAGTAAGTACATGTAGTTACTTAATATTACTCAGTACTTAAATGTATAATTACAGTGTAACAAAGACCTTAAAATAAAGTGTAACAACACTTTATTTTATTGTTTCATAGTTACATGTTACATGTACTTACTCCAGTAATAACAGTAAATTATGCATAACTACAAACAACCCTAACTTTAAACCTATTGTGAGCACATGTTGTTACTTAATGTTATTCAGTACTTATTTGTGTAATTACACTGTAACAATGTCCTGTAACCCTATATTTTAAGGTTTGTTAGTTACATTGTTACAGTGTAATTACACTAATAAGTACTGAGTATTATTAATTAACAACGTGCTCTCAATAGGTTTAAGGTTAGGGTTAGTTGCTTGTAATTATGCATAAATAAAGTGTAACCACACTTTATTTTGGTGTTACACGTTACATGTACTTACTATAGTAATAACAGTAAATTAAGAATAATTACAAGCAATTAACCCTAACCTTAAGCCTACTGTGAGCACATGTCGTTACTTAATGTTACTCGGTACTTACTTGTGTAATTACACTGTAACAATGTCCTGTAACCATTTATTTTAAGGTGTTTGTTACAGTGTTACATTGTAATTACACTAAGTACTGAGTAATATTAATTAACAACGTGCTCTCAATAGGTTTAGGGTTAGGGTTAGTTGTGCATAAAGTGCAACTAACTTTATTTTAACGTGTTACACATTACATGTACTTACTATAGTATTAACAGTAAATTATGAATAATTAAAAAAAAAAGAAGCTAACCCTAACATTAAGCCTATTGTGAGCACGTCGTTACTTAATGTTACTCGGTATTTACTTGTGTAATTACACTGTAACAATGTCCTGTAACCCTTTATTTTAAAGTGTTAGTTAGTTACATTGTTTCAGTGTAATTACACTAATAACTACTGAGCAACATTAAGTAACGTCATGTGCTCACAATAGGTTTAAGGTTAGGGTTAGTTGCTTGTAATTATTAATTATTTACTGTTATTACTATAGTAAGTACATGTAATGTGTAACGTCAAAATAAAGTGTTACCGGAAACGGAAATTGTCTTTTTTCACTATTGTGATGCTCATCCCAATGAAACTGCTTATTAAAAATGAAAAAAAAAAAAAACTTGATTGGGAACTAATTATTGTCATTTGCTAAATATTATGAGTGCACATTATTATTATTATTTTAAATTATGTGCATTGATAAATAATTTCTAATGAACACTATAGAAATAAGAATTGTCGATTTTGATTTCATAGTGACTTTAATGAAACAGTATGACGAAAAAATGAGACAGTGGACTATACTGTAAATGATGTGGTATGTCAAATATTCTCAAAAGACTAACACCTGAATGTACGGAAGAGGATTAGGGCCAAGCAATAATAAAAAAACAAAACCATCTCGAGATTAAAGTTGTTAAATTTCGAGAAAAAAGTCGTTAAATTTTGAGAAAAAGGTCGAGATAAAATGTTGAGAATAAACTCGTTAAATTACGAGAAAAAAGTCGTTAAATTTCAAGAAAAAGGTCGAGATAAAATGTTGAGAATAAACTCATTAAATTATGAGAAAAAAGTCGTTAAATTTCAAGAAAAAAGTCGAGATAAAATGTTGAGAACAAATTCATTAAAGAACGAATTTGTTCTCATAATTTAACAACTTTTTTCTCGTAATTTAATGACTTTATTCTCAACATTTTATTTTGACTTTTTTCTCGAAATTTAACAAGTTTTTTCTCGAAATTTAACAACTTTAATCTTGAGATGGTTTTATTTTTTTATTATTGCTTGGCCCTAATCCTCTTCCATATGAATGAAATTTGAACAAAAAACAAACAAACTAAAAACACGTACAGATGACAACATTGTCAAAATGATCCCCATTCACACGGATCTGCTAAAATGATTAAAAATGTTGTATTCTGCCACCAGGCCAGTAGTTGGCGATGTCACTTTGTAAAGAAACACTACGTGGCTATAGACTGGACACCATTTTCACAAATTCACGTTTTATGTAGTTTACACAAAGATGAGAAACTTGCACTTTGAAACTGGTTTTCAATTTTTGCTTTTTCAGGCCCCCAAAATGCTGTTGTCGAGTAAATGAATGGCCAAAACGCATACAAACTTTTCAGTTTTTAGTTGAAAATGGTGAACGGCCCCTGAGGGAGTAACTAAAATGTGTTTCCAAACAGAGGCAACAGATGGCACAATAAACATTGAATGCGTCTCAATCAGCTCGCGAGCTCCCTAGGTGGTGAATCAGGTTTTTTTGTGTACACTGGTAAAGACCCAGTAAAGACCCTCTTAACCCTTTTGCGTGTCATTGTGTGTATTCATTTACGCTTAGCACTTCAGAACTTCCGTTAAGGGAACATATTGAGTATCGATGCTTGTTGGTTTTCACAATGCATTGAGGGACTTTTTAGGGAGTGAACGTTTCAGTGCACTAGGAAGGATTGTGGGATTGAGACAGCCCTCAAAATGGCCGACTCCCTCATCAGAGCCCTGACTACTGAACAAGGGCTCTGATTGAGATGCATATTGCACACCCTACAGCACTCAAACTCAATTACTGCATGCAGCTTAATTTCTTCTTATTCTTTTTCTTCCTTTGGACTGAAGTCTATGACAGCCCATAGAACCCTTTGGAGGAAAGTTATGAATTTAGCAATCTGTCTAAACTTACACCATAACAAATTTGCAGTCTCTATAACTCAAAAAAAAAAAAAAAAAAATTATGGCGGTAGACTACAAATTAGCTATGGCACAATAGACCGCTATTGTGCCAAACTTTCCTATGTATGGATCCAGAGGTTTCTTTGATATGCCAAGTCCTATGCAGTTTCAGAACAGCACCACCTACTGGTTAAGAAATATGAAAAATACCTCTTTGCTTATAATATTCTAATAGTTTGGTCTAAAATTATGAAACCGTCTCTCTTTTTTTTGGTAATAAGGCATTCTTTGTTTTAATGTATAATGCCAAGAGATACATTTTAAGTGTTTTAAGTGATATTGTGCATGAACAACAACTGGAATGCAACAAAGACAGGCTTTTACTTCTGATGTTGTGAACTATGCATAATGTTATAATGGTTACAACAGGCAGTTTGCAAAAAAATTGAGGCTAGGTTTCAACATCTATTTTATTGCACATCTTAACTGTACTGATCAAATCTGTGGACAGCTACTGATTTGTTTGCCTATTACAGTATGTACAAATCAGTACAGTATACAATACAGTTTACAGTATATATTTATATTTGTACATAATTCAATACCATCTCAGTTGAGCCTGTGAAACTATGGGCTTTATTCGGGCTGAAATAGTTGCCAATCAACCCTCTTTTAAAAGCAGATTTTTATAGATAGTAGTAAAATACTTTTCATTTACCAACATTTTCAATTTTTCTCAAAATACAAAGCAAATTTATGATGAAGAAAAGAAAAGAAAGAAAGGAAAAAACTGTTCCCCAGCACCACCCTACAAAAATAAATGTAATATTTGATGAACCAGATGGTAATGGGCGTTTTTTTAAAGATGGATAATACAAAACTTTACATAAGTTAAGACAAATCACTTCGGCAACTTGTCCAATGAATTCATGAGTTTTCCGAGAAGTACTGGATATCATACGGTCCTCAAGACCCTGGATCAGTGCAGTTGTTGATCTGTTCTGGGTTCAGGCTCCGAGCTTCAGCGATGAGACGCTTGCACTCCCACCATCCACTGACTGACTTCAGAAACATGGTCGACCATGAGGCCTCTATGGATCTCATCAGCTGCATCCCAGTTTTTTCTTTTCAGGTCTGAAACGAAGCACATCTAGCAGGTTTTTCCTAAATTTTGTCAACTTTTACCAAGCTAGACAACAGCAGTCTAAATAAATGAATAATGAGCTTCAATAATGTCCTAAAACAACACTGGGAAAACTTCTCAAAGGGATAGTTCACCCAAAAATTATCCCATGATTTACTTACCCTCAAGCCATCCTAGGTTATATATTTAAAAATATGCTGGCTCTTCCAAGCTTTATAATGGGAGTGAATGGTAACAGAGTTTTTGAAGCCTAAAGCTCACCCATCCATCATAAAAGTAATCCAGGTCCAGGGGGTTAATAAAATGCTTTCTGAAGTGAAGCGATGGGTTTTTGTAAGAAAAATGTCCATATTTAAAACTTTATAAACTATAATCACTGGCTTGTGATGATAACGCAATGAAATATGAGAAATTGTGCGGACATCATTTTTGACCAGGCTGTCATACAAAGAAATTATGAACACATGCAAAAACAAGAGAGAACCAACAAAATATTAATAACTGATCATGTGGTAGTCAATTTTGCCTTTTTGGCCAAAAAAAATTTGTAAGATGAATACTTCAACCAAGTTTAGAGAGTCATTGAAAACAAATATCCCCTCCGGACATCACTTTAGGCCACTACTGCACACATAACTGGCTAAGTTTACAACCCTTGTTCTGCAATGTTTTACGACTGAACCAGTGAATGGAAGTGAACAACACTGACTCACCTTGGGACAATCCATGCATCCTATGTTTAACCAAAGGAGAGAGTTTCCCACTTTTCCACATGTCCTCAAAAAGCTTCAGACGCCTTTCTACATCATCACAGATCTGTTTCTGAAAGAAAAAGACAACAGGAACATAAATGTCCATAGCTCCATTACACCTGCCTGGATGTTTCTAGTGTTTTCTAGCCCAACTGTGGTTGGAGCTAAAGTTTTCCGGAGCAGGATTGGACCAAAATTGAGAAAATGTTTTTGATGTTTGTTTCTTGTAAAGACTCTAGATATTTGCTATATGTTTTGTGATTGATACAATTGTTCCATTTATTTACACTTGTTTTTTATTATTAAAACCCTAACAATCAATTTCCTTCTTATGAAACTGTGCAGAACCATAAATATTTCTTACTCCATTTTTTCCCCATTCTTCCTGTTTTTCCCATTGGTTTATGCTCTGAACTTTATTTTCAACATGTCACACAGTGAGTTTACCTTCACAGTATGTCTACATGCATTCAATGCCCAATACAGAGGTTCTTGCACATCTTCAATGCATGGCTCTGTCTCCAGCTCTACCGCCTCTGCCGTTCCATCTGAGGGAATTCTTGGACACATGGAAGGTGGAGTGACGCTGTCCATCGGAGGAGGAATTATTCCCCGGGGAGGGGTCACACTCGCCACTGGTGTGGATTGCATCTCTGATCCTGAACCTATATGGGCATAAATAATTTAGGTAACACTTTATTTTGAAGGTCATTCTTTATTTTGGTTAGACTTTCTATTAGTTATTAGTGACTTGTCAACTACATGTCAACTAACTCTCATTAGAGTATTAGTCTGTCTGCTTAATATCTACTAACACTTTATTTTGATGCTCCCAACACACATTCTACTGACTATAAGACACTTTGCAACTACATGTCACCGTATTCTACTAACCAAAACCTCAATACCTAACCTTAACAGTCTACTAACAGTCTACTAATCTTCATTTGTGTTCAAAAGTCTTATGGGTTTGGAACAACATGAGGGTGAGTAAATGATGACAGTATTTTAATTTTCAGGTGAACTAACCCTTTAAGCTAATTTACATTTTTGTTAATATTTTGAGCTGTAATGGTTAGAGTAAAAATTCTTCTTAATTTAATTATTTATTATACAATTATTGAGATGGACTGCCCCTACAGATTTTATTGTAAGATTAATTGAGATTAATTGCACCTATAATATTATTATTAATCAAGATTAACCAGACAAATTTGTGATGAATTAGTTATTTTAATCAAATCAAAGGCCTGGAAAAGATTAAATAATCCATACAGCAAAAACACAATTAATCATCTGTTGCAAACATGTAAATAGGTGGATCAAGATGTAGATAACAACATTTAATATGGAGGATAAGCTTGACCTGTAAGTTGGGGAGCATGAACCCTCTTGTTGAGAATATTCCGCTTCGGTCCACCTGTATCCTTCTGCAAGCCATAGGAAAACTGCGGTGGGTCGTTCCATCCATGCTCCTGATTACCTGTGCAGAAAACAACATGATGAGTGAGTGAGGTTCCTTGCATATCTTACCATCTATGCTTCATAAAAAAGATTAAAAAAATAAAGCCCAAGCCCAAACACCAGCTCATCATGCTACTGTGTCCTCATCACACCCCTGCTTCTGCCTGATTTTTCACAAGAGAAAGTGAAAACAAGACTGATCCTGGTGTCTCGTAATTGACCCTTCGCAAAGACCCACCCCCCTTAGTTACTGTTGCTTTGTCCGACAAGCCATGGTGCTGTCACGCCACACGCAGTGAAAAATACATCGTGGAGCAAAGAGGACACTGACAACACGTTGAGAGACAAGACAGAGCAGGTTACTTATGACATTAAGTTCACCGAGGGTAATCTTCTAACTCCTGACTGCTTTGTCAGACAAAATGGCGGATTCGGTGTTATGACTGGTTAGATTGCTTGTCAATCAAACTCCCGGCGAAGGGTCAATTGTGAACCCTAAGCCAATTTATTCTTTCTCCATGCTGTATTAAGCAGGGCTCCAGACTACGCCTAAAACGGTCTCATTTGCGACCAAAAATATTAATGCAATATTTTTAAAAGTGAAATTTTTCCTGAGATCGTCACTGGCGACAATACAAAATATAGCTGCAAGCAACAATTAAGGGGCCAAGCACAGAGAAGGCACGATAAGTCATGCCATCATGGCTGGGAGCATCAGACCAACTGCAACTATGAGCAATTAAAGACATATTAAAATGATTTTAGGCAAAATGGCTGAATGGTTTATCAGTTTTTACCAATAGGTGGCGCTGTGACCAAATTGATGTGGTATGGTCAGAGTAAGGTGACAATGACACATGCATAGTTTGGTGTCAAAGAATTGCAGAGATACAGCCTCAGATTCGTTTTGGCATCATGCCATCAAATTTGTTGATGCAGCATATAAAAAACGATTTCTTCTATCGAAATCCATAACTTTTTCCAGCATGGTCTGAAGAAGATACAATTTGATTTTGGTGAAAGTCGGACAAGTGCTCTAGGAGGAGTTTAAAAAAGTTTTTAAATAAAATCAAAATGGTGGACAGGAAGTTTTGCCGACTATGGCAAAATTGGTATCTATGTTCTCTGCATGACCCAAGGAATCTATTAAGACCTATTAAAAGTTTCATTACAATAGGCAAAACCAATCAAAAGTCATTAGCATTTTTGTAAATTTTATTATAACTTTTGACCACAAGGTGGCACAGCCCAAAACATTTTGAGTAACTTCAGGGCATGGTGCCAAAGACACATACCGAGTTTTGTAATGTTATGCCAATGCATTTGTTAAATAGCATTTTACAACAAAATTCAAAATGGCCAATATGGGACAATTGGGTATTGTTCAACTTGGCATGCTGCACCAAATCTAAAGAGTCTAAAAATGTCAACTTTTAATATCTCCTGACCACTAGGGTCGTGCATGTACCCTCAGGTCATCGCTGTCATAACATAAACCAAGTTTAGTCAGAATAAGCTAAAGCGTTGCGGAGATATAGCCTCATGTCTATTTTGGTGTGCACAAATTTGTCGAATTCATTCATAAGTTATTAGTGAACGGTTTAAAGAATCAACTTGAATTCCATGACTTTTTGTCGGCATGGTCTGAAAATAATCTGGTTCAATTTTCATGAAAATCGGATGAACGGTCTAGGAGGAGTTAAAAAAAAGTTGGTTTTTCAGAAAGCGCAAAATGGCGGAAAAATTTTGCAATCGAATTATCTTGAGCCAAGGAATCAAAGGAAAAAAAGATTTTGTTTCAAGCCCTTATGGTTAAAAAGGTATTAGCATAAACATGAGTGCAAATTTGGACAGTTGGTGGTGCTAGAGCGACTGAGTTAGAGACTACAACATTTAAAAAAAATTTGCATGCCTTTTTACCTGTATGTTCTGTGATGAGTAGCCTATCACATCTTTTGTTGTGTTGAATTAATAAAACGAGATAATGTGCAACAAAGTTTCAGTGAGAGAGAAAAAACACAAAAAACGTTTAACTCACTAAATTTGAGCGCCAAAATACACAGGCATGTGCACACTGATGTAAACAAGCTCATGGTGGAACAAGCGGAGACACACAGAATGAAAATGCACATTCAATCTCTGGCAGTAGATGCCACTGACGGAACAGCAGAAATGCAGCGGTTACCCCGTAACCTCCGCAAACAAATGTTTTAATTGAACATTCAGATCACCACCAAATATTTAAATAATTAAACTAATAATGAAAAATACTTCTAAAGCATTTATTAATCTTACTTAATGTTCATTTCAACATTTAATAATAGATTATTAAAATCAAAGGATGTATCTGTATTATTTAATGGACCTGAGCTAACATGAACTAACAATGATCAGTTGTATTTTTATGTAATAACTAAAACTAAGAATAACTTATAACAAATGTAGCTATTGCTCATCATTAATGTTAGTTAACTAAAGTTAACTACTGAGACCTAACTGTAAAGTGTTACCAAAGACTATACAATAACACAAGACGTGTCACTCCTGTTGTTTTGAATGGGAGAAAGTGCAACACGCAATATGGTGGAATAAGTCCCGCCTTATAAATAAGAGCCAATCACCAATTGGTAAAGTCATTGCGTCACTGCCGTGGCCGTTAGAAGCTCCGGCTCCTATAGAAACAGTCAGACGCGCGCCTCTGAAATGAGGCACAAGAGACGCGCATTTAGGTCTGCGCATGCACATTAGCCTGATCCAGCCTGAAAAATACCGTTTTTAGTCATGATTTGAGCGTTTAGAAACAAAATTTAAGAGACAGTTGTTGTCAGATTTCATTGGTGATTTCAAATATGTAATTTAATCGAAAGCTTGGCAAACAGTTTGAGTATTTGATGTTTTCCCATTTAAAGAGATAGGAGCTGCACTTGAATGCCAGAGAGTTGTTTCTAAGATGCCCACTGAGTAAAATGACTTGTCTTGACTTCTTTCAATACCGTGATAATACCGTATACCGTGATAAAAGCTTCAGCAATATCTGATTTTTTTTTTATTATTATTATGGTTGCGAACATTACAAAGATGATGATTAATGATATATAATTTTGTATATAGTATACAACATGTATCAACATTATGTTCAATGTCATCTGAACATATAGAACAAAAAAAAATGACATTAATTGCAAACAGAAAAAGATAAAGAAGAAAGAAAAATTATAAGAAGAAAGGAAAAGAAAAAAAAGTGTAAGATATTAATTTACATTTCGATTAGAGTATACAAATTAAAGTCATTACAAACTGAGGTTGTTCTTCTTGCTTTCTTATTTACAGAGGATGAAACAGTGTTAAGGTACATTCTAAATTCTTTCAAAAAAACAAGAAAAATTGGTTTGTTGTTAGTGAATTACATTTATGGATATAGAATTTGCCAAGAAAATAAATTAAATTTATAACAAACCAAGCTTTGTTTTTATTAGAATCAGAATCAAAGTGGCCAAAAATAATATCTTTAAAAGTTACAGATATATCTTGTTGGATATTAACTTCAATAAATGTTTCAATATCCATAATTTCCATAGTTGTTCAGTATAGAAACATGACCAAAATAAATGATAGACAGTTTCTGTGTGCACTTGGCAAAATGAGCATCTTGTATCAATATTGGTTTTATATTTAATCATAAAATATTTAGCAGGGTAAAATGTATTTATTATTTTGAAAGACACTTCTTTTACTTTATTGGTAAGAAAATATTTTTGTTGTAAAGTTGTAAAGATTGCAGGAGATATTGAGATAATATCTTCAAGAAACAGGTATCTAACTTTCTTGTTTCTATCTTTTTTTCCTGAAAAACATATTTTACCTATAGGAGTGTCTATAGGAAAGTGTCTATGGGAAAGTAGTAGTTATAGTAGTAGAGTGAGTGTAAGTCTTAAAAAGCATACAGATTACTGTTGGTATCGCTCCCATAACTATGGCAAATTCTTTGGGAGTAACTGGTACATTGTAATCTGAAAGAAATTCAGCGTAAGTCATTAGTGAACCTTTGTTGTTAAAAAGCTAACAAACTAAAAGTAATCCGTTATTAAATCACTGATCAAAAAATAAAGTTCTGTTTTTGTATAAAATATTTTGATTGTCCCAAATAAAGAATTTATGGGGAGTGAAATTATGTTTATATATTAAATCCCATGGCAAAAGTACCTGTTGGTGGAAATTTGAACGTTTGATAGGAATTTTTGATAAGTTACAGTTGCACATCAATAAAAATACCTCCAATATATGAAAAAGCTTGTTGAGGGAAGATATTCCAGATGGATTCAGCAATATCTGATACCTTCATACTTTTATATTATGACTTTATATTATTTTTGTAACTTATTTCAATACCGCGATATACCGTGATATAAAAGCTTGAGCAATATCTGATACCTTCACACGCCTACAGTGAAGTGACACGTGGGTCACATGACAATGACAACATGACGGATGTAGTACATCCGAATTACAATCATAGTACACACATAGTACACACTTTAATTTGTATCTTACCTTTTTAACCCTCACAAAGTAACACAATAAGTACACAGTATGCAGGACCACAGCAAAATATGCATTGAAAGAAAGAGCAGAAGAAAACAACACTTTTCTGTGTTCACAGTGAATCGCACTGAACTTTACAATGTTGGGCTGGTTAGATCACTTTGGTCGGGTTTGGTTTCAGGCTGTGTTTGTAGTTTCATTGTATGGTCGTGTATCTTTAACAGAGACATTAAACACCCGATGCCACGTCACGAGCTGTCAAATGCAAACACTCTAATACTCTAATACAAATTTCTTTAATAGTCAATTAGCATTAAGTTGATTATTATTCTATCACACTTTTCTGCATTAGCCATCTCTCCTGTCCTTGTTTATAACTCCCAGGAAATATGTCAAGAAAAGTTCCTAATTAACGTATCCGGGAATGAATGAGATGGACGAAAGACACCGCGATGTTAACATTAACTTCTGCTGTCACTCACACGAATGTCATCATATGCGAGCTTATAAATTAAATGGTTTATATACATGAACCACTGTTGTTTCTGTGCTCTTACCTGGTTTAACAAACCGATCGCTCATAGCAGCCTAGAGACTCCAGCAGCACCAACACTGTGAAAACTGTGAGTTCAGCAGCATTTCATCACTGCTAATGTCAAAATAAAAGTCACCGTTTAAAAAAAATATAAATATATTTGTAATTAAATATATTACATATACATATATGAATACTATATATATTTGAATGTACAGTGTGAGTACAAGCACTCGGGTTACATTAAAATACGTAATTCTGCTGTTTTTAGCCTTTATTATCTTCAGTCAATACATGAATTCACCACCTACTGTTGAGAGTAGTGAAAACAGTTTTGTTTTTTGTTAATTTGTTTTTTTACAAAAAAAAAATCCAATTGAATTTCTATGGAGTCCCGCACATGACATGCAAGAAAAAAATAAATGAAATTGTGCGCACGATTTACTATTTCGTTCCCTCGATTTATAAATCATGCCATGATTTACAAATCGAGGGAACGGAATAGTAAATCGCGTGCACGTTTTAGTAAATCGAGGGAACGAAATAGTAAATCGCGTGCACGTTTTAGTAAATCAAGGGAACGAAATAGTAAATCACGCGCACGTTTTAGTAAATCAAGGGAACGAAATAGTAAATCGTGCGCACGTTTTAGTAAATCAAGGGAACGAAATAGTAAATCGCGCGCACATTTTAGTAAATTGACGGAACGAAATAGTAAATCGTGCGCACGTTTTAGTAAATCAGGGGAACGAAATAGTAAATCGCGCACACGATTTAGTAAATTGACGAAACGAAATAGTAAATCGCGCGCACATTTTAGTAAATTGACGGAACGAAATAGTAAATCGCGCGCACGTTTTAGTAAATCAGGGGAACGAAATAGTAAATCGCGCACACGATTTAGTAAATTGACGGAACGAAATAGTAAATCGCGCGCACGTTTTAGTAAATCAGGGGAACGAAATAGTAAATCGCGCACACGATTTAGTAAATTGACGGAACGAAATAGTAAATCGCGCGCACGTTTTAGTAAATCAGGGGAACGAAATAGTAAATCACGCACACGATTTAGTAAATCGAGGGAACGAAATAGTAAATCACACACACGTTTTAGTAAATCAGGGGAACGAAATAGTAAATCGAGGTAACGAAATAGTAAATCACGCACACGTTTTAGTAAATTGAGGGAACGAATTAATAAATCATGCGCACAATTTAGCCTACTAATTTTTTCCTGCATGTCATGTCTGTGGCTCCATAAATTTCAACCAGTGAAAATTGTGGAGGCAAATTTGTAAAAAAAATTTGGACCAATTATTACATGTGGAATAATAAAGTGATGATGATAATAATAATAATAATAATAACAGAATATTTCAAAACTGAATTTTGGAAGGCAAATTATTAATTTTAATGATGTGAAATTGAAATTTGTCAAATGTTTTCAACTGAAATAATCACTACTTGAAAAACATGTTAAATTGTAACCTGTCAAAATACAAGCACTGTTATTGCAATGTTTTTTATTAATTAGAGCAAATTAGTTCACTTATTTCATTTATTTGTATTAAAATTTTGTCGTTTAAATACGTCAGTTTAAACTACAGCCATGCTAAAAAAACAGCAGCGCAATTGTGTGTGTTTTACTTTTATACAACCAGTGGTCAATTTGTAAAATAAATAAATGAAAAATAAATAAATCATTCAAGGAGGTTTTTGCTGTATGTGTTGTCAACAAGATGGCATCTGGCAGGGGGTCCGTTTGAGGGTCATTCCTGGGATTTGATAATATTTCATTCCCCCAAACTTTTGGTGGTTCACCAAAATGAATTTCACCAAAAATAAATGTTAAAAGCTTTTAACAATACTTTGGTATGTCCATTATAATTAATACAAATAATTATTGCATTTAAATCATTGTTATCATAAAATAATGTCTTATTTCTATGGTACACTAAGCATTTTGTCATGTACCTGAGGCAGTGAATTTATACTTAGAAAATATTTAACAAAATGTGCACAGTGACTATAATTTTGGGCAAAATTGTGTTTATTTCTGTTATTTTTTTGTAAAGTTATATCCCTCAGTCTGAACTCAACCCCGTCACGCCTATAATAATTTACACTCCACCCGTATGTGACATCATTTACCAGAAATGCCATCATTCAGGTCTCTTTAACAGATGGTAAGTGTATCATACTTTTTATTCATATTTTTGAGGCATATTATATTCAGGGAAGGGTACTGTCAAGCTTAACAGCTCAACCACATCACATAAAATTAAGACTGAAAATTATTATTTTTCAAAATTTTATTTTAATCCATAAGTATATACAATGTACTTAATTAATTGCTACCATCTATGGTCTATTCCCCTACACTGCAAGAGAAGCAGTGGCCATTTTGAGCGAAAAACCTCAAGACAGATTTCACTTCATTTATCTATTATTTTAATGAAATATATATAAAATAGTCATGGTTTCAGTGAAGATATACTTACCAAAGTCATGACAACTCATTTTATAGAATACAAAATAGAATATTTGATGTAATGTGTGCACTTAAACATTGACAAGCGTGTCAGAAATGGCAGCGAATCAGCAGCAGAAAGACTGTGTTGTCTATGCAGATCTGGGCACAATATGAGAGAGACAAAATTAAAATATCTCCCTTCAAACCTGTTACAGTCTTCAACCCCATCACACTATTCTCAAACGTATCACATTAATAGATTTTTTTTTTTTTTAGAAAAAATAGAAATTAGAAATTAAGGCATTTCTTGCTGATTACCACCTGACATATTAACGACTAACACAATAAAATTTTGGTTTTAGTATAAAAAAATTTTTTTTCAACAATTTATCTATTTTTAACTTCAGTCCAATAAAAATGTGAAAATAATTATCATAAATGTTACATTTGTAGTTATTAAATTGTTATGAGGGACACATGAGCAGTAGGTAGATGTATGTTTTATAGCAAGGTTTGTGTAAAATCCTTTTAAAACAATTTCATTTTGTCTGTTGGGTTGAGAATAAAAGGTGTTTAAAACAAATGTGAAAGAAAAAAAAAAAAAGAAAATAATAAAAGGTCTTTAATGCCTGAGGTGATATGTGCCTAATGATGTGGGGCATTTAGAAAATGAATTACTTATATGTAGTTTAAATCAAAGTTGGAATATTACTGAATCGCAGGAATGACCCTTGAGAGCATTTTGGGTTAGAGCCACATGTAAATCTTAAAATTTTTGGTGATGTGAAAGTGTTTTTATGCTTTATAAATCTATTTGAAGTGGTTTGGAGCTTGTTTCGAAGTTCACATGATTTATGCAAACGACTCGTACTATTTTGAATGCCGACGGTTTGTCGATAGATGGCAGTAATTTGGTGAACTAATGAAAGAGTCTAAGGTTTAACTGATCTCTGGTCAGTTTTATAATATAAACTCATTTTAAATTAATTGTATTACATAATTACATTTAATAATTTATTTAATTATATGGAAGCCACAGCCATGTCAACTTCAAGGGACTGTTCTCCCGAAAATGAATATTTTGTCATCATTTACTCGCCAAAATCCCTTTCAACGAAAATCTGTTCACTCGGCGGCCACATTTGCAACGCCTCCGACCAGTTGTTTTGGGCATCCAAGTCCTATCTATTTGAATGGGAGAATCCTGAAATCTCAAAAACTGCTTGGCAAACTCATAATTAAATAACATATTTCAAAATCAGCAACAAAATCTGACATGAACTGTCCAGTAAATAATGTTTCTTATGCTCAAATAACGTTAAAAAAGCTAGACGAAGTTTCTATGGGAAATCAATCAGCGATTGGCTATTTTACTTAGAAGGCGGGGTGTATTCCATACGGAAGAGGATTAGGGCCAAGCAATAATAAAAAAATAAAACCATCTCGAGATTAAAGTTGTTAAATTTCAAGAAAAAAACTCGTTAAATTTCGAGAAAAAAGTCGAAATAAAATGTTGAGAATAAACTCGTTAAATTACGAGAAAAAAGTCGCTAAATTACGAGAACAAATTCATTAGATTATGAGAACAATAATTTAACGAATTTGTTCTCATAATTTAACAAATTTGTTGTGGTAATTTAACGACTTTTTTCTCATATTTTAACGAATTTATTCTCGTATTTTAACGAATTTGTTCTCATAATTTAACAACTTTTTTCTCGTAATTTAACAAGTTTATTCTCAACATTTTATCTTGACTTTTTTCTCGAAATTTAATGAGTTTTTTCTCGTAATTTAACGAGTTTATTCTCAACATTTTATCTCGATTTTTTCTCGAAATTTAACGAGTTTTTTCTCGTAATTTAACGAGTTTATTCTCAACATTTTATCTACACTTTTTTCTCGCAATTTAACGAGTTTTCTCGTAATTTAACGAATTTGTTCTCATAATTTAACAACTTTTTTCTCATAATTTAATGAGTTTATTCTCAACATTTTCTCGACTTTTTTCTCGAAATTTAACGTGTTTTTTCTCGTAATTTAACGAGTTTATTCTCAACATTTTATCTCGACTTTTTTCTCGAAATTTAACGTGTTTTTTCTCGTAATTTAACGAGTTTATTCTTAACATTTTATCTCGACTTTTTTCTCGAAATTTAACGAGTTTTTTTTCTCGTAATTTAACGAGTTTATTCTCAACATTTTATCTCGACTTTTTTCTCGAAATTTAACGAGTTTTTTCTCGTAATTTAAAGAGTTTATTCTCAACATTTTATCTCGACTTTTTTCTCGAAATTTAACGTGTTTTTTCTCGTAATTTAACGAGTTTATTCTCAACATTTTATCTCGACTTTTTTCTCGAAATTTAACGTGTTTTTTCTCGTAATTTAACGGGTTTATTCTCAACATTTTCTCTCTACTTTTTTCTCGAAATTTAACGAGTTTTTTCTCGTAATTTAACGAGTTTATTCTCAACATTTTATCTCGACTTTTTTCTCGAAATTTAACGAGTTTTTTCTCGTATTTTAAAGAGTTTATTCTCAACATTTTATCTCGACTTTTTTCTCAAAATTTAACGTGTTTTTTCTCGTAATTTAACGAGTTTATTCTCAACATTTTATCTCGACATTTAACAAGTTTTTTCTCATAATTTAACGAGTTTATTCTCAACATTTTATCTCGACTTTTTTCTCTAAATTTAATGAGTTTATTCTCAACATTTTATCTCGACCTTTTTCTCGAAATTTAACGAGTTTTTTTCTCGTAATTTAATGAGTTTATTCTCACCATTTTATTTCGACTTTTTTTCAAAATTTCAGGAGTTTTTTTCTCGAAATTTAACAACTTCAATCTCGAGATGGTTTTATTTTTTTATTATTGCTTGGCCCTAATCCTCTTCCGTAATTCCACCATTTTGCGCATTGCAGTTTCTCCCATTTACAACTAATATGAGTGAACCATCTGTCCAAATCTGTATGATTTTCTTTTCTTTCTGTTGATGGTAGCCATTGACTTCCACAGTATTTTTTTTTCCTACAATAGAAATCAATGGCTACCGTCAAGGCATCAACTGTTTGGTTGACCAACATTTTTCAAAATATCTTGTTTCGTGTTCAACAGAAAAAAAAGAAACTCATACAGGTTTGGAACAACTTGAGATTGAGTAAATTATGACAATTTTCATTTTGCCGTGAACTATCCCTTTAAGACGCACCATTACCTGCAGCACTGCATGATGCCCAAGTCCGAAACAATCATTAAATAAATTTAAGTTTTTTTTTTTTTTTTTAAGAGAAATTTTCACAGAACTCCTCTAACATCGAATCTGCATTTACATTTGCATGTTATAAAAAAAATAAATCACCATCATGTTTACATTATATACTGACAAGTTGGTCTTAGAGAGGATTTGGTGATACAGTACTTAATCTTTGAGTGCAAGATGTTTCAGAGGTCCTGCTCAACATGCATACTCTGCGTAAAGGAAGGACCAATAATTTCATACAATGTCTTAAAATTCAGTCGTTGACAGTATAAATACACATTTGACTGCTTTAAGATGCATACATTTGGACAGAGTTATAAATTGATTACAATTTTATTAATATAAATTAGTTTAGTTATTCAATATATGTCACGTATAGTTACGTATTTGTACCTTTTGCATTTCCACTTCAGCAAACAGCTCAGCAGATGTGATGGTCAAAATACCCTCAAATGATTTTATTTCACCTCAGTAAACTGACACTATAATTACACTAACAGTAGACCAGTATGTACATCCAATATCTCACAAGAGTTACACATTCCAATAAATCCTTGTCTGTATACCAAAATGAATGGTTTATTTATAATTATCATCATCATTTATGACTGGATGGACACCAAATTAGTCTCCATCATTCCCACAGGTTGCAGAGTAGAAAAAGTAAAAGTAAAACAAACATGGCTAAACCCAAAAGCACCATGACACACCTCTCACAACGAAATACTGCATAACAGTAGCTCAGCTCTACTTCCACATACAGTGACGCCCATTGCCTCTTCTGTCGTCGAATATTCAGGCTCTTCCTCCTCCGATTCAGTGCTTCTTCACCAACATCCGGCGGTTGGAAACTCTCAACAAGAATCTCATGTGTGAAGCAACTAATCTTCAATGCCAATTAACTCTCCAAAATAGAACAGAAATCCAGTAAACAGCACTAAACCAGTCCATCTCACTTTATAATCCCGTCAGGGGAAAAAGCAACAAAGACCAGGTTCTCTTCCTATACCTGTCACATGTTATTTCCCGGTTGAAGAAACAAACGAACAAACAAACAAAGTAGATTAGATCTCTATGTATCCTGTGAAACAGAAAGAAACATGCCACCAAGAGCAAGAGAACATTTGCTGAATTGAGTAATTTTTTGTGTGTGTTTTTAATCCGAACTCAGAGGCGTATAAGAGAGGCTGGTGCGGACACAGAAGAGCGCCAAGCTAAGTTAGTCAATGTCCATTTCAGGAAGTTTGGCCTCTGTGGTTTCTGGGGCGGCTCGGCCCTTCTCTGGACTGGCCGGTTGATCCTCTGAACCCTCCTGTCCGTTAACAGGCCCGTTCTGTTCTGCTGGCGTCTCCTCTTTTGGAGGCTCCACTTTGGGCTTAGGTTTGCTGACAACATGATTGCAAGCAGAATACAGCTCCTGTGTTTAAATGGTAAAAAATTGCAGTTAGAAGATTCATTTCTAAGTTTTTTGGGGGGGTTTTCAAGGACTACAATCAGAGATCTCACTTATATCTTTCAAATTCTAAAAAAGGTTGATAAATAAAAATAAACTAATAAAACAAAATGGTACAAATGAAGTGCAGCACATGCAATGACTGTGGTAACTTTAACCACTGAAAGGATACTACGATAAAGATATCGCTTTCCTTATTTCAAACTGATTTCTCTTCATATATTCCCATGAATATATGATTGACCTGAAGAATGAAAGCTGGATCATATATTTGGATATTTATATGAGCAATATCACACTCATAGCCATGCAAAATGCTCTATATGTGTATCAGATGGGTTGTAGACGTGCCGATATTCGGTAATGCGATATATCACTATAATGAATATGCACGATATTGTTATCGTGGGCACTTCAAAATACCGTAAATAATAATTTATAAAATTTTTTATAATGCATTAAGAATACTTTCCCCATCAACCGTATAAAATGCACAACATGCGTCAAAGGGACACGCGCACTCATGTAAACAAGCCCAACTTGCATGAGAAGCATGCAAGCGTTCACTCTCTGACAGCAGAGGGCGCTGATGGAACAGCAGAAATGCAGCGGTTACCCCGGAAACCCCGCAAACAAAGCAACTGCGCTAGTGAAGTTTTTAAAATGCTTCAAACAGCCATTCATTTTTTTTTGTAATCTCAATGTTGTTTATCTCAGCACCAAATTCTTAATACTTAAAGACTTAATAGGCTATTTATTTTTAATCTGGACTACAACATGCCCTAATGATTAGAAATGTTCTGATTATGTGTTATTGTTCAGTAAAACTTTGAGACATACGGCTTCATTAGTTAACATGTTAATTCATTATTACCAAACTGACAATGAAAAATACTTATAAAGCATTAATTATTCATAGTTAATGTTAATTTCTTAGTTACTGTTTAATAACATTACTAAAATCAAACTAACAATGATCAGTTTTATTTCTTAACTAACATTAACAAAAAATAATACTTTCTGTAACAAATGTAGCTATTGCTCAATCTTAGTTAATGCATTAAATAATGAGATCTTATTGTAAAGTGTTTCCTGTTGTTCTTTATAGCCGAATTCTTTTGCACTTTAATCTGTTTGAAAATGTTACTTTATATATTTTTTGTGTGTATTGTATTATTATATTTAAACATTCAGAGTTCTTTGTGTTATTACAAAAAGAGTTCTTAAACCTGTTATACTATGACAACACTTTTTTTTTGCAACTTATTTCAATACCGTGATAATACCGTATACCGTGATAAAAGCTTCAGCAATTAATCGTAACATGAAAATTTGATACCGTCACATGCCTAATGGGTTGTTTAATCGATAAAATATTAAACACTAACTTCATATGTATTGTCTTTCAATTATTCAAGCACTTTCCATAAATATGGCTGTTTTCAAGGTTACTCTCCTCATCCAAGATGTTCATGTCTTTCTTTCGTCAGTCAAAAAGAACTGAAGGTTTTTGAGGATTTTTCTCCATATAGTGGACTTCACTGGGGTTCAACGGGTTGAAGGTCCAAATGTCAGTTTCAGTGCAGCTTCAAAGAGCTCTACATGATCCCAGACGAGGAATAAGAGTCTTATCTAGAGAAACCATCGGCCATTTTCTAAAAATAAATAAAAATGTATATACTTTTTAACCACAAATGCTCATCTTGCACTGCTCTGTGATGCGTCACGTATTACATAATCACGTTGGAAAGGTCACTCATGACGTAGGCGGAAGTATCGAGGTAGAGCGAAAAACTCCATCTCATCTTCAACTTCAAAATCGTCCAACATCGTTGTTTTACCTTCTTTTGTAAAGGCCGTTTGACTTAAACTGTGTTTCCTTACTAGACGTAACGTGATGACGTGACATGCGATAAAAGGAATCTTTTCCGTGTTAATCGGAGTTTTTGCCCTAACAATCCGCGACGGCGACACGCGACGATTCTATTTTAGAAACATTTCATTTCCGCCCACACTCTCTTCTGATTGGCTGTGGTTTTTGATTGATTTTATCGCTTCGTGTCTAGTGTGGACAGTCAAATTGCTCGTGGCTGGAATCTTATCGCATCGCGTCTGGTTAGGACATGGTGTTAGTCTTTGCACGTTCGCTTTGTAGACACTGGATCGGTACTTCCGCCTACGTCACGTGTGACCTTTCCAACATGATTACGTCATGCGTGACACATCTCAGAGCAGTGCAAGATGAGCATTTGTGGTTAAAAAGTATATAATTTTTATTTTTTTAGAAAATGGCTGATGGTTTCTCTAGATAAGACTCTTATTCCTCGTCTGGGATCATGTAGAGCTCTTTGAAGCTGCACTGAAACTGACATTTGGACCTTCAACCCGTTGAACCCCAGTGAAGTCCACTATATGGAGAAAAATCCTGGAATGTTTTCCTCAAAAACCTTCATTTCTTTTCAACTGAAGAAAGAAAGACATGAACATCTTGGATGACATGGGGGTGAGTAAATTATCAGGACATTTTAATTCTGAAGTGAACTAATCCTTGTGTGAACCCTGGTCTATAATCCAGGCATCAAGCATTTTGTGAAGTTTGTACCTTCGTTTTGGCCTGGATCTCTTGGGCTTTAACCGCTGGGTCCTGGCTGAGACTCTGTTTGCTCTGCAGGTTCATTTTGTTATTCATCCAGGTCATGGCTTCGTTCACCTGCTTCTCCACCTTCATGATCTCCAGCTCATCCAGATGATCATACAGCTCATCCTGAGTTTAGAGAAACGTGATCGATCCAAAAGTTACTTTGTGAATGAAACAACTGGGGTTTAAAAGACAATGAATAAGCACTAACACTATAGGATGAACTGAACTGAGCTGAATGACACTAACTTTACAAGATCAACACTTTAGCTGAATCAATGACACTATTGTCTATCGTAGAGCTGCTTATAGTTTCATAATTGATGAATTCTGCAATATTAACACTTATTTTGCTGTTTATTACTGTGAAGCTGCTCTAAAACCAAGCGCTATATAAATAAAGTTGACTTGACAGCTGATTACCTTTGCCTTATAAGCTTCTACGACTTTCATGTACTGCTGGATTTGCCTTCCGAGCTCTTCGAACGCTTTTGGCCGCACCTCGTTCTCAATGTATCGGGCTTGAATAGGATCTCCCAGTTTCTAGGAGGAAAGGATTTTTATTCATTCATTCATTCTTTTCATTGCTTTGATGGCTAATGCCTGGTTCAGACCACATGATTTTAGCCCAATTCTGGCACGCTTCGTTTGACATAGGGTGTTGTGGGGATTTGTAAACTACAATGGGCGTCAGGATGCAAGAATCATAGTTTTATCTCGCGTTTTGGTCGATCGGATCACAAATAGACGACACATTCCCGTTTACACCTGATATTTTAATCCGTCTACTTTCAACCACTGATTTCTTCAAGGGGAGGGTCTATGGGAGGGTAAATGTATGGGCTTTTTCAGGTCTTTTGATCTAATGGACAAAATAAGCTCACACAATTTACATATAAATGCACCCAAAGTGGATGGAATAACACACAGAGCATCAGCTTCGTTACTGCTCTGACAGACCTCTGGAAGTGGTCGAAAGTGAACAAGCTCAAAACATTTTAGACCCCGTTTACACCTGTATTTAGTGTCGATCCACCAAAGCCATATAGTGTGTGATAGTGGACAACAACTGAAGCTGCGCCTGCGATGCTTCATGACAGAAAGACTAGCATGATTAATTCTTTTCGGACTTCCACAAAGGGTTCCATCACATCTGTGACACTGACCAATAGGAGCACAGAAGCTTTCAAACATGCCATAACGAAAGAGATGCTAGTTTTGGTGTAATGGTTTATGATGTTTCCTCGATGTACGACCACGGCAGAGTGAAAAAAGATAAATGCTGGCGAACGATAGCGGAGGTGCTTCAGCAACCTGGTGAGAATATTTATTTTTACTAGTGACTAAAAATAAAAATAAACTATATTTTACCTCAAGTTCTCTTTGAAGGATTCCATACTCTCTTGGTGAATAATATTTTTTCCAAATTCTGTTTTTTCCGTTCAAATTTTTTTGGGGCTATTTTAATGGTTAATTAAATTTTAGTAATCAAATGCATGTCTATTTAATTAAAATCATGAAACTTATACAATTTAACAAAAATGTATTAAAACTTTAACAAAAAAATATTATGAAATGTGTTTTTTTTTTTTTTAACCTCAAAATCCATTTAATTTTTACCAAATTCTGTGTTTTCTGAGTTATGAATGGTTTAATTAAATTGTAATAATCAAAAAGCATATTTAATTAAGTCAAATTCATAAAAACAACAGCATTTATTTATTTATTAAATATCATTTCAATTAAATTTTTTTTTTTTTTTTTTTTTCAGAAATTCTGTAGTGTATTTTAATTTTTTGGCAATCAAATGAGGGCATAACATTTATCTTTTAATCATATGACATTAAACAAACAAAGAGCTGCACAACAGAGCTTTACTGTTAAAACATGGAAAAACTGTGATTACTCCTTAATTTTTTTTAATAATAATCTATTATTATTATTAGTGTTAGTATTATTATTAAATTAAGACATAGCTAAATTTTACTGTGCAACAGTAATATATTTCTGTGACGATTTCTTCAAGTTAAACCAAACTTGTATTTTTGACGGGTTGCAGTGAAGACCTTTGAGTTTGTGTGTTTATGATATGACGGTAGTTTTTCTCAAATGAAACGGTAAAATGCTCATGAAATGAATCTCAGAGCGGCTCTGGAGATGAAGTTCATGTGTTCATGTCCTCATATAGTGAGGCGGAAGAGGCTACAAACACCGCAAGCAAATTTGACAAATTCCGTGACATTCCGGATTAAACAGTAAATTCCGTTTTTATTACTGGATTCTGCGATGTCGTCCTCGTTTTCTGCATCATGGAAATCAGAGGGCCCTAAAATCACACCGCTTCGGTAGCCATTATTTGTTTATGCACACAACACCCGCCAGACTTCTCGATGTCATCACACGTCGTTAAAGACGGCAAGCGATAATTGGTCGGGAAGTGTAGTCTGCAAGTTTGTCGTCAAAAATATTGTGCAGTCTGAACCCGGCATAACGGTTTCAAATTTCAACAAATCAGCATCCATGTTTACCTTCAACTCAGCCATTTTGTCAATGTATACTTGCTTCTGTTGGTCCTCTCCTTCTTCATACAGCCAGTTTTCAGTGTCCTCCAGTTTTAAGGAGAAAGAATCTCGATCCTGAATTGAAAAACATTGTTTAATTAATAAAAAAGTCACTTATTAGTTGCATAGGTGTCTTTATGAACAAAACCAAACACATGCAGACACTCACAGCCTCACTGACAAAGTTCTCCAGCACTCCATGCAGTTTGTCTCTCATTTCATAAACATACTCCTCCACACAGTTCTTTGCATCATTCCTTTCCTTCTCCAGCTTATCCTGCATTATCATCTTCCCCTGTACACGAGAACACAATGTCAGAACTCATTTCTAGAAGACAGAATGCTAATCAGAGAAGCTGAATACTGTGGTGTGGTTTGTACATTTCTGGTACCTCATTCTCCATGAACAGATTGAGCATGTCGCTGGCCAGCTGCCAGTGCAGACTGTTCTCGATGGGCAGATCCACCGTCTTTGTTTTCACTTTGGCTTTCTTGGCCTGTGGAGGCTCATTCTTCTTCTCCTGTTTGTTGTCCTCTGGTGAAGTCTAAAAGGGATTTTGATCACAGTGAATTTCTAATTTTCCAATGAAAACAGTGTGTTGTAGAGCAGCGGTTCTCAACAGGATGGAAAATGTTCCCATATCTTTTGTCATTGACGTCAAATTGCACTTTTGTACATTACGTGGAAAGCAGTGTTAATTTTGACAATTTAAAAAAAAAAGAAAAAAAAAAAATACCGAATAGAGTTCGTGTCGTCACGCTTTTTCAGATCTATCCATATTTCTACTCTTCTCTTCTCCCAGACATTTACATTTTTGAAGATTTTATGACATGCAGCAAGTGTATGCCAACTTACGTCCCGCCGGGTGGATCCGCACATTACAGTTCAAATGTGCGCATCTACCGCGCAGGACATCATTCTGACTGGATCTCTTTGCTCCCTAACATTTTATTTGGTGATGAAAAAGTCAATAGATTTTCATTATAGTTCTTGTCATTCAATACTGGTTTTTATTTAGTTCTTGTTTCGTCTGTAAAAAAATGTAATTGATGAAAATAATGAATGATAATGACGAAATTAACACTGGTGGAAAGTTATTATTAATTTTGCGTGTTTATATAATTGGTTTTAAAAAACTATTTGCAATTAATCTGCCATATTTTCCAATACTAGTTATCATCACATGGGCATAATGCTACAATCAATCGACCTCTGAAGCTGACAATGCGCTCATTTTCAAAAAGGAAATTTGAAATGCATGCTTCTGTATTTGTTGTGATTTTGTATATTTGGTGTTGGTGTGCAAGTGTATTCACACACCTCCATATCTTCAGTGTCTGATTTCTTCTCAGCTTGTTCTTTCTGTTCATCACCTTGAGCCTTTTGTGCTTCTTGATCCACGTGCATCTTGTTCTTTAGGGGGCAAACACAATGAATGTTCGATCACACTTCAAATTAGGGTCCAATTCTTATTATTAACTATGACTTTTGCCTCAAACTCCTACTTACTGCTTATTAACAGTTAGTAAGGTAGTTGTTATGGGGATGTAGAATATGGTCATGCAGAATAAGTCATTAATATGTGCTTTATAAGTGCTAATAAACAGCCAATATCATAGTAAATATTATTGCTAATAAACAACTAGTTAATAGTGAGAATTTGACCCTAAACTGAAGTGTTACCGAATGTTCTTATGGCTACCGTCACATACATGCTGAAGACTTTTAGGAGGCAAAAGTTATCATTTAGCATGTATACAGAAACAAACGGTAGTTTCTACTTTCTACTAACCCAAGCTCGCAATGATTGACATTTAGATAACCTTAGAAACCTTTGTTTTTGCATTTCATGAGTGTAAAAGAGCTGAAAGACAGCAAAACATTGCTATGGTTATCACCATCAACTCAATATCAGGAGTGACTTCTGTATTCTGTACACACAGAACGATAATAAGAGGATTTAACTACACATTTATAATTAAATTTAAAATTTTTGGGGTTTTTTTTGGCAATCCCATCTGCAGTGATGTCTTTACCTCATCCTCTTTGGCTGGAGTGTCCGTCTCCATGGGTTCTTCTCCCTCAGCAGTTTTCACGACCTCCACCAGAGAGGCGCTGGACACACTGAAGACCCCATGTACATTCACACGTACCTTCACCTTCACCTTAGCGCTCTCGCCTGACGGCTGAGGAACCACCTTCTGGACATTAAACTGGCCTGTGGACAAGCAAACATTAGTCAATCTCATAATATACATTGCAGCATCACCTCAAAAAGTCTGAAAAGCGTTTGAAGATTCAGTGTCTCTAAACCTCTGATTGGTCAGATGGCCCAGTCTGTTGTGATTGGTCTACTTGCTTGCTTAAGGACATGTGTGAAATAGTAATGAAATAGTACTGTGCTAAAATCCAGTTAAAGAAAGCCAACATACCTATGGTAGGATCGGGATACGGCAACTCCTTTGGATTGCTGTAGTAGGCCTCCAAAGTGAAGGGCTCCTTCCGGAAGAAAGTCAACACTTTAGAGAATGGTGCGGCATGGTTCTTTGGGAAAACTTCGCAATCACTGCAGAGCAAGAGAAAATGACTATTAAAATAGTGAACTAATAGAGTCAAAAATCCAGTGCGAAAATCACAATAATCCAGTGCGAGCCAAGAGACAAGAACACACCCGACGCCTTCATCCGCTGCTGAGGTCCACTTCAGAGAGACGGGGTACGGCACCACATCTGTGATGGAAAACTCGCGAACTTTAAAGGCGGGAGACAGGATTGCACACTGAGGAAAAACAAACATTCAAGTTTGTTGGAATTACTGGGAATCGATGTAGGTGGTCATTATGACAAGTGGAAGGAAAAAATAAAATAAAATACATAAGACAAAGCGAGCACAATAGTGGTCATAAGAATACAGTTTATAGTATTATATTGCAAATCAATCAGAAAAACGTGTCAAGGGTCCAAAGCGATTTAAAAAACATCACTTTTCCAGAACCTAATGAGCCTCGCCCTTAGCAGCAGCACCACTAGTGACAGACAGCCAGAGTCATTATTTTCACAATTCTGTGGTGAAGACATTACAACCCAAAGCTGTAGATTATAAAACGATACAGTCTGATGGTTATACATCTAAAATTATACTGCCCTCTTGAATAGCTTTAACATTTTTTTTATTAATTTTTTTTAACTGCCTATCGTTATAAACACGCCGATTCAGGGTACACGGCCCCTTTAAATCTCGTGCTCCCCAGTGTTAATTTCGTTGACGAATAATTTTCGTCATAATTTTCGTCAACGACATTTTTTCACGGACGAAAACGAGACGATGACTAAATAAAAATGGGTTTTGAATGACTAAAACTATGACTAAAATCTACTCTAATTTTCGTCAACGAATAAAAACGAGACGAAAATGAAAGAGAGGGACGATTTGGGAAGATATCCAGTCAGAACTGCTGTCCTGTGTGGAAGATGCGCACATTTGAACTGTAATGTGCTGATCTAACCGCGGGAAACGCGGCGCTGTTGCGCGCTGCAGCAGCACATCTGACTGCTGCGCAATTAATGAATAGCGCACATTTATGCCAAGCGATTGCTTATAAGCTAATGTTGATGAATTATGACAATGTTTACTACACGATGTTTATATGGTAGCATGTTTTAGACGGTTGTAAGAATGCATATTTTATCTCCCTCATGAGCAGCCTCCTACAGTGCAGACTGCAGACATTTCAGAATAAGAGTCACGGTGTATTTCGGGATGGTTTATAATTATTATTTTTTTTCCTGGTCATTATTGTTATTTTGTTTAAACAATAAACTGTATTTAATTTAATTTCTGTTTAATTCATAGTAAACTACTGTATCTTCTGTCACAGGAAGGAAAGACTAAGAACATTATTTGACACATTATTCAATATATTTCACAAGTATAAGGGTTATTATTGTTAACTAAACCTAAAACCAAAGAAATCTTCATTACTTGAAATAAACATTAACTGAAATAAAAGATAAATATATAAAAATGTAAACTTATAAAAATGTAAACTTAATAGTTTCTAAGCTTTAGCTTAACCTGAGGTATTAAAATAAACAAAAAATAAAAAGTTATAGACATTTAAAAGCAAAAACTAAAAGACATAAACACAAAAAATTACTAAAACTTTTAACTAAAATTACAATGAAAGCAGGAAAAACTAAAAATCAAATCTAATAATTTTTTTTTAAATGTAATCTATAATAGTAGCCTACCTCAATGATAAGTGTGTCAATCCCTGAAAAGTACTGAATTTTGCTCTTTCACGTGTTTTTGCACTTGAACGGTCAAAAACCGTCCGCTTTGGTGAGCAAAGTACAGTTGGATGAACATAAACAGTTTGGGGAATATCAGATGTGCCTATATCAGTGTATTGGATCTATGGAAGCATTTTTATTGGAAATGCTTAATGCTTACAATTTAACTAAATTAGATTTTAGTCGACTAATTCTACTGTAGATTTAGTCGACTAAAATCTTATGATATTTAGTCGACTAAAATCTTATGATATTTAGTCGACTAAAACTAGACTAAAACTAAAACAATTTCCGATGACTAAAATATGACTAAAACTAAATGGCATTTTAGTCAAAAGACTATGACTAAAACTAAATCAAAATTTGCTGTCAAAATTAACACTGGTGCTCCCCTCCCCCGGAGCTCACGCTTGCCTTAAACACCATAAACAAAGTTCACACAGCTAATATAACCCTCAAAATGGATCTTTACAAAGTGTTCGTCATGCAGCATGTCTAATCGCGTAAGTATGGTATTTATTTGGATGTTTACATTTGATTCTGAACGAGTTTGAGGCTATGCTGCGTGGCTAAAGCTAACATTACACACTGTTGGAGAGATTTATAAAGAATGAAGTTGTGTTTATGAATTATACAGACTGCAAGTCTCCGTGAATACAGTAAGAAACGATGGTAACTTTAACCGCATTTAACAGTACATTAGCAACATGCTAACGAAACATTTAGAAAGACAATTTACAAATATCACTAAAAATATCATGATATCATGGATCATGTCAGTTATTATTGCTCCATCTGCCATTTTTCGCTATTGTCTTTGCTTGCTTACCTAGTCTGATGATTCAGCTGTGCACAGATCCAGACGTTAATACTGGCTGCCCTTGTCTAATGCCTTGAACATGGGCTGGCATATGCAAATATTGGGGGCGTACATATTAATGATCCCGACTGTTACGTAACAGTCGGTGTTATGTTGAGATTCGGCTGTTCTTCGGAGGTCTTTTAAACAAATGAGATTTATATAAGGAGGAGGAAACAATGGTGTTTCAGACTCACTGTATGTCATTTCCATGTACTGAACTCTTGTTATTCAACTATGCCAAGATAAATTCAATTTTTAATTCGAGGGCACCTTTAATTTAGATATTTGATTATTGTGGGTATCTCATATTTTCAATTATTCTTTCATTACGGACCCATATCGCTTAGAAAAGTCACTTCGGCCGTTGAGTGCCTTTCACGATCACAAACTCACCAGTTCTGGTCTTAGTCAGAGGGTGCAGAGTTTACTAATGCATTTGAGTCGAACCGCCACATGCTTGTTCATACAAAAACACAGTTTTCTTATTCACGGTACTGCAACTTGCTAAGCCAGTTGATAGACAAAAATCAATAAGTCCCATGATGTGCAACATGCTCCTTTCGTGGGCCTTTAGTTTAATCTATCCTGACGCAGATTTGCAGATATATATGGACTACAATAATCTACTGGTCATAATGATTTCAGAAGAATCCAGAGTAAATCAAATATAATATTTTATTTGTCAAGTAAAAATGTATCATGTCAATTTCATAGTTGGACAATTAGAAGCCAATTCAGAAATAATAAGTGCATAGTTGAAATGCACATGCACACAGTGGTGGATTAGTGTTTGAAGGCACTTGTCCATCACTGCGTGGGGGCCTCTGGCTACAGAAAATCCCACATGACTGCTTTGCAATTTACCTTATATACAGACCAGAACAAAAGGGTTATAAATATTTGTGTTTATTTGTGTTCAAATCTGGTGATAATATGTTAGTTAGTAATTATAGACCCATTAGTATTCTCCCAGTAGTTTCAAAAATTGCAGAAAAATGGATCTCCGAGCAGATAGTATCACATTTGAATAATACTCCATTCTCATTGCATCCGATGCAGTTTGGTTTCCGAAAGTATCATTCAACAGAAACTGCGAATTGTCTTCTTTTAGAAAATATTAAATTAAAATTGGATAAAGGTGGTGTGGTGGGAGCTGTTTTTCTGGATTTAAGTAAAGCATTTGACACAGTAAATCATGAGGTTTTAATTAATAAATTATTAAATTATAATTTTTCAATAAAAGTAATTAAATGGATAAGATCATATTTAACTGATAGACAACAGTGTGTTCGAGTAGATAATACAATTTCACAATTGCTTACTAATTCTGTTGGTGTACCTCAAGGTTCCATATTAGGTCCTTTGCTATTCAGTTTGTACATTAATGACTTGCCTGATGTTTGTTCACCTACTGTAAACTGCCAGATGTATGCTGATGATACAATCATATATTTGCATGCTAAAAGTAAGAAGCAAGCTGCAGAAGAATTATCAGCAGAAATGGATAAAATTACTAAATGGTTGAACAACTCTTGTTTACATCTTAATGTTAGTAAAACTGTATGTATGTTTTTTTCGAAGTCTGCAAATAGAGATCCGGACCCTGATGTTACAGTAGCAGGTAGAAGGTTATCAGTGGTTCATGAGTATAAATATTTAGGTATAGTACTTGATTCACAACTCACATTTAAAAAACAAGTTAAAAAAGTTGGAAATAGAATTAAATTTAATTTGGTCAATTTTAGACATATTAGGAATAATTTAACCACTGAGGCTTCAAAGTTATATATTAATGCTATGATTTTATCACACATGAATTACTGTTTGACCAGTTGGACACAAACAAGTGGGACTACTCTGCAATCATTAGAAAGACTCTATAAGCAGGCTTTGAAAATATTGGACAAAAGGTCTAATTCATATCACCATTGTAAAATTTTAACCAAATATGGGTTTTTAAGTTGGGAAAATATGATTAAATTTGCAGATATCCTACTTGTGTATAAAATTTTGCATGGTATGGCCCCACCTCCACTTAATGAATTTATTAAACAAAATTTTAACTTATCTACTAGAGCCACTACTAGAGGGGACTGTATAATACCTCATAGAAGAAGTGCTTTTGGGCAGTCAGTATTTTCTTATAGAGCAGTACATACTTGGAATACTATACCCATAGAACTAAGAAATATTACATCTCTTGCTTCTTTCTCTAAAATGATAAAAGGGTGGCTATTGGATAATCAAATATGTCTTCATAAATAGTGGTTCCTTGTTTGTTTTTGTATGTATTTTTTTGTTTTTGTGTGTGTTTACCATCAACCTGCCAGGGACTGCAGATGAAAATTAGCCAGAATGGCTAAATCTGGCACATTTACATAAGAGACTTGTTTCTTGTGTTAATTAATGTGCATTGTCCTCTTTTAAAAAAAATAAATAAATAAATTTACTACAACACCTGTTTTGGGAGCAGAGGAGTGGGTTTTTACAACACCACCCAAAAAGAGGACAGAATTTTCCTTAGTTCTTCTTCATAATACCAGTGACTGCTGTGAAATGCTGTGATTTTACCAATCGCACTGAGACATTTAAAATGATATCAAACATAAAAAGGGAAAACAATAGATACACAAGTTACACTATATGTCTTGAAGAACTTTCAGTGACTTGCGTCAGGGGGAAGGGAAGGTGTGTTTGTGTGTGTGTGTGGTCGGGGAGGCATTGTCCTTTTGGGGTTAGGGCAAGGCGTTGTCCTTTGCTACTTCTTTGAGATCTTCTTTCCAGATGAGTTTTATTACTTTATTGCAGGGCACTTGATCTCAGTTTTTGTCTGAGCAGGAAAATCAGGTCTTACAGTAGTTTGTAGGGCTGCACGATATATCGAAAATATTGAAATATCACAAATGGACATATTGCGATGGCTTGCGATACCTGAATAATTTGAATAGGCTACTTCAAAAAGTTGTGAAAAATCAGTTTTGGGCAAGTTTTCGTGCAACAGTTACTTGCACATGACTTGCTTGATGTTAAAAATAGTTATTAGGCTGTTGGAAAACAACTCATTGCTGTACTCGTGCTGTGCACAGAAAGACGCCTCTTAGAGACAGCGTACAATCCCAAATTCAGTTTTCTTTCATGGCTTATTGCACTGGAATGGTCAAATACACACACAGTTATGTCAGAATGTCGTTTTGCCATTTATAGAAATAAAAACCATTCGATTCGGTTGGATAACGGTCACTTCAATTCCACACCGGATGTGTATTTTTACATTTGATTATTGCATTTCTGTATTAATTCTAACTAAATAAACCTACTGTACCTGAAAAACTTAATTTGTTTAATCAATATTTTTGTTACATTGTATTTGTCCAATTTTTTGCAATTTGCTTTTAAAAATGTGCTTTAAATTTTTTTTTTATTATTTATTTAATTTATTTCTAAATCAATTTGCAAATTACCTGCATACATTCTCTTTTTTGCGGACAAAGTCTAAAATTTCTGGTTTTAATTCATTTTGAGAGAATATTTGGGGGATGATTGCAAAAATGTCAATGTGGTGTAACTGTGAAAACTTTGTACCAAATAACTGATCTTGTTTAAAAAAGAAAAAAGAAATTCTCAAATAAATTTCTGAATAATAATTCTCAGTAAATAAAAGTAAATTTAACACCATTGTTCTGGATATTATAATTAATTTGGGGAATCATGTGAGACAAGTCAAGTTCCTGAAGTGTCAAGGTGGTGTAACCACCTTTCAAAGAGCCATTTTGTTAAAATTGTGCAAGAAGATAATGTGACATGAGTATTAACTTTTTTTAAATATTCCCACTGAGGCCATGTGCTTACATGATAATGCCTGTCAAATTTGATTTTAAATTGAAATCTCAAATGGTATAACCGGTTACACAATTTGACTCCTATTACAAGCCTTTCTGTTATAGGGGCCAATTTAATCAAATATCCCTAGTTTATGATGCTGATTAAAGATGCAATATAAACTAACCTACTATTTGGAACCATTTTCAAGTGGGGTTTTTTATTGAGAATTTCACTTTTTTAAAACAAGATAAATTATTTGGTACAAAGTTTTCACAGTTACACCACATTGACATTTTTTAAATCATCCTCCACATATTCTCTCAAAATGAATTAAAACAGACTTGGTCCTCAAAAAAGAGAATGTATGCAAGTAACAGACATTCTCTTTTAACCCTTTTAAATTTAATTAAACCATATGGACACAAAAAAAAAATTGCATGACATCATTGAACCATATTTTGTTTTCGTGAAATAAAATATGATTACACTTTATTTTAAGGTGTCTCTGTTACACTGTAATTGTACATTTATTTATCAAGGACAATGCACAGAAAAACATTAATCTCAAGAAGAGAGAAGATGCTCTGCACCAGATTTAGCCATTAGCTAATAATTTCCATCTGTAGTCCTTGGGCAGGTCACTAGATAAATTTCTCTAAAAAAATCTAACATACACAAATTTCATAAAAACAATACCCTCTAAAAGTTAAATTAGCATTATTATAAATATTTGTCCTCACTTAAGATTACACATATACTATGTCATTAACATGTTGATAGAGAAGTCACACCAGACGAAATCTAACAATATAATCCCTGAGTCCAGCTCTTATTTGATAAATGTTAATGTTGACATGTCTGTTTGCTCAATAGCCATTGTTTTAGTTGGGACATGTTTTAAGCTCAACCAGTAGTGCGTTCCACTTTTTTGCCGCAGTAAATGAAAAAGAAGATTGTCCCATTGCAGTGTTTAAGAGGGATGGTCAGATTGGAATTTACAGATGAACGGGATGTTCTAGTCATTTGATCCAAGCGTAACAAAAAACTCTTAATGGAGGGGCAGCGGTGTTATGCAAGATTTTAAACAGCAGACGCATTTCAGAATAATAGATCATATGATCAAAATTTTGCAATTTGTATCCATTTAATATATTACAATGATGGTAATTCAATGATCTTGTGTCAAATACTTTTAAAGAATGTTTAAAAAGTCTTTCCAGTTTCTTTCGTAATGTTTTAGCGGCCTGTGACCAGCAGGTAAGACAATATTGTAAATGTGAAAAAAATCATGGCATGGAGAAATACCTTTAGTTTCGAATGTGTCTAAAATTGGCAATACTAAATTAATACTTTACTTAGATGTTTAACTTGTTTGTTGAAGGTCAAGGTTGAGTCTAAATAAATTCCCAAATACTTGACTTCCTTGACATTATTAACAGTTTGCCCTGATATACTAAGCTGAAGGCCACAAATTTGTTTCTTACTGAAATACACTGTCACTGTTTTTTTAGTATTTAGTGTGAGGCATGAGTTTTGTAGGCATTGAGCAATTTTATCAAGTGCTAATGAGAGATTATCAGCCACTTCAGTCACATTTCTCCCATGGGTATATATGACCGTGTCATCGGCATACATTTGTATCTCTACATCTTCACAAATTGTTGGTAAGTCATTTATATATAGACAAAATAGCAACGGTCCCAAAATTGAACCCTGCAGAACTCCTACTGTACAAGGTCTCAAAGTTGATCATTTATCATCAATACGAACACATTGTTTTCTTTCAGAAATATAAGATTGTAACCATTTTAGTGAAGTGTCAGAAAGATTGAATTTTGTAAGCTTTGATAACAATACTGCATGGTTTACAGTATCAAAGGCTTTTTATGAAATCCAAAAATACTGCTGCAACCACTTCTCTCTTGTCTAATGCTGATTTAATTCTTTCTATGAGATAGCAACAAGCCGCCTCTGTCGAGTAGTTGCTCCTGAACCCAAATTGCATTGGGTGCAGGAGTTTTTTTACAATGGAGATGAGCCACAAGTTGCCTTCTCAATTACTTTCGAGGCAGCTGGCAGTATGCTTATCGGCCGATAGTTGCTGATCTCTTTCTTCTCTCCACCTTTATTTACTGTATAGGTTTTACTATCACTGTTTTAAAGGCTGAGGGAAACACACTATCCAAAAAAGATTGATTAATAATGCAGGTAATTGGGTACGTCCTTATGCTGTTTTAAAAAGTCCCCAGTTATCCTTTGCCTTAGAAGTAGACAGAGAGGAGATGATTTGATGTACTTTCAGTTCATTAATGCAGTCAAATTTAAGACCTTGTTGATTATTGGCCAAGTTTTCTGGAATATCATTGACATTAAATTTTCGTTGCAGTTTTAAACATGAGTCAATAAAATAACAGTTAAAACTATTTGCTACGTCTACATTATCTTTTAGGATTTCTCCATTTATTGCCAACTCCATCTTTTCATTTTGATATTGATCTTTTCCCATTAATTTATCAATTGTTTTCCACAACTTTTGAGTATTCCCGTGTGCTTGTCGAATGTGGTCTAAAAAATAATTTGCTTTAGCCTTTCTTATCTGTGATATAGCTTTATTTCTTAAGCTTTTGTATATCAGATGGTCTGTAGTTAATTTTGATTTTATAGCTCTTTTTAATGCTGCATCCCGTTTTTTCATAAGTTGCCATAATTCATCTGTGAACCATGGTAAATTAATTTTTCCATTCTGCCTCTTTTGTTTAAAGGTGCCCTAGAATCAAAAATTGAATTTACCTTGGCATAGTTGAATAACAAGAGTTCAGTACATGGAAATGACATACAGTGAGTCTCAAACACCATTGTTTCCTCCTTCTTATATAAATCTCATTTGTTTAAAAGACTTCCGGAAAACACGCGGATCTCAACATAACACCGACTGTTACATAACAGTCGGGATCATTAATATGTATGACCCCAATATTTGCATATGCCAGCTCATGTTCAAGGCATTAGACAAGGGCAGCCAGTATTAACGTCTGGATCTGTGCACAGCTGAATCATCAGACTAGGTAAGCAAGCAAGAACAACAGCGAAAAATGGCAGATGGAGCAATAATATCTGACATGATCCATGATATCATGATATTTTTAGTGATATTTGTGAATTGTCTTTCTAAATGTTTCGTTAGCATGTTGCTAATGTGCTGTTAAATGTGGTTAAAGTTACCATCGTTTCTTACTGTATTCACGGAGACAAGAGCCGTCGCTATTTTCATTTTTAAACACTTGCAGTCTGTATAATTCATAAACACAACTCCATTCTTTATAAATCTCTCCAACAGTGTGTAATGTTAGCTTTAGCCACGGAGCATAGCCTCAAACTCATACAGAATCAAACGTAAACATCAAAATAAATACTTTACTCACATAATTCGAAGCATGCATACAGTATGCATGGCGAACATCTTGTAAAGATCCATTTGAGGGTTATATTAGCTGTGTGAACTTTGTAAATGCGCTGTAATATAGTCGAGAGCTCGTGTGGCAGGGAGCGAGAGATTTAAAGGGGCGGCGCGCTGCCAAAATCAGTGCATAGTTAATGATGCCCCAAAATAGGCAGTTAAAAAAATTAATTAAAAAAAATCTATCGGGTATTTTGAGCTGAAACTTCACAGACACATTCAGGGGACACCTTAGACTTATATTACATCTTGTGAAAAAGCATTCTTGGGCACCTTTAATTTTTGTAAACTTATTAATTGTCTGTATTATTGGAGTTGTCACAAGCTTGCTCTGTGTCTTTAACTAAAGTTAAATGTCTCCAGTTAATCATCTTTATTTAATTTTCCAGTTTCTCTCGGTCTTGTTTCGGGATACATGAGAAATATCTTTTTATATCCAACACCTTTTGATTTTTATATCGTTCTTTAGACAATTTTCTTGAAACTAGCGTTTTAATTATGATCAGAAATTCCTGTGATCAAGTTGTATATCTTCATCATACGATCACATTTGTTTACGAAAACTAGGTCTATCAAGGTTTGAGATGATTTTGTAATTCTAGTGGGACCTTTTATTATCCGAGTCATTTGAAATTGAATCATTTTAATTTCTTCCTACATTGTTTGTTTAGCCAATTTATATTAAAATCTCCAAGTAGTATACACTCTTTCCCATTACAGTGTTTTAGAATTCTGTTCAGTTCTTCATAAATATTGTCTTTAGCGTTTGGTGGTCTGTACAACACGATAACATTGAATGACATTTCAGGAGATAGAGTTATTGTAACACCAATTCCTTCAATCTCATTATCAGGCAAGTCAAATAATTTACTCTGCAGGGTCTTTTTAACATAAGAGCAAAACCCCTCCCCCTTTCCCATATTTACTGTCTTTTCTATAGACCAATTTGGTGTTTGCAAACAGCGATGATGTTTTTTATGGGCGGAACCTACCTGGTTGCAGAAAATGACAGTTGAGCAGTAGCAGTCTATGGAAGCCACGAAATAAAAGAATAGTTAATTTCGAGTTTATATCTTTAAATCTCACAATTCTGACTTTTATTTCTCGCAAACCTGAGTTTACATCTCGCATTTCTTACAAAGAAAAACAGAATTGTGAGATATACTCGTTATCCTGTCTTTTCTGAATTGCAATTTATCCCGCAATTCTGACTTTTTTCCCCTCAGAATTGTGAAATAAACTCACAATTGCGAGTTATAAAGTCCGAACTGGGAGTCATAAACACGCAAATGCAAGAAAAAAGTCAGAATTGTGAAATAAAAATTTTATAGACTATGTTTAAAAGTTATGTATGTAAAATGTTATAGGTTTAAATATTATTTCATGCTGTAACTGCTATGTATGTATGTCCTCTGAACTGCATATGTGAATATTATGTAGACTTACTGTTTGCATCAAATTCCTGCTTTAATAGTAGACTAATCCTTGCAGGTGTCATCAGTCCAGCCTGTGAAACGTCTCCGTTTAGCTTCAAAGGACGTTTTCAAAGATGGTTTTCTTTAAAAATGAAGACTATATTTTTTTGCATTCCGATTCCAACATCCAGAGGCACAACAAAACATTTTTCTCTTATTCTGTGGATTTTGCACATTTTCCTCCAATTGCTACCGCTATTTTTCTGCAACCACTATGCGCGCGCAGCTGCAAGTGACGTAATTGTGACGTCTGCTCCAAAGAGGTCTATAGATGTTATATCCTGGAACTGAAACCAAGTTTGTTTGGATGCTATTGTTTAACCATGTCTCTGAAAGTCCCAAGTAATCCAAATTAGAATCTGATAATAAATGTTCAAGTTGTTCAGTTTTGGATAAAATGCTTCTAATATTTAATTGTCCTCCAAATATTCCTTTAGGCTTTACGGTGGCGTCCCATAGTACTTTTGCGTGATTTACAGTTTGAAAGACATATTTTATGCCGTTTCATACATGCTATGTTGCTAATGGAGTCGCATAGCAGTTACTAGTTGTAATTATACATTTAAGTGCCGAGTAATATCAAGTAACTACATGTACTTACTATAGTGTTAGGATTAGGGTTTAGTTTAGGTTAAGCTGCATGTAATTATGCATAATTTATAGTTACAACCATTGTAACTACATGCAAATCTTGCATAAAAGTTCTCATATCGTGAAATAAGAATTTGGTCATGTCGCCCACCCCTACACCCATCCCACAGAGTGACAAAATGGTTGAAGCACTAACCTGCAGCGCACATCCTCTGGCCACAGCTTCATCTGCATTTAACGTCGTGCTCAGCTCCTTCCCGAAGAATTTGCTGATTTTGTCTTTGATGGCTGGAATCCTGGAGGCGCCGCCAATGATCTCCACTGCATAGATGTCCTCTTTCTTCAGTCCTGGTTGTAGGAGGAAATAAACAACAACAGCGTTCCATCACTGCTTGGCGGGCGGGACAGCCGAGGTGCAAGAAGGAAAAGTGTTTACACTCACTGGTCTGTTCCATGATGCTGCGCAGAGGACCCTCCACCTTGGCCAACAGCCCTGCACAGAGCTCCTCAAACTTGGCTCTGGAACACAGGAGTCATCAAGATATTATTAGACGTGGTATTTTAACAAATTAACCTCACATTTCCGCGTCACTGCCTATTTTACGCCGCTGACATCGAGCACCCAGTTTAGCTATTGGCATGCTGTCAGTGTGGATACTGACCTGTTGAGTGTGCTGCTGACATCGATGTCATTCATGAAGCATTCAATGTTGAGCGGCAAGTCCGAGGAGTTGGCACTCATGAGCTTTTTCAGCTTCTCGCACTCCTGGTAGAGTCGCACCAGAGCGCGGGGCTTCGATCGCACGTCCAGCTTGTACTTCTGAGCAAAGTCCTCACAGAAGTACTGGACCAGCACCTCATCGAAGTCTTTACCGCCCAGCTCAGGGTCGAACGCAGAACCCAGAACCTGCGTTAATCAGGTATTAGAGGGCCAAACAGAACAATCGTTAGAGGCATTCACACAGCATGTGTACAGTCAGAATGAAGGGGTCTCTCAAACAACTTTGTAATTATTTTGACTCGACGTGTCATCATAAAAATCTCGTACTCATGGGACTACAGAAAAAACAACAGCAAGACACTAGAGCTGCACGATTAATATTTAAAATATCGCAATCTTGATTCAAACACCCACGCGATGTGATTCACCTGCGTCTATTCAACCTTTGACAAGTACGATCACAGTAGGGCTGCACAATGATTAATCGTGATTAATCGTTTGCAAAATAAAAGTCTGTGTTTACGTAATATATGTGTGTGTTCTGTGTATATTAATTATGCATATATAATATAAATTTTAAAAATATATACATGTATAAATAAATATTCATATTTATATATATTTTAGATTACATATAAATATAAATATTTTATATATAAATATATTTTTTTCTTAAATACATACATGTGCATGTATTTATATATACGTAATTAATATACACAGAACACACATATATATTACATAACGCACTTTTATTTTGCAAACGATTAATCGCGATTAATCGTTGTGCAGCCACAGCGAACATTCAGATCTTTGTTGGCGCTGCTGCTGATCCAGAGAGAGCAGTTATCATGTATAGGTATGAAACAGCTTCACAAACAGTCTTTTCAGCCACACATTATCACTATTTCTGTGTAATTACAGTTCGCATATAAACACTGATGTCAACGGTATCAAAATAGAGCAAATCAGCTTTGGAAAGTAACTTGATGCTTCAAATAAAGATCAACATCAGTATCAATTACATCGTTACACCAGTAGGAGGCGACAAGTGACTGTCAAATAATGTATTTGTCATTGAATCATTCATTCAAGAGATTTGTTCAAAAACACTGATTCATGCAGTAATAAAACAATTTAAGTATTTATGACTGAGTCATTGAATCATTCATTCAAGAGATTTGTTCAAAAACACTGATTCATGCAGTAATAAAACAATTTAAGTATTTATGACTGAGTCATTGAATCATTCATTCAAGAGATTCGTTCAAAAACACTGATTCATGCAGTAATAAAACAATTTAAGTATTTATGACTGAGTCATTGAATCATTCATTCAAGAGATTCGTTCAAAAACACTGATTCATGCAGTAATAAAACAATTTAAGTATTTATGACTGAGTCATTAAATCATTCATTTCAAGAGATTCGTTCAAAAACACTGATTCATGCAGTAACAAAACAAGAAGCATTCATGATTGATTCATTGAATCATTCATTCAAGAGATTCGTTCAAAACACTGATTCATCCAGTAATAAAGCAATTTAAGTATTTATGAGTCATTGAATCATTTATTCAAGAGATTCTTTTTTCAAAACACTGATTCATCCAAGTTTCATCCAAGTATCCAAGATTCATTCAAACAAGTGAAGTATTTATGAGTGAGTCATTGAATCATTCATTCAAGAGATTTGTTCAAAAACACTGATTCATGCAGTAATAAAACAATTTAAGTATTTATGAGTGAGTCATTGAATCATTCATTCAAGAGATTCGTTCAAAAACACTGATTCATGCAGTAATAAAACAATTTAAGTATTTATGACTGAGTCATTGAATCATTCATTCAAGAGATTCGTTCAAAAACACTGATTCATGCAGTAACAAAACAAGAAGCATTTATGAGTGAGTCATTGAATCATTCATTCAAGAGATTCGTTCAAAACACTGATTCATCCAGTAATAAAGCAATTTAAGTATTTATGAGTCATTGAATCATTTATTCAAGAGATTCTTTTTTCAAAACACTGATTCATCCAAGTTTCATCCAAGTATCCAAGATTCATTCAAACAAGTGAAGTATTTATGAGTGAGTCATTGAATCGTTGTGAGAACCTCTAGTAAATTTCATCTTAGTGAAATAAGATGAAATTTGAAAGATGAAAAATAAGATTAAATTTACTAGAGGTTCTGACAAAATGTTAATTTAAAACATTTAAACTGAATGATTTTTTTTAAACTGTGAAATTAGTTATCTGTTCAGAATCGTGATCTCTTTTTGAAACCAAAAAAATTCATCAGTTCATCCAGATTTGTGCAGCTGTGTAAATTGGTTAACGATCTGGAGTCAGATAATACTTCTTTTTTTTTTTAAATACACTGCTGAGTTTGATACAGAACCAGTTTTAATGGCTGCAGCAACAGTGCTTTTAAAAAAGAAACTGAGATGCAACTTCTCACAGAGTCCAACAATTACTTTTACACATTAAAAAAATGACATTCACATTCATTCAAATGAACTGAACTAACAGAGCAATCGCAACAGAGTTCATTTTAATCGAACCAAACCCGTCAATAGAGAACACACCCTTAGTTAACAATGATAACCCTGCTCTGATTATAAACATGTTGTGATGGGTTAAGAACTACCACTAAAATTATATAAATTACCCTTACCTTCAACTTCCCCTTGTTAAAGGCACACGCAGAGACCTGGTAACTAGCATGACCAATATCCACAAACACCACAGTCCTGGGCTTCTCCTCAGGAGCGGGCAGGTCCTGTTTGTAGATCCCATATGCCAGTGCAACTATAATTACACATGAATGCAATAAACTGTTAGAAGGAACAGTGCTTTTTCTGTCACTCTTGATGGTTCACCTAAAATGACAATTTTGTCATTTCACACCCTTGCTTGTGTTGAACCAACTAGGCAAATTGGATGTATAAGTCATATGGGAATACTTAAATGCAGTTGTATTTTTGAACTTTCGGGGATCTGGCCGTGTACAATCCATTATGTAAGTCAGGCGTAATGGGAAGGGGAGCAAGCATTGACAGGTGGTTCATTTTTGGGTGAACTAATCCCATTACAAGTATTTCACCTGCTGTGGTGTCGTTCATGAGTCTGAGACAGTTAAGGCCTGCGATCTGTGCAGCATCAATGACCGATCTTCTCTCAGCATCAGTGAAGAAGCTGGGGACCTATGTGAGAGCATGAGAAAAACAAGAAAACTTTAACTAGTCTGATTATTCTCATTCATTACATACTAACTACAACAGCCACACACACACACACAAAACAGGTAAAACAATGCAATATTCTGAAAATAACACAAGTGATGTTACTGAGGCGAGAGTTTGTGGAACTGACAATGAAGCAGCGTGAAAATTAAAAAAAAAAAAAAAAAAAAAAAGACAACTGAAGGCATTGAGGTCTGTCATAAGTATTCAAAAATCTGCCAATAGTACAGGAGTTTCAGTAAACCCAGCGCACTTTCACTGTGTTTAGCTTATATGTATTAAACAGATGCCATACGATTATGTTGGGTAATTTGGGTCCAACTACAATTGTGCGCATATACAGTACAGTCCAAAAGTTTGGAACCACTAAGATTTTTAATGTTTTTAAAAGAAGTTTCGTCTGCTCACCAAGGCTACATTTATTTAATTAAAAATACAGTAAAAAAAAAACAGTAATATTGTGAAATATTATTACAATTTAAAATAACTGTTTTCTATTTGAATATATTTGACAAAGTAATTTATTCCTGTGATGCAAAGCTGAATTTGTCTTCAGTCTTCAGTGTGACATGATCCTTCAGAAATCATTCTAATATGCTGATTTGCTGCTCAAGAAACATTTAATGTGTACAATTGTACAAAATATTTGTGTACAATATTTTTTTTCAGGATTATTTGATGAATAGAAAGTTCAAAAGAACAGTGTTTATCTGAAATCTAATCTTTTGTAACATTATAAATGTCTTTACTGCCACTTTTGATTGATTTAATGCATCCTTGCTGAATAAAAGTATTAATTTCTTTCATTTCTTTTCAAAACAATAAAAATAAAAATTCTTACTGACCCCAAACTTTTGAACGGTAGTGTATAATGCTACAGAAGCTTTGTATTTCAGATAAATGCTGTTCTTTTGAACTTTCTATTCATCAAGGAATCCTGAAAAAAAAAGTACACAACTGTTTTCAACATTGAAAATAATCATAATGTTTATTGAGCAGCAAATCAGCATATTAGAATGATTTCTGAAGGATCATGTGACACTGAAGACTGGAGTAACGATGCTGAAAATTCAGCTTTGCATCACAGGAATAAATTACTTTGTCAAATATATTTAAATAGTACACAGTTATTTTAAATTGTAATAATATTTCACAATATTACTGTTTTTTACTGTATTTTTAATTAAATAAATGTAGCCTTGGTGAGCAGACGAAACTTCTTTTAAAAACATTAAAAATCTTAGTGGTTCCAAACTTTTGGAATGTACTGTATATTAGAGTTGCACAAAATTGGGAAAAACATGATATTACCTTTCTGGACATGGACAGTGTACCGTACAAACATTTTCAATGGAGGGACAGAAAGCACTCGGACTAAATCTAAAATATCTTAAACTGTGTTCTGAAGATGAACGAAGGTCTTACGGGTTTGGAACGACATGAAGGTGAGTCATTAATGACAAAATTTTCATTTTTTCACCCATTAAGAACAAATGCACAAATCCAATTTAATGATACACATCCATTTTCTTTCTCAATTGTTTACGTTCACGTAAGCAATAAGTGACTGTGTTTGAGGATCCTTGTTGTATTTTGACTTTATTTTTCGTGTACTCCCGTGCCGTCTGCACGAAAACAGCGCGCAAGTACTGAATTGAGTTCTCTTTAGCATTTTCTTGCACTCAAATGGCTCAAAATAGCTTGAGTGTTTAAACTGACAGGACCTACAATACGTTCAGATGATAAACGTTCACTCTATGATGGTTAAACTTTGCAATTAATCTGAGAATCACAGGCGTTTCAAACCGTTAGGCCTGGTCTGTACAGCTCAGATGTGACTACAACGGATGTGTACATCATGCAGCCCTAATATATATATGATGACTTTATTGACTGTGTCATTCTTCATAGCTCTTACTGAAGATGACTACACTGCTCTTTGCATTTTGCAGACATCACTCGAATTTCATCTATGAAGAGAATTTCTTTGCACCAAGGGCCACAGACAGTAACAATACAGTGAGCATAATAAGTGATTACACCAGTGAACTATATTTTAAGTATGTTTATGTAAAAGAGAAAGGGCGTACAGAGATGACGCAGTCTGCCACAGGTTTTTTGAGCGCAGCTTCAGCGGTCTCTTTCAGTTTGGTCAGCAGCATGCCAGTGACCTGCTCAATGCCGAACACCTTCTCTTCCTCCATATACATGACCTGTGGGGACGGACAGCATAAAGACCTGTGATTTAACAACATCTGATTCACAGAACAGCTTTTAAAACATACTCGATTATCACTGCTGTTTAATTAGTCTTACCTTAATGCCAGTGGTTCCAGTCGGCATCTGAGCAAGATCATAGACCAGGCCGGACTTTGCCGCCTGGACATAAGGGTCACTGAACGCCCTGCCATGGAATCGCTTAAAACCCTGCACAGTGTTCTTGCAGTTTGTGACCACCTTGTTGTGAGAGCAGAAATTATAATTAGAACTTCCATCCATCCATGCAACATGTTATCCTGCTTATTCAAACTAATCTAATGTTTACCTGGCTTTTGGCGGCTGCCCCAATCGAACGATTCCGAGGACCGAATGATACAAATGACCTGAAGAGAGAAACTACATCATTAGATACTACAATATTATCCAGCTTCGCACATTTTCTTCGAGCTCTTGTGCTAGACTGACGTGATACATTCATGCATAAAACTAATACTAATACAATGTCTATGGCAGTGGTTCCGAAACCTTTTCTGCCGGACCCTCTTTTGTATATTTTTCATATTTTCAATTTAAAATTGGATAATATTTAGAGCTTTTAAGTGCTGGAAAAAGCATGAAGCACTTGAATAAGTGCTTGAATTTCACTCTCAAAAGTTTGCGTGAATCCTGAAATTAATAATGTAAAAGCATTCAAGTATTTCTGCAACAATACTATAGTTTCAGTAAGCGTTAATACATTAAATCCATGGTGATTTGTGGACTGGAGAGTAGACTTGTGCCGATATTCGGAAATGCGATATATCACAATAATGAATATGCACGGTATTGTTATCGTGGGCATTTCAAAATACCGTAAATAATAATTTATTACCAATTATTCAAATTTTTATAATGCATATACGAATACTTTCCCCATCAACCGTATATAATGCACAACACCGCTGTATTCTGCATCAAAAAAACACACGCTCAGATGTAAACAAGCTCAATGTGCATGAGAAGCACATGGCGGAATGAAAGTGCACGTTACTCTCTGACAGCAGAGGGCGCTGATGGAACAGCAGAAATGCAGCAGTTACCCCGGAAACCCCGCAAACAAAGCAACTGCGCTGGTGAAGTTTTTAAAATGCCTCAAACATATATTTTAATCTGGACTACAACATGCCCTAATGATTAGAAATGTTCTGATTATGTGTTACTGTTCAGTAAAACTTTGAGACATACGGCTTCATTAGTTAACATGTTAATTCATTATTACCAAACTGACCATGAAAAATACTTATAAAGCATTATTTATTCTTAGTTAATGTTAATTTCTTAGTTACTGTTTAATAACATTACTAAAATCAAAAGAACTTATTTAATGGACCTGAGATAAAACTAACAATGATCAGTTGTGTTTCTAAACTAACATTAACAAAAAATAACACTTTCTGTAACAAATGTAGCTATTGCTCAATCTTAGTTAATGCATTAAATAATGAGATCTTATTGTAAAGTGTTTCCTGTTGTTCTTTATAGCCGAATTCTTTTGCACTTTAATCTGTTTGAAAATTTGACTTTATATTTTTTATGTATTGTATTTAAACATTCAGTTATTTTTGTTATTACAAAAAGAGTTCTTAAACCTGTTATACTATGACAAGACTTTTTTTTGCAACTTATTTCAATATCGTGATAATACCGTATACCGCAACAAAATTTAGTCGCACTGGCAGAAAAAAGCTTTGCTTCAGGAAGCTTTGGAGCGTTATGAATCTTTTGTGTCGAATCAGCGGTTCGGAGCGCCAAAGTCACGTGATTTCAGCAGTTTGGTGGTTTGACACGCGATCTGATTCATGATTCGACACAAAAGATTCATTACGCTCCGAAGCTTCCTGAAGCAGTGTTTCGAATTTGTTCTGAAGATGAACAAAGGTCTTACGGGCGTGGAACGGCATGGGGGTGAGTAATTAATGACATTATTTTCATTTTTGAGTGAACTAACCCTTTAAGTCTCCACAATTTGGTCTTTATACCAGAAACTCCATTGATTGAAATTCTTAGGATGTTGGTCCCTCGCACAAGGATGGTTCATGGCATCCAAAGAACTGAAAAGCCCAGGGGCTGGATGCATGTACTGAGAAGACTAGTTTTACAAGTTAATCATCATTTTGTTCATTACTGTAAGTAAGTTTCGTTTCGTTGATAACAAAATAAGACTGATTACCCATAACTAACTGCTAGTTGGTCATTCTCATTCATAACTAGCCACTGGACTAAAAAATTAACCTTAAATTGACTTATTTTAGAATGATTTCTGTTATCTCAAGTCGTTTCTTCAGTGATGCATCAGAAACTACTAACTTCTATTAAAAGGTGCAATATGTAATATTTCTGTCCGCTAGAGGTCACTAGAAGCCTATTCAAAACAAAGGCATAGCTTGATGACGCCAAGTTTGAGAGCGGAAACTTGGGACATGTGGTCTCCACCTCAACAGACGGTGCAAAAGAATAGGGATTGGACTTGGGAAGAAATCATGTTCATGGATGCGATTATTAACGTTACTGTAGTATGAAGCAGAGCAAGAGCGAGTGTTGTGGAGCTGAACGAGGAGCTGGAGCGATTGCGCAACACACGCCTCACGAGCAGCGGGACTTTTATTATGACACAGTCGCCGGCGCCGCTTCTGCTTTTCCGGTCATGAGTATGAGGTAACGCAGCTCTGTTTATCATATTAGATACATTTGAGTGTGTTGAAAATGATGTTATAACGTTACTCTGTGCGTTTTCTCTGTGGCTGCTGTGAGACACTGTTACACACTGCAGTAAGATAGATCGATTTTACAATATCATATTAAATGCTGGATGGCTTGTGTTGATAAATGGCATGAAATTAATTTTAAAACGTATTGTATGATGGCGAAAATGCTGTATTACTGTTACTAAAAATAAAGCTGCATCTGAAATGCTATGTTAGCTACTTCACAAAATAGTGTTTTTCTCTGAGGCATGGTAAAGCATGGTACTCGCAAAAAAAATCAAGAAAATTAGATTTAAACAATAAGACTAAATGTGTTGAGCTATATAATAATAATTAGTTTTCTGTCTATAAATATATCAAAACAGTTTTTCCCTTTTTTATTAAAATGTGTAATATTTTAAAGCATCTTTGGTGTTTCCATGGTTTCTACAAAATAAAACCGGAAACCGAGGGTAACGCGGGTATGACGCAATTGACAGGCGACTTCTCACACGTCCTGGAGCCTTGGTTAAAATTGCAATTTTCTCACGATTTACAAATAGTTGGAAACATTTGGGATATTGTCAGTACTCAAGTGAACAAAATATATAACACTGGCCTAGTGGTTTTTGGATATTTCACTGCAAAAATGTTACATATTGTACCTTTAACAGCAGCCAATTTTTTTTCTTTTTTTTTTCTTTTTTTAAACACGTTAAAAGTCATTTTTCATCGTTAAAGAAAAATACGAGCATTCCTCAATAAATAGTTATGTAGTCCGAGTTAAAGAGAGACTGTCAGTTTTCCGATCGGCCTTAAACATGCTAGAATGTTCCTGCGGCCGCCGGTGTGACGTCACGGCAGAAGCAGCAGCAGCGCGAGCCACGCTGTAGCATGCGGCTAACTGTCCGTTCATCAAAACACTCTCAGCAAAATTAAGTCATAGATATATATATATAATCTAAAGACTTTGATATCATACTAGTCTGGCGTGAAAATAGATCGTCACAATACTAACTGTCAATCAAGGCAAGGGAACAAAGAGCACGTGTGAACTAATTTTACATTAATATTTACATCAAATGAAATTACATGAAATGAAATGAAAGAAAACACGCTCCACACTTCTTAATTTTGCTGTCATTGTGTGAATGGGTTGTGACACGTCAATTTTACAGCAGAAAGAGAGAGAAATACACGCAGTCCCTAAAGATCGGTGAATAGTCAGTGTAAAGCAGAAGTAAAGTTTGACTTACGGTGTACATCTGTCGCTGTATTCGTTCGCCACGGTCTCTATTCCGCCGGCGCGAGCGACAGCAACATAACAGCTCTGGAAGCCCACATCAAACCCCACCACTGACATCTTCACTGGAGATCACAAGCACAGCCCTGCTAAAATACTCGATACCAGAAACAAGCGTCCTTTTAAAACATATATGACAGTCACGGAGAGGTTTAATTCATAAAACTCGGGTTTAACGCGATTTCATAGTTCTCGAATGACTGTAAGTTGATGCAGACCGGCTGACTGCTGGATGTAATGGGTAAGCCGGAGTTCACGCTGGAGTCAACGGTTTTATCGCGAGAGTTCCGGAGTTCTAGATGGCTCTGGAGCTTTCCTTGTGTGACGTAACCATGACGACAAATCCATCCAATCGATGAAGAGCGATAGATGAACGTTTAGGAAAAAAAGATGTTAAAATCTTAAAATATATACAATTTGTAGATTTTAATTAGAATATAATTTTAGAAGAATTCTCTAGTCATTTCACACGATTAAATAGTAAAATTTGCTTACATTCAAAAATTAGAAAGGCAAAGAAAATTGTTTTTCGATTATTTAATTAAAAAAAAAATGTAATGGAATATGTTCAGTTTCTGTTTTGGCACAGGCCTTTTTCATACCTTCATTATTGTCTAATTTGTTTTTATTGTGCTCAGTTTGCTCAATTTTATCCAAATAATGGATATGCACGGGTACTTCCTGGTTGTCGTTAAAGGGTTAGTTGGTTAGTTCACCCAAAAATTAAATTAATGTCATTTATTACTCTCCCTCGTGTCGTTCCACACCCGTAAGACCTTCGTTCATCTTCAGAACACAAATTAAGATATTTTAGTTGAAATCTGATGGCTCAATGACATTTCCTCTCTCAAGATCCATTAATGTACTAAAAACATATTTAAATCAGTTCATGTGAGTACAGTGGTTCAATATTAATATTATAAAGTGACAAGAATATTTTTGGTGCGCCAAAAAAAAAAAAAAAAAAAAAAAGGATTTATATAGTGATGGCTGATTTCAAAACACTGCTTCAAATCACGTGACTTTGGCGCTCCGAACCGCTGATTCGACACGCTGATTCATAACGCTCTGAAGCTTCCTGAAGCAGTGTTTTGAAATCGGCCATCACTAAATAAGTGGTTATTTAGGTTTTTTTTTTTGGCGCACCAAAAATATTCTCGTGGCTTTATAATATTAATATTGAACCACTGTACTCACATGAACTGATTTAAATATGCTTTTAGTACATTAATGGATCTTGAGAGAGGAAATGTCATCGCAGGCCTCACTGAGCCATCGGATCATCGGAGCCATCTGTAATTAGACACGCACCCATTTTTTCCTCAGCACGTCAAATGTTATTTTTAATGTGATGACCACAAGCATTATTTGTTCATCCTTCTGAGATTGTCCCCCAACATTTAAAAATGTAGGAAATTCAACATTTGATAGAAAACACTGAGAATGTAGGAAAAATGTAGGAAATTCAACATTTGATAGAAAACACTGAGAAAACAAAAAAGACAATAATTACCACTTTAACCAGCAGGTGGCGGCAAAGTAGCATTTATTTGCGCATACATCACCCATTTCCTCTAATCGTTTTTCACTTCATTTTTGACTAAATATTAAACATTATAACATAACTAGGTTTAAAAATACTACATTTTGTCAATGTGAAGTATGAAATACTCAAAAATATCTCATGGAAAACAATAACTTTTCTTGTGAATGAATGACACAGAAAGCAAGCACCGCGCTATCCCCTTGTCACAATCCCCTAATCACAGTCAGTCACAGTCACAAGAGCAATGATTTCAGCACACTTGTAAAAACACACATTTTATTCAATTAATCTAACTAAAGTGCATGATAAATATTTAATTTTTGAAGCTTTTTTTCACTAAAAAATGTGAAAACTGATGGGCGAATTGAATTTAGCCAAGAAGGAACACTGAGGGACGTCTTTATTTATTTATTTTTTATGCTGTCTTACGTTTGAATAACTAAATTAATGCTATGCCTGACTATTCAAGTGACTATTCTGATTATAAACTAAGTATTACACTACTGATGCTCAACACACCAGCAAATGACATCTCACCGGAAGTTTTCGAGCTGGCTTATATTATTGCTGAAGTTCTAAAGAATGCTCCGTGCATATAGTCCATTGATGATACTGTAATTTTTTAGGACGAAATTCACAAACATTATTCTAATCTGAGTGAAGTAGAGGTGTATGGAAACCACAGCCTTAGAAGTGTTTGCGTATTTGGACCTTAAAGGGATAGTTCACTCAAAAATGAAAATTCTGTCATCATTTACTCACCCTCATGTTGTTCCAAACCTGTATAAATTTCTTTGTTCGGTTGAACACAAAGGAAGATATTTGGATGAATGTTTGTAACCGAGCAGATCTCGGCCCCCATTGACTACCATAGACTACCAATGCTCGGTTACAAACATTCTTCCAAATATCTTCCTTTGTGTTCAGCCGAACAAAGAAATTTATACAGGTTTGGAACAACTTGAAGGTGAGTAAATGATGACAGAATTTTCATTTTTGGGTGAACTGTCCCTTTAAATTTGATAAGTTTCGCGGTTTATTAACGTATTACGTGCTGTACTCTAATTCACATGAACAGATAGATAAATAGACAAACAAATTGAACGGAATAAATCAGAAACTGAAGCCTCTCCCAAGCTTTAGATGGCACACTTTATTCTTCCAGGCTCGACGTTAAACCGGACCACAGACGCACACGATCGCATTCAAAATGGCGACTCCCATGCATAGACTGATCGCACGAAGACAAGCGTGAGTTATTTGGCACATTAAACGATTTTGGACTTGTAAATTATATTTGTTATGTATTCATTGTATTGTGTTTATCTCATCAGTCGTCTGTTTGAGTTTTTGTTGTTTCAAGTCGTCTATGTATTGTTGAATATTAGTATGTGGCTTCACGTTTCCACAGGGAGGCAAACAAACAACATGTTCGCTGTCAGAAATGCCTGGAATATGGACACTGGTCCTATGAATGCACTGGGAAAAGAAAGTATCTTTATAGACCTTCCAGGACAGCTGAGTTAAAAAAGAAGCTGAAAGACAAGGAGAACAAACCTTCAGATGATTTGGGGTAAGAAACACAACAACACATTCACATACATGAGTTGTGTTGTTGAATGAACGGATTACTGGTTATTACGGATATTTCAACTTCAGTAATCTAGTTGTGTTGCTTTAATATTAATAATAGCATTTTAATAACGCTTTTTAAGTAGTGATGGGCGATTTCGAAACACTGCTTCATCAAGCTTCGAAACCTGTACGAATCTTTTGATTCGAATCTTTGATTCGGAGCGTGTATTAAACTGCCAAAGTCACGTTTCTCTTTTAATTATTTTTTTTTATTATTATTAATGTTTTAACAATTACAAAACCAAAAAAAAAAAAAAAAAAATGCCAGGGTTAATGATACAAAAATATAAAATACAATAACCAAACAAAGTCTGCCAAAGTCAGGTGATTTGAGTAAACGAGGCTTCGTTACGTCATAACTGACTCGAATCGTTTCGAATTGAACAAATGTCTGATCTCCGATCAGTTTTACACCTTAGATGTAGACATTAGTATAATTAAGTATTATAATTAGTATAATTATAATAAGTCTCTTATTGGCCTGTTTAGCTGAGCCATCCATGGAACAAACAAAACAAGCCCTTAAAATTGATAAAAGGACACATATTATACAGACACTTGGTATATAGTCTAATTAGATGATTAGTTAATTGCGTTCTATAGATTTTACTTTCAATAAAACATTTGCAATGTGTTTGCAAAAGGTTTTTTGTTGCATTTCCACTGTTCTGACCAGCAGGTGTCACCAGCGTGTCGCGTTTCCAACAGTGAATCATTTTGCGAAGCAATTGATTCGAAGCTTTGATTCGGAGCGTGTATCAAACTGCCAAAGTCACGTTTTATTATTTGTTTATTTATTTGTTTATTTGAAAAGGATCCCCATTAGCTGATGCCGAAACAACAGCTAGTCTTCCTGGGGTCCAAACAATACATACAACATCCAATAATTACAATCACAATTACTACAATTACTTAGATTATTATTATTATTATTATTATTTTTTTTAAATTATTATTAATGTTTGAACAACTATTACAAAACCGAAAAAAATGCCAGGGTTAAAGATACAAAAAATATAAAATACAATATCAACCAAACAAAGTCTGCCAGTGATTTGAGTAAACGAGACTTCGTTACGTCATAACTGACTCATAAGTGTCTGGGTTTTACCTGATCTCTGATCAGTTTTGCACATTAAATGTAGATGTTTTAATGATACATTAGTATAATTAAAATAAATAATAGTTGCTAATAGTCTCTTATTGGCCTGTTTAGCTGAGTCATCCATGTAACAAACAAAACAAGCCCTTAAAATTGATAAAATAACACACATTATACAGACACTTGGTATATATAGATATAGATTTTACTTTCAATAAAACATTTACAATGTGTTTGTAAAAGGTTTTTTGTTGCAGAACTGGACACTGCATGTGTTGATAGTATAGAATGGACAACCACATTATAGAAAGGAAAGTCACATGATTTCAACTGTACTTTCTTTACCTGTTTTAGACCTGGAATAACACAGCGCACCGAGAAAAAAGCTAAGAAAAAAAGGTGAGTCAATGCCTTTCTGGGAATGCTCGTGTTACCAGTATAAACATGTTATTATGACCGATATGCACTAAGATAAAACATCCTAATATTTCACTTTATTATTACATAATTACAGTGAGGAAATGTGTTGACATGCTGTTTTCTTTGAGGTCCTCCTCCAGCTCCAGCAGCAGTGATTCGTCGAGCTCTTCCAGCGACTCTTCCTCAGACAGCAGCGACTCCTCCAGCTCCTCATCCTCGTCTGAAGACAGCAGCAGTGACAGCGAGGACAGCTCCAGCCCTTCCTCCTCATCCTCCTCCTCGTCTTCCTCCAGCTCTGACTCAGACTCTGATTCCTCAAGCAGTTCTGATCAAGGCCCTCCGAAGAAGAGAAAAAAGAAGAAATGAGGGTCCAGCTGAATGATTCAAACACAGAACTCGTATCGTACGTCGACGTGTGTGAGAAGGCTGATGAATGTGAAGAAACGGAGATATATTGTCATCCTGTTTTTGTAAAATGTAAAATCACACACATCCGCTGTCACATTCACTTTTTTTACCTTGAAACAAATGCAACTTTTTGTTTTCCCTTCCTGCCAGTGTAGTGGTTTCTCAAACCAATAAATTAAAATACTGTAATGATTTATTCATTCATACTGATATTTTCCGTCTTTTTTTAATGTAAATGATCCATTTTTGCTTCTTTAGTTTGATTTTGAATTGGGTTTTTTTTAAAGTAGGGATGATGGCATAAAAAAAGAGGCTGTTTTTACATTTTAAGATGTAATAAACTGATTTCTTACAGAGAGAAATGTAGCTTCTGTCAGATAATATTAATACTGCATTTAAATCTTTTGAAAGGAAGCATGTCTCATTCGATTCGCAGCCATATATTTGTACACATCGCTTCATAAAATATTTATAAAGCATATCGTGTTTGTAGTTTTTTTTTATGATTTGTGCTGAAATTAAGTAATATATTATTATTTAGATACATACTGGTCACTGTTATATAAAATATTTCAACAATTTAAAATGTTTCTATGTGAATATATAGTAAAAAGTAATTGATTCCTGTGATCAAAGCATCGTTACTCAGTGTTCAGTGTCACATGATCCTTCCGAAATCATTCTAATATGATGATTTGATGCTCAAGAAACATTTGTGATTATTATCAATATTGAAAACAGTTTCATATTTTTGTGGAAACTGATTTTTCAGGATTATTTGATGAACAGAAAGTTCAAAAGAACAGCATTTATTTGAAAAGGAATCTTTTGTAACATTATAAATGTCTTTACTGTCACTTTTGATCAAATTAATGTATCATTGAAGAATAAAAGTATTTAATTATTAAAAAAAAAAAAAAACATTAATTGAGCTGTTTTCAACACTATTAATGGTCAGAAATGTTTCTTAAAGGGATAGTTCACCCAAAAATGAAACTTCTGTCATCATTTACTCACCCTCAAGTTGTTCAAAATTTGTATAATTTTCTTTGTTCTGTTGAACACAAAGAAAGATATTTGGATGAATGTGTTAAACTCAACAGTTTTGGGGCACCATTGACTTCCATAGTAGTTTTTTCCTACTATGGAAGTCAGTGGTGCCCCAAAGTGGCCTGGTTACAAACTTTCATCAAAATATCTTCCTTTGTGTTCAACAGAAGAAATTTATACAAATTTGGAACAACTTGAGGGTGAGTAAATGATGACAGAAGTTTCATTTTTGGGTGAACTGTCCCTTTAAGGAGCAAATCAGCCTATCAGAATGATTTCTGAAGGATCATGTGACACTGAAGACTGGAGTAATGATGCTGAAAATTAAGCTTTTTTTATATAAAAAATGTAATTATTCTAGAAATTTTAACTAGTAGTGTAATATAAAATTAATAAACTAATAAAACATTGAATTACATAAATATTGGCCTGGACAGGGCTTAGATTAAGCCACGATTAGGCTTTAGTTCAATTAGGACATTTAAGTAGCTTTTATAAACGCATCTTAAGACAAAACAGTAACACTAACATATTTTAATCTAAGTTGTTTTCAGTTAACCCATGTGCGGTCTTCGTTTGGGAAGTACACTCAGGGTCTTTGGGGTCTCCAGAGACACCAGAAAACAAAATGTAATTTTGTGACAAAATAAATGTTTTTTTTTTTTTTTTTAATTTGTTTATTGATGTTTTTACTCCACATTTGTGCAGTTTTTATTGTGATTTCATAACATTTAGATATAAATCCAACTGAAAAATACTTGTGAAAAGAGTCTTTCAGTCAGTCAAACAGCAAATAGTGGAGCTCTGCAGCATCTACTGGATAAAGTGATTGTTTTTACTTTTAAAACTGCGTTTTCCAAAAGATGGGCAAAAATGTCACACTAAACCATGTCAAATTATCCATGTTATCCCCATGAATGAAAGTTAGAAATGTGGGTCTTTTATAAAGTGAATTTTACATAAAAAGCTGTTTTTGTATAAAAATGTTTTTTAATTTATTTATATAAATTTTAAAAATATGATAAATACTCTAACAACTGCACAAATGTGGAGTAAAAACATTAATAAACAGAGTAAAATTACATTCGTTTAAAAAAACAATTGTTAAAACAGCTCAAACATGTATTGTAACACTATATATGTGAATATGTAGTAAAATGTCATTTATTCCTGTGATCAAAGCATCGTTACTCAGTCTTCAGTGTCACATGATCCTTCAGAAATCATACTAATATGAGATTCAATTTCAAATAAATGCTGTTCTTTTGAACTTTCAAATAATCAAAAAATCCTGAAAAATCAGTTTCCACAAAAATATGAAGCTGTTTTCAACATTGATAATAATCAGAAATGTTTTTGGGCAGCAAATCATCATATTAGAATGATTTCTGAAGGAAAATGTGACACTGAAGACTGGATTAATGATGCTGAAAATTCAGCTTTTTATATAAAAAACGTAATTATTCTAAAATTAAATATAAAATGAATAAACTAATAAAATATTGAATTACATAACAAATATTGCCCTGGACAGGGCTTAGATTAAGCCACAATTAGGCTTTAGTTCAATTTGAACATTTAAGTAGCTTTTATAAACGCATCTTAAGACAAAACAGTAACGCTAACATATTTTAAGCTAAGTTGTTTTAAGTTAAAACAGCTCAAACATGTTTTGATAATAACAGGATAATTAATAATTAGGATAATTTCGTAGAAATAATTAAAGTAGATATCTGCGTATCAGTTATTAGACACATAAAACTGCAACATCGTAAAAAAGTCTACTTCTGAGTTGCCTGAGAGCGCTAAAGACGCTGTCTATCTAGGTTGCGCGCTCGCATTGAGACACCGCCGCGCTGAGAGGACGCGCGCTAGTCACGTGACCACGTTAGTTTACGAAGCCGAAAGCAGCCAGATCCGCGATGATCTCCTAACAAAATGACCGTGATCTGCTGGAAAAATCTGTCCGACACCATCATGACGAGCAGACGAGCCTCGGCGGCATGGCTCACCTAAACGAGCGGTGTCTTTCAGAGCAGGTACGCGTTTCTCGCCGGCGGCTGACACATTTATTGGGACGCGACAGCAGATCAGTGGACGCGGACTGAGACAAAGGGAAAGGCTTTCATAGCTAGAATGCTTCGGGCCTAAAAGAAGCCAAGAGGTAAGTGGGCCACAAATCGGGCGATTACATAATTGAAATGATATGTGTACGCGCGCATACAGTAATGTTTGATTATTTATTCACGAGATAAATCGTTACAAGTTGTTAATGTAGGAGAGCTAGCATTGTTTAGCCAACATGCGAACTGATTTCTCACACTCACATGCCATCGACTAGACAGCGCATTATTAGGAATTAACCATCAATTTTATACTTTCGATCGGAATCGATCAGTTTATTGTTGCTAACATGTCGTTTGAAACATCCCTCCCCCCATGTCTACCCCTTTCAGATGCAGAGTTCATATTTAATGCTATTTTTTGGCACCTTAATTATTAGAAGTGGACATTTCTGCTGATTGACAATTAAACGACGTTCAAATTAAGTTGGCGTTTGAGTTTTAACTTCCAAATATCGTTAAATGCTAATGGGAGAGTCACGTGAACACATTACTGACAGTTTCAGGAGCTCAACTGCTTGTTTATTTTAATTTATTTATATATATATTTTTAAAAATAATATATATATATATATATATATATATATATATATATATAATTACTGACGTCACGACGTAAAAACGTTGAAGTATCTTTGCGTCACCAACTTGACAAAATGTAAACACGGTCAAAATGGCAGTTGCTTGGCGAGTTCAATTCGGTCCAGACTAGTTACAGTCGAGAATACGTCGCACATTTGGTTGTAATTTAGCCATTTTAATCGGGATTAACTAGAGCAAAAGAAAACAAGTGATATTTTTAAGATTTTCAGCTTGACAGTTGTCAGTATTCTTGTTTCAGACATGTTTTTGTTGATGTATCAACATGTAGGCTTAATTTTAGGGCAGATCTACTGTTCAATCATAATAACACTTACTCCATCATGTCTTCCTTGCAGTTTGCATGTTTGGAGGCCATTTTAAAGTCAGCTAGAGCAGGAACAGGGCTTTGTTTGGAGTTGCATACTACTATACTATTCCTTACTGTGGTGTATAGTTTGTGTGCTCTGCGTAATGTGCAAATTTGCTTTGTGTTTGCACCATTGCATGTGTGGCCCTGAAAAGTGGACTTCATAGGGTGTTTGGTTATCTTAAGTGATTAGGGAGTGTGTATTCTCAGTCCGAAGGGCAATGCAAATGGCATGGGAAACAAGTGTGCGTCGGTATATCACATTACAGGAAGTAGAGAGGGGCACCAGTGCTGTACAAAGTTGGGTGAGAATCAGTTTTCAGCTTTGTAGTGGCTACTAGGCTGTAGTGTGCAAGTATAAAGTGCACATGAAAAGTTAATGATCTCTGTGAGTCAAGCCCATTGTTTTTAAATAAGACTGAAGTAAACTTCTACAGATGTTCCCTGGTTAGTGAACACTGTGAAACAGAACAGAATGCACTGTGCTGACTACTGTATCCCATAATGAAAATGTTTAGTCTCACCTCCCAGAGTGCAAGAGTCAGGTTAAAGTAATAATTCTATTCATTTTCTCCACAGAAGTACTGCTTTTAACACTAACTTATAAACCTTTAAAGATAAATCCACTGTGAGCTATGAAGATAATGATATTTGCTTTTTTTATATATATATAATCGTGTTTCACAGCAGAATTTCTGGTGAAAACTACATTACCCATGATTCTGCAAAGAAATCTCCACCAATCAGAGATTCTAAACAAGCTAATTGCACCAATATAACTTTTTAGCACCAGTCCACTCCCATGAAGCACTGCGAATGAGGCTTTCAAAAATTACCTAAAGTCGGCGTGAAACAGAAGTTGTGCTGGTCTTTTCTTCGCTATTGTGACGTATATCTGCGTAAAACAGCTTTTGGAACAAGAACAAATGTAGGGCGGGGCTTAATTTTGTCCATAGGGAATTGATTGGATGGTTGTGGTTTGCTATTGGTGGATCTCATGTGAGTGACAGGTTGCCCCGCCCTCATCATCAGAGTTTAGATGTCGCTGAAAGAGGGAGAAGATATTCTGATTCAAGATTACAAGGAACATGAATTTAACAAAATGATGTGCTCAAAACGATATTGAAGAAAAATGCGATAACTTGTTAATAATGCTATATTCGATATGCGATACAGTTATGCTTTAAATTATATTTAAATATATGAGATTTGTGATCTCATGCTGTCTGAGAGGCGGCTTTCTGTGCATGTGCTTCAGGTGTGTGTCAGACAGCTCAGAGCGGATTTCTGCAGCTCATTGTGCTTAATAACTCTTTTTAACATCAAGAAAGTCAGACGCAAGTAACAGTCTTTTCTCTGCTATATGCGTCGATCTTAAATTGACTTTTTGCCCCCTTTTGAAGTAGCCTATTAGCACCATTCAGATAATCATGTGTGTATTTACATTTGCGATATTTTGATAATTCCGCTTCATCGTTCAGCCTTAGCCCAGATAAATCATTTATAATAAATACTCCAGTATTTTATTAAAAAAAACACTGTGACTTTAAATATTAGTGTGTATATAAATATATGCATATTCTGCAATAAACTTTAATGTCGTTTGTTTCTATATAGATGATCAACATCTATGAATTAATGTTTATATGTAGATGTCATTTTTTTTTAATTCGATAGTTGCTTCATGGGATTGTAGATCTTTCCCTCACAAAAGCTGTTAAAGGATTAGTTTACTGTAGCATTAAAATGTCCTGATAATTTACACACCTCCATGTCATCCAAGATGTTTATGTCTTTCTTTCTTCAGTTGAAAAGAAATGAAGGTTTTTGAGGAAAACATTTCAGGATTTTTCTCCATATAGTGGACTTCACTGGGGTTCAACGGGTTGAAGGTCCAAATGTCAGTTTCAGTGCAGCTTCAAAGAGCTCTACATGATCCCAGATGAGGAATAAGAGTCTTATCTAGTGAAACCATTGGCCATTTTCTAAAAAAAATAAATAAATAAAAATGTATATACTTTTTAACCACAAATGCTCATCTTGTGCCACACATTACGTAATCATGTTGGAAAGGTCACACGTGATGTAGGCAGAGGTACCGATCCAGTGTCTACAAAGCGAATGTGCAAAGACTAAGTCAAACGCCCTTTACAAAAAAGGTAAAACAACGATGTTGTGCGATTTTGAAGTTGGAGGAGAAAATGAGATGGAGTTTTTTGCTCTACTGCGGTACTTCCGCCTACGTCACGCATGACCTTTCCAACATGATTACGAAATGCGTGGAGCATCACAGAGCTATAAGACGAGCATTTATGGTTAAAAAGTATATAATTAAATATAATATAATTTAAGTTTAATTTAATATAACCTTCAACCCGTTGAACCCCAGTGAAGTCCACTATATGGAGAAAAATCCTGGAATTTTTTCCTCAAAAACCTTCATTTCTTTTTGACTGAAGAAAGAAAGACATGAACATCTTGGATGACATGGGGGTGAGTAAATTATCAGGAAATTCGAATTCTGAACTGAACTAATCCTTTAAGTTCACAGTCTTATATCTTTGTCTATTTGTCTCAAATGGCTTCAAATCAAAGGTTGTAATGTTGTCGTTCTCATCGTGGCTGGTTGGTTTGGTTCCTGGTTTATAACTCTGTAATGAAGACTCTTTAAAAAATCCCTATGGGAAAAATGAATGGAAAAAATAGCTCTGGAACCAACACCACTGAATTAGTGTGCAGAGATGCTCTATTTTCAGAGTGATGGATTAAAAGCCTTCATGTCTTTGACTTATTATTCGATCAAACAGTCTAAACTAAAGATGTCACAAAATGTTACAAACCTGGATTAAGAATGTAAAATATCTGCTGAGTTCACTTTGAGAAACACTGTTTTCACATACAATTTTAATATGTAGTAGTAGGCAGTTTATAGTATATACCGTGTAGTATGCCATAAAATGCCACCCAAACGTTAGCTGCTCTATTGTTTAAATGAAATGAATAATTACCCAGCTAACTCATGCATGCCTCCAGGCTCCTGGCACAGATGTAAATCTTGAGCCGGTACAGACCTTGTGCTGCTTATGTAACCAAACTAAACACACACACTCTCACACGGTCTCTGACTCCTGATCCCGTACACTGGGATCAGAAGATGAAGTGCACAGAAGACCACGTTCCTACCCAGAGTTCATGATGTTCATTGATAATCCAGTGGCAAACTCGATCCCAACACCACTCGTGTGTAAATAACATGATAGGTCTTGACACTTCCTGTTTTAGTTGTGGTCCGTGGCTTGAGTTGACTATTTCCTCTGTGTGTGTTTATGACTAGAAAGAATGCGGCTGACACTTGTTTGCCTTTGTTAGTTCATAAAAGCTTCTACAGCTTGTTGGCAAGGGATCTAACAGGCCATGCAACTTGTTCTTCTCTAATTTTGAGGACAACTTTTGTTGTTGTTGTACTTGCAACTTCAGCAGGGCTGGATGAGGTCAGAGCTGCTCGAGGCATTCATTTACTGCAACAAATTCCTAGTCAGTTAAAGGAGTAAAAGCCTGTTTTCCAAGATACAATTGACCATTTTTGTCGCTGTGCCTAAAAACGGTTCAAATTACTCACGGTTCGGTTTTTATCACAGTTTTAGGGTCACAGTTTCGGTACAGTTCAGGGGGAAAAGAACTACTGTCAAATAAAAATAAAGAAAATAAGAACAAATAATTGAACTTCAAGCACAAATAAAGTGCTTTTCAGGTAGTTCTAACAGCAGTTTTGAATTAAGTAATCAAATGTAAAGTTGCATTGCATATAATCTTCACTGTATAAATTTAAATAAAGATTAATTATTATTATTATTAAAGTTAAAGAGGAGTTATTAAGCCTCCATAGCTCTGGACATATTCACTCTATATGAATTGATCTAACAGCATATCGCACAGCAGAAATAAACACGACAACAGCTGTCAGTGCATGTCGCTAATAAGTGATTTCTGCATGTGTCTGTGTGAATGAACGGCGTGGTTTCATCTGACACACAAACGAGACGCTCACTGTGATTTCAGCGTCTGCCGTTTCTATATATATGGACGTGAACACATGAACACATCTCCAGAGCTGCTCTGAGAGTCACTTTACAAGATTTGTTTAACTTCAAGAAATTAAGACTGAAAAATATCACTAATGTATACTAAAATATACTTCTCAAAGTAGTAATAATATTATTACTATTTCTAAGTCATATCATACAACCAAGATATGTTTTTATTAGGGCTGGGTAAAAAAATATTGATTTCTCGATTTTAATCGATTTTCATTTTTACGAACCGATATCGATTCTTAAATCCCAAGAATCGATTAGTCTGCTCTGTTTTCAGTTGATGAATGAGCAGAATATGTAGCGCCTCCCATCCAATAAATCACATTAATCTTTGTTACTTTTGATATGAAGCAAAGTCTCAGATTTCAAATGACGTCCATCTTATTATGAGATTCAAAAAATAAATACCGTTTTGGCGCTGTTTAATGTGGCGTGACATATCGCTTTAGCGCCTCAGTTAAAGAGAAGCATGTGATCATCCTCTCCTCCGCTTTAATACCAGTTACAGCGTGAAATAAACATGCATGAACATCTGAAGGTATGTTAAAATATACAGTACAACTTACTGAAATCCGTATCATGTCTCGTGCAATCGCTCAATCAGTGCTTCAACCTCGGAAAGACTCAATAAAACAGCTTCAATGTCACGTGACGTCACATTTACCTCAGAAAAACATATTCAGTGACCATAAACTCATTAGTCAGCTAGAAAAGTGAATTCTAGAAAGATAAATATAGCTATGCACCATTACATATTCATTATCATTTTTAATGTTCTTAAATATTTAATGCATGTTTGAATAAATCAGTTATGACAGCCGCGATTTAAATGTTTATATTTCAAAAAAAATGAATTGGAATAGAAATATGATTATATAATTCTAAACTTTATCATTGAGTGTAATTTAAGTGTTATATAAGTGTATATAAATAGGTTAATTTCAACCTTCAATATTATTATAGTAGTACCAGCTGACTCTCATGTGTAGTACTTGAGAGAGTTTTTTTCTTCTAGAAAATTTGCCATGTACTGCAACTGAAATGCTAAATCCAAAATAATCGATATCAAATCAAATTGAAATTGTAATCGAATTGAAAGCATGTGAATAGTAATTGAGTCGAATCATGAAAATTGTGTCAGTACCCAGCCCTAGTTTTTATCCATGTTTTAAATGTATACAGTTCTCTTAAGCAGCATCTTATTTGACAAAAAATAAAAATGTTTACATTCAATAGAGAATGGTTTAGTATATGTGGATAAGTAAAGCTGGGGACACACTTAACAATTATGCTGATTATGAATGTGATTTGATACTTAAGACTGATCATGCCCAGGGTCTGTGCCAATTGTGTTTAGTCTGTGTTTATAGTCAGTATTTAAAATCATATTGGCCTAGTTTCACAGACAGGGCTTAGCCTAAGCCAGGATTAGGCCTTGGTTCAATTAGGACATATTAGTTCTCATAAATGTTCACTAGAAAAAACATTACTGGTGTTCATCTTGAGACAAAACAATGGCCGTGACATATTTTATGATATGTCAGTGCAAGTTGCTTTCAGTTAAAGCATCTCAAACATGCATTTTACTCTAGGACTAGTTTAAGCCTTGTCTGTGAGACCGGAGGAACGTGTGTTCAGTTCAGTCTTAGAATGTTTCAGCTACTCGTTAAGTGTGTCCCTGCCTTAAAAGTAGCTATAATTGCTTCAAATAAATAATTTTTTTTTTTTTTTACCAAGAGGCATTTTTGTACTACAGTTTTTTGCAAAAATGTCTCTAGTCAGAGAAGAAGCCATGCAGGATACTAATTTTGTCATTATATCATCATCAAATTAGAAACATTATTTCTTTACATGTAATTATTTAGCGTCAACACCTGGTTAATCCAGATATGAGGTAAATCACTCGAGTGATCGCTTCTCGCTCTTTGTTTGACCGAGGCAGTACAAGCGCAGGCAGGTGTGCTACAGGTAAACGTGACAGCGGGGCACGGCTGAGGGTTCGTTCCACACAACCATTCAGAAATCGTGAGCCTTCAGTACACAAAAAGAACCATCACTGAAAGGACATGAACCTGCGGTTCATTAAGTGAGTCAGATGTTGATTCAGTGAAGAAATTATCTAGCTGATTCTACCCAATAACTTAAATAAATCATTAATAAAAAGCTGCCCAAATGAATCCTTAGTTTGTGAATTGGACTGTTTTTGTGTGCAAAGACAGGACAACTTTTTTACTTGGTATTTATCAATATCCATATAACTAGAGAAAAATGCTTTATGCCGTGGCACTGTAGCTTTGCAATAAATACTGGCATAACTAGTGTTGTCAAAAATATTGATATTTCGATGTGTATCTGAAACTGTTCCAATACTCCTTTTCTGCAGTATCAATACACTGATACCAGCTGCGCTTTCTCACTCTCTCTTCTCTCCGACAGTGAATTGACACACCTGCCTCCTCTCACTCACTCGTCTTATTCACTCTGTTTGAATAGTGCTTGTATTGCACATAATTTTACTCATTCCCGCAGTTTTCGTGCTCACGCCAATAGCATGCGCACCACTGATCTATATAAGTGCTGCGCACATAAAGCCACCTCTCAAATTAACTTCTTTTTCCTGGCTTATTGCGCATAAATGGTCAAATACGTACTAAATTATGTCAAAATGGCCGTCTTGCCGAGTATTCAGGAAGATTCAGTCAGTTTTGTAATGTAGTTGAGAGAAAACGCATGTTGTGTAACAGTATATTGGATCAGTGCATAAGCTCTTAAAGTGACAGCAGCCTAATAAACCTGCTGAGAAAATCACTCGCTGCTCTTGACTGAATAACTTTCGTAACTTTAATTGTAAGCATTGATCTGTATTTAATTTTCACAAATAAAACTGTCCAGTGTTATTTTACATTTAATTACTTTAATTTCTGTAGTATTTCTTACCTGAAAACTACTGTTAGACCCGCCTGAAAAACTTTAATTTGTCTCTTTATTCTGTTGTATTTATTTGTGCTATCATTTAGCAATTTTTTGCAATCTTTTATTACTGATTGTTTACTTGTCTTTTTTATGTAAATGTAGTTCAACGATTCAAATAAAGCCTTCCTGTGCTGTGTGTAAGCTATTACAACAAAATTAGCCCAAATTATCAAAACAGTTATGAGAACAAATTATCTGTATGGCAGTATCCCCTTGGTATCTACGGAAGAGGATTAGGGCCAAGCGATAATAAAAAAATAAAACCATCTCGAGATTAAAGTTGTTAAATTTCGAGAAAAAAGTCTAAATAAAATGTTGAGAATAAACTCGTTAAATTTCAAGAAGAAAGTCGAGATAAAATGTTGAGAATAAAGTCATTAAATTATGAGAAAAAAGTCATTAAATTACGAGAACAAATTTGTTAAATTACGAATTTGTTCTCATAATTTAATGACTTTTTTCTCAACATTTCATCTCAATTTTTTTCTCAAAATTTAACAACTTTTTCTCATAATTTAACGAATTTGTTCTCATAATCTAACAACTTTTTTCTCGTAATTTAATGAGTTTTTTCTTAATTTAACAACTTTAATCTCGAGATGGTTTTATTTTTTTTATTATTGCTTGGCCCTAATCCTCTTCCATAGGTATCGAATATCTATATTTTTCAAGATATCGAAGTTGGAAATTCCAGGATCTTGACAACATTTCTGCTGGTTTGTTGTTTTAATATATTGCCCTCCTCTATTTTCAGGTTTCTTTCATGTTATGGTTTTACTATCAACATTAGATTGAGTTTGCTCTGGGAAATGAGCAGTTCACAGATTTCCTTTTCCTCATGCTGTGTGACAAGCAACAATCGTAAATAACGGGAAAAGAATCGCACCGTGACCCAGGCTTTATTTTGGTTGCTTGTGTTCGTGACTGAGCACACAATCCTGAGAGATACTGTCAAAGTGAAGAAATCCCTCACTGTCTTTTTACTTAATATCAATTCACAAATACAGTGTGGAATAAACATGGAACGGCCAGTGCCTTCTGAAAAATTGTTCATTTTTTACAGTTGATTACATTTTTTTTTTTTTTTTTGAGTTCAAAGGGCTTCTTTAAGAAAGTTAATATTGCACCGAGGCAAGCTTGTGTTAGACATGTTGCGTCTGTGTGTGTGTGTTAGAGATGAAACAGTACTATGAACATTTGATATCACGATTATAGTGACCAAAATGATCATGTTATTGTTAAAATGGGCTTTAAATGTTCAAAAAGTACCGATGCATGCATTGAAATCATTTCAACAAAAGCAAATCTTTTTTGTTTAGCAAAAAACATTGAAATAATAACATTAACAATGATGGCCAGATTTTAAATGAACAAAAACATGTTAGTTTGGTGACTTACAACATAACGTCATCTACTAACGTTCAAATAAAGTTTTGACAAATATATGATCAACCCCACATTTCAGCCTTTTAACCATTTTTTAAGAAGGGATGAATCAACATGGTAAATTATAGGTATTTTATTTGCTCCATTAATGATTCTAGATGCATTATTATTTAAATCGTTTACAATGAAAATCTGATGAATTTTTAATCTAATGCATTTTAGAATGCATATTAAATATACAACAGTTCATAATTCAGTCCAATTTTCGCTTTGGTCTGAACAAAAACAGCAAAATGGCCGTTACAAAATGTAAATCCACTCTCTGACAGTAGGTGGCGCTTATGAAAGACAATCAGTTTCAGAGATTTATTAATATAATTCATTCATTCATAAAATTTCCCTCTGCACTCTGTTGTAAAAGTTGAAGAGGTTGTAAAGTGGCTACCGCCTTGTTTTCACACAAAACAAAACCTTAAACTTTGCTTTAAGCTGGAAACTATTAACAGTGAGTTTTTCATATCATGCTAATCAAATATGGTTTTAATGATAAATAAAATATGAAGCGGTAATACTAACTGTGGGGAGTTATCATGGGTTATCAAAAACTCCATTCATTTTCTCCATAGGGGATTTTGAACGATAACTTAACCTTTAAAGGCAGCCCTACTGTGAGCCACGAGGTTGTTAATCGATAGTATTTGATTCTATTGAAGCCGTCATTATTTCAACTTGGTTTTAAAATTGCGTTTTAGCAGAACTCCTGGTAAAAAACTACATTACCCATGATGCTGTACAGGAAATTCCACCAATCAGAGCTGAAACAAGCAAAATGCACCAAGAGCTCTTTAGCTCCACCCACTCCCATGAAGCACTGCGAATAACATAATTGAGTCGATTTTTAAAATGTATAATCAACATTTGTAAAGGAGTTGTTTTATGTTATTCCATTGTTTTTAATTTGATTATGCTGTTCTCAATGCTTCATGGGATTGTAGTTCTTTCCCTCACTAAAGCCATTAAGTCCACAGTCTTGTACCTTTGTCATTTTGTCCAATTTTCAAATACTTAATTTCGAATGCTTTAAATCAGAGTTTGTAGTGTTGTGATTCACCTTGTTGCTGGTTGGTTTTGTTCATGCATGGCTTATAACTTTTTAATGAAGGCTTTTAAAAAAAATCCCTGTGGGAAAAATGAATGGTAAATATACCTTCAGGACTAACTCATATTTACATAAAATGTGGGGTAGAATATTTCCCAGTATAGAGAATATTGCTTTACATCAACTAAAACACGATCAAGTCATCTCATCGACTTGAATGTATTTGCATTTTAACAAAGAAATGAAAAAACATACAAATTGGTTATACCCTTAAACCTTTATTTGCATGTTACATAGCCATGCATGTCCCAATATAAAAGCTCAAGGAGCCGGTTAACCTCGCTACAGCAGAAGATGGAAGCTTGAAGCATTTTAATATATTAAAGGAATTAGGGATCTTATGTATTGCCTCTAATTGACTGACTAATCATTATGTGTCTTGAAACTTATTTTTTGTGTTTACTGCAGTTTGTATTCTGTTTTCACAGCCTTTTAATTTTCACAACCATTAATTCACTGAATCCATAACAGCATTTCTTCAGCATATCTTCATTTGTGTTTGGACGTTGAACAAAAGTCGTATAGGTTTAAAAAAACATGAGTGTGAGTACATGATGACAGAATTGAAATATACTTTATAAATACAGTAAGCTGAGTCTTGGGTAAAACTAACTCTATATCGTGAATCATATCGTTTACATCAACAATGCGTGTTGTCGCATTTCTATATCACGATATAATGATGTATCGTTACACCCCTACTAAAAATGGAAATGTTTTTCCTTTGCATTGTCAAAATGATCCCTGTTCACACGGATCCACGAAAACAACCAAAAACGCTGTATTCTGCTGTCAGGCCAGTAGATGGCGATGTCATTTTGTAAAGAAACACTACATGCCTATAGACTGAACATGATACTATTTTTACAAGTTCACGTTTTTGTGGTTTACGCGGAGATCACTGTATCGTTTTCTAAAATTTGCACTTTGAAACCCGTTTTCAAAAGTTTGCATTTTAAGGCCCCCAAAACGCCTTTGTCATGTAAATGAACGGCCAAAACGCATACAAAATTTTCTGTTTTTAGTTGAAAATGTGTAAATTCATCCCTCAAACATATTCATAAAAGTACATAGATTTTTCTAGCAAATGTTTTAGTTAAAAAAAAAAACAGCCATGCTCAGTTTGTTGCCTTAAAATAAAAACACAGTAATCATATAGAATTATGAGGAAGGGTCAAAGGTTATGGTGAATTTAAATGTGACGCATCAGGGCAGTTTAAAATTGTGATTTCCAGACCTGGAAAAGTCATGATTTATTTTTGTAGTTAAAGGTGCCATAGAATTTAAAATTGAATTTACCTTGGCATAGTTGAATAACAAGAGTTCAGTACATGGAAATGACATACAGTGAGTCCCAAACACCATCCTTTCCTCCTCCTTATGTAAATCTCATTTGTTTAAAAGACCTCCGAAGAACAGGCGAATCTCAACATAACACCAACTGTTACGTAACAGTCGGGATCATTAATATGTACGCCCCCAATATTTGCATATGCCAGCTCATGTTCAAGGCATTAGACAAGGCCAGTATTAACGTCCGGATCTGTGCACAGCTGAATCATCAGACTAGGTAAGCAAGCAAGAACAACAGCGAAAAATGGCAGATGGAGCAATAATAACTGACATGATCCATGATATCATGATATTTTTAGTGATATTTGTAAATTGTCTTTCTAAATGTTTTGTTAGCATGTTGCTAATGTACTGTTAAATGTGGTTAAAGTTACCATCGTTTCTTACTGTATTCACGGAGACAAGAGCCGTCGCCATTTTCATTTTTAAACACTTGCAGTCTGTATAATTCATAAACACAACTTCATTCTTTATAAATCTCTCCAACAGTGTGTAATGTTAGCTTTAGCCACGGAGCACTATCAAACTCATTCAGATGTAAACATCCAAATATATACTATACTCACATGATCCGAAGCATGCATGCAGCATGCATGATGAACATTTTTGTAAAGATCCATTTTGAGGGTTATATTAGCTGTGTGAACTTTTTTTTATGCACTGTTTTATAGTCGAGAGCTCGGGGGCGGGGAACGCAAGGATTTAAAGGGGGCGCAGCCTGAATCAGCGCATATTAACATCATTAGATGCTCCAAAATAGGCAGTTAAAAAATTAATTAAAAAAAAAAATCTATGGGGTATTTTGAGCTGAAACTTCACACACATTCAGGGGACACATTAGACTTGTATTACATCTTTTGAAAACACGTTCTAGGGCACCTTTAATATAATTTCCTTTTTACGCTCTGGCCTAAAAGAATTTAATCACTTTTTTCTGTTGCACTGAATTAAAAACATGTTTAAGAGTTAAAATAAAAAAAAAATTTATTTATCATACTTGACCAATAAGAGATGCTGTGCCGCTAATCCCTGCCTATTTTGGGAAACATGTTTACAGGCTAATTGCTATTTACCCACATAGTTCAGTGGTCTATGTTAAAGATCACTTATTGTAATAACTATTTTTATTTATAATCATAATTTTCCCCTAGTATTATACCTATATAAAATTAAATGACTTTGGTTGAATATACATGTATATAAAACACCAGAATGGTTAGTCAATTGTTTTTGGTGATTCCCATATTGCATCTAATTGCCTCATCACCCCCTGGGTGTACTAATGTTTTTAACGTGCTCTCCCTGTAGACTTGGAGAAAAACTGCATCTGGCCCTTTAAGGAAACTGACGCTGATGGTGTTGGCTCAGGCCCAAGTGGGGGAGGGCATGTGTTTACTGAGCGACAGCAGCTGATTGGTTGCTGTAAGTCTTCACATCACAGAGGGGAGTGGCTGACTGGCATAAAATAACATGTCCTTATAAGGGCGGTGGTGGACTGCACCATTCTCCTCAGCACACCGAGGGGAGTTCCCTCTTAGAGAAGCAGGGTTTTTAAGGATTTATGTAGATAAACTTCATATTTCTTTAGTTCATATTGGAGTTATTATTGATAAAGTATAGAAGGATGAGTTGTGTCATTAGTGTAGGCTATGTGAAACTAAGCATTTTGTTTAGTTAGATAGATTTATTATCTGTTTTTTCTCTTGATGGTCAAATGGTTACTCTGCCAAACTGCAAATTTAGTACAGAGCGTCTAATATGACATACTTGAGTCTTTTATTGTGACATCCTCACGTCTGTATGTTGAAGCTGTGCCTCCTCTCTTCAGCTGAGTGGTTTGTTCGGCAGACAGACTATAACCTCCCCTCCCTAAGTCAGATTTATCTCAACTCCCAGGAAATACAGCAGCGACGATTGAAGTGTGAAAGCTGCCGATCAAGAAACTGTGCCTCAAAGTGGACGGTACTAAACGAGAGGGAGCCGTAGCTGAGGAAGAGCCATCGAGTTGTCTGGAATTTTCTCTCAATCCTCTTCCAATGGTTCATTGGTTGAGGCCATGGCCTCTCAGTCAGGGTAAGCAATAGCACCAGCCATGTTTTCAGTGACTAACTCCTGTAGTAGTCACCGCAAAGTTTTAGGCCTTCTCTCAACGCATACCATTTCTTTAACTTGGTTTTATTTCATAGACTTGTCTTTTAAGTTGGTCTTAAAATTAACAATGCACTTTAGGCAGCTTTGCCAAAGAATGAGAATATTCTAGATGGATAATAATCTGGATTATATTACTGTCTGAAGTGCCCTTCGAATATATATTGATATTGAAGCACTTTAGAACGTGTGCTTTATTCTGAAACTGTTTTCTGGGCATGTAGAAACGATTGAATTAATGTGGAAAAATATTGGACAGCTATACCTATATGTTTTTTGCTCTGATTAAAGTAATTCCCATCCACTTTTCTTCATTTGGCACTTGCTCCATGGAAGTTGAAGCATTCCAGTCAATTTCCCATCAATACTTTCTTACTGTACATTTGCATCATAGGATGTAAGCGCCATTGTGTCATATGAGGAAAGTTTGTGTTGGTGAAACTATGAACGTCAAGCTCAAAGTATATTCCGCTTGCATAAATCCCAATATTTTATGGCAACCATGTATATTCAAGTGACTTAATGATCTAATAGAAGTGTCCACTAAGTAGTGCACATACACACTGTGAAAAATTAAAGTTGAGAAAACTTAAAAGTTTAAGGCAACCAGCTGCAGGAGATTTTTGAGTTTTCTCAACTTGTTGTAAATTGAACTTGTTAGACAAACTCAATCTCCTGCAGCTGGTTGCCTTAAACTTTTAAGTTTTCTCAACTTTTTACAGTGCATCAAACCCACCTATCTGCACTGTGGAGTAAATACGGCCCTATGATTTTTGGAACACAAAAATGTGGACGGAATATGGAATCCAGTCATAATAGTGTTCACAGCGTAACATGGAATGTCACGGAACACGGAATTTTGGATGAATAAAGGCCCGTTCACGCCAAAGACAATGTAGTTCTAAAAATCATTCTAAATATAAAAGAATAGCATAGTTCATATCATAACGATAACGGCAATATCATTGGAATCACGATTTTTATCCCAGCTGATGAACGATAAAAACCATGACAGCCAATCAGAATTCATTCCTGCTTTAAAGAGCTCGAGCATTTAGGCCGTGTCCACCCAAGCATTTTTTTTTTTCCAAGGCTAGCGTACATTTCCAATTGTTTTCAATGGAAGTGGCACGTTTTTTTCAGCATAACGAGACACTGAGCGTCTTTTTCGTGCTCAAGCGCTCACGCTTACCGGTCGCATCGAGTTGAAAAATGTTCAACTTTGAGTAAAACGTTGCGCTCATCACTGTCACTTTTTAGCCAGGCATCCAATCACATTGGAGGAGGGGCGGGACGAATGCAAAACCGACCAACCGCCACATTCTGCTTGTATAACATCAACAGATGACGACAAGCATAATAATGGAACAAAATCATTTAAAACAAGAGCCAGAGCAAATACTTTACATTGTATCGACATTTTTATATATAAACATGACAGAAACTGTGAAATGAGATGCAAGTAACACTTCCGCAGATATTCCGTATCATAACAAGTTAAGCATCTCAACTGAAAAAAATGCTCAAACGCTCACAGCTAGGCATTTAAAATGGCCTTACACCGTTATCGTGCATGTAAAAGCTGGCCGCGACAGTCCAAGTGCTTTTCAACGGTCGGTTTATGTCAGAAATTGAACGGGGAATCCATGTCGACAATATCACTTATAATGGGTTCTGTTGTTTTTTGACGCCGCTCGCGTCCGGTGTAGACACGGTGTTAAAGTGACAGACGACATAAACTTAGAATAAACAGAACAGTATCGTTTGATGGTGTTGACGCTAATATAGTTAGTTATCGTTCTTGCCATGAACGGGCCTTGAATCTAAACCGTACATTTAAATCGTGATATGGGCTAGTAAAGATTAGATTAAATATGAAGTCTGCATTTCTCTGTGTCTACTACAGATGCTCAAGTAATAGTTAAATTGTATACACAAGACATGTCTTTCAATGGCTAAAATTGAATTTAACCATTAAAATGGAAAAAAGAAAAACAAAACTGATATTTGTTTGGGAAAAACTAATTTTCTAGTATACTTGAAAGCCTTGTACGCTAAACTGCGTGAGACTGAGTGTATATATCTTGCTCTTCTTGAGCAGTGGTGAAGTTAAAATCCAGGTTTGAAACAATATAAAGTTGAGTACATTATGACAATTATAATTTTTGGGTGAACTAACCATTTTGCTGTTCACAAATTGTTTCCAAACCCTGAACATTATTGAAACTGTAGGGCCTGTTGACAGACTGGAGGCCTTTAGTTTTGACACACTTTTAATAAGCAGTGTGAGGAGAGAGAGAGAGGTTCAGGTGTACACCAGTTCATCAGCAAAGGTCATTAATGCTTTGACTAATTGGATTTGTCACGTCACGTCGGTCGTTTGAGTGGTTTTGTCGTGCAAACGCTCTCCCATTAGCACACTCATTCCTTGAGCTTTCTCGACGCGGCTATCAACCTAAACAAAACCTTTCAGTTACCCTGACATGATCTAATGCATCAAAAGTGACTCCCCTCGAAACCGCATCTGAAAACACCCCACGAATCACATCCTCCCCCGCCGTGATGTCTCACATCTCCAAACCTCACCCTTCAGCGATTACTGATCTAATCACGGAGCTTTGTTGATGTTTGTTGTGAGATTTAATTAATTGGCCTGTAATATCAAGGTTTTTATAACTCTTTAAACACTGTTTAATTAGTGATTTGTTTACAATCTAAGAATAGGTTTTGTGAAGATGTAATGCAGTTTAGTTAAAACATCCTTTAACTTTCTTTCTTGCATCCATCTTTTGTTTGCTCTTTCTGTCACTTGCTCTTTGCTGCACCCTGTCTTTCATTCCCATTCTTTTCACATTTGTTTTTTTGCTCTCTCCTACTGTTTTTTTTTCCTCCATTATTTTTCATCCTTTCACTGTTTTGTTCCCCCCCCCCACTCTTTCTTTTGCTCACGTAATTTTTGTCGTGCTTTTCATTTTGAAATGAAACCATAGGCAAACTGAGCCTGTAGTTTTGGCATTGTTATGAAGTTACAGTGAGTATAACTACTAATTAATTGCCAACTTGCCGTTCCCTCACTTGAGAAACGAGTAGAAACCTGCATTTTATGATCCATGTTGTCCTGAGCTTTATTTATAAGCCTCTGCACAACATTACCAATGTTTCCTTGAGAGAGTAGATTTCATCCTGTTGTGGTTTTGAATGACATTTTAGAAAACTGATCTGAACCGATAAGAGTGTTTCTTCTTAATAATTCGAAAGTAAAAATCTGCCTTTTTGATTGACATCCTAAAGATGGTTTACTGAACTATGTACGTCAAAGACTGGCCGTTTTTAGGAAGTTTCATTGGCTGTTAGCTGTCATTTCATCAGAATTTCCATTGTGGTAAAAGTTGGCCGAATATGTAACTGTCATTATTAGGCCACATGTAGTCATTCAGTGATGTATAGAGGATAATGATGGCGTGTGTGAAACGTAATATAATGTTTGGTTAGCCGAAGCACACAGCGTAAAACATATATGGACAGACTCAAAGTTAGCGTTACCAATAATTGTCTAATTTAAAGGGATAGTTCACCCAAAAATGAAAAGGATTAGTTCACTACAGAATTCAAATTTCCTGATAATTTACTCACTCCTATGTCTTTCAAGATGTTCATGTCATTCTTTCTTCAGTCGAAAAGAAATGAAGGTTTTTGAGGAAAACATTCCAGGATTTTTCTCCATATAGTGGACTTCACTGGGGTTCAACGGGTTGAAGGTCCAAATGTCAGTTTCAGTGCAGCTTCAAAGAGCTCTACATGATCCCAGACGAGGAATAAGAGTCTTATCTAGAGAAACCATCGGTCCATTTTCTAAAAAATAAAAATAAAAATGTTTACTTTTTAACCACAAATGCTCATCTTGCACTGCTCTGTGATGCGTCACACATTATGTAATCATGTTGGAAAGGTCACGCGTGATGAAGCAGAAGTACCACAGTAGGGCAACAAACTCATTTCATTTTCTCCAACTTCAAAATCGTCTGACATCATTGTTTTACCTTTTTGTAAAGAAGCGTTTGACTTAGTCTGACCTTAGTCTGACCTTTCCAACATGATTACGTAATGCGTGACGCATCACAGAGCAGTGCAAGATGAGCATTTGTGGTTAAAAAGTATACATTTTTTTTTTTTTTTTTTTTTTTTAAGAAAATGACATCATTTCTCTAGATTAGACTCTTATTCCTCGTCTGGGATCATGTAGAGCTCTTTAAAGCTGCACTGAAACTGACATTTGGACCTTCAACCCGTTGAACCCCAGTGAAGTCCACTATATGGAGAAAAATCCTGGAATTTTTTCCTCAAAAACCTTCATTTCTTTTAGACTGAAGAAAGAAAGACATGAACATCTTGGATGACATGGAGGAGAGTAAATTAGTGAATTAGTGAACTGATCCTTTAATTATTCACCTTTGTGTGGTTCCATATCCATAAGACCTTCGTTCATCTTCGGAACACAAATGAAGATGATTTTTTTTTTTTTTTTTTTGTTAAATGAAACCTGTGAGGTTTCTGTTCCTCCATAGACACCCAACACAACTACCACTTTCAAGGTCCAGAAAGGTATTAAAGTCATCATTAAAATAATCCATAATAAAGACTCCAGTGGTTAAATCTCAGTTTTATGAAGTGATGGAAGTGCAAAAAAACATAAATTACCACTTTATTTATGAAAATATTGACCTGCAACACGTGTTCACGAGAACACCACAATGCATTTTGTGTTCACGCGAGAGCTGACATTGTTTGATAATATTATTTTGTAAATAAAGTGGTAAATTTATGTTTTCTTGCGCAAACAAAGCACTCGCGTCACTTCATAAAATTGAGGTTAAACCACTGGAGTCACTTTGATGTTTTTACTACCTTTCTGGTAGTTGTGTTGGATCTCTATTGAGGGACAGAATCCTCTCGGATTTCATTAAAAATATCTTCATTTGTTTTCCGTAGATGAACGAAGGTCTTACGGATGTGGAACAACATGAAGGTGAGTAATTAATGACAGAATGTTCATTTTTTGGTGAACTAACCCTTTAATTCTCGCATTGAGCTCTCCTAAGTGACTGCTGTCTTTTTATTCTGTGAAAAAGCTCAGCAGGGAAATGCCTGAATCCAGTTATCCTGTTTTATTTTTCCATTTGTTGTTCAAATGTGTAACTTTGTCTTGGATTTAAATGTAGCTCAAGGTGTCAGGAAGCTATTTTTCTTTTGATTCTTCACTGCTTAGTGACTCTGTCTCTGTTGTTAGCAACATGAACCGTGAAGACCGGAATGTGCTCCGTATGAAAGAAAGGGAAAGGAGAAATCAAGAAATCCAGCAGGGAGGAGAGGCCTTTCCAGCTAACTCCCCCCTCTTTCCTGAACCTTATAAAGTTGTAAGTTCATTTTGTTTCTTCTTTTTTTCATTTTATTTATTTATTCATTTTTTTTTTTGCCCTGTAGACCTCATTTCATCTTGGATGGTTGTTCCTTTTTGGTTTTTACATTCTGATAATATTCTCTATTAATCTTGCTCCTTAGAGGAGAACCCATCACTGATAAAAGCTTTGTGGCGATAGAGTTGTACAGTGACCGTAATTACAGAACGATTACAAAATTATGCACCGAGCTAATTGGTGTTTATTAACTAGAGCTGCACGATTCTGGATAAATTGAGAATTACAGTTTTTGTTTCAAACAGAGATGACGATTGATTTTCCCATGATTTTCAGCAGACTACTAAACAAAATATCATGTAATTTACTAATGTTAATTAAATTGAATGAATTTAATAAATTTAATAGTTTAATAAATCTTGAATTAATTATTTTAAAAAATCGGTTTGAATGAATGATTCAATGACTCACTCATAAACACTTCACTTGTTTCATTACTGGATGAATCAGCGTTTTTGAACAAATCTCTTGAATGAATGATTCAACGACTCCCTCATAAATACTTGTTCCGTTACTGGATGAATCAACATTTTTGAATGAATGATTAAATGACTCACTCATAAACACTTCACTCGTTTCATTACTGGATGAATCAGCGTTTTTGAACAAATCTCTTGAATGAATGATTCAACGACTCCCTCATAAATACTTGTTCCGTTACTGGATGAATCAACATTTTTGAATGAATCTCTTGAATGAATGATTAAATGACTCACTCATAAACACTTCACTCATTTCATTACTGGAGGAATCAACATTTTTGAATGAATCTCTTGAATGAATGATTCAATAACAAATGCATTTTTTGAGTCTTTTTGACTTGCCACCTACTGGCTTAACGGTGTAATTGATACATTCTTTATTTAAAGCACCAAGTTACTTTCTAAAGGTGATTTGCTCTATTTTGATCATTACCATAGACATCAGTGTTTATATCCAAACTATAAACATTTATCCCAGTACTTCTGTAATAATATGAATGATTGTAGCACAGAAATAACGAAATGTGTGGTTTCGTACCTATACATGACAATGGCTCTCTGGCTCAGATCTGAATGTTGGCTGTGATCGTACTTATCAAAGGTTTAATAGACATAGACAAATCGCTGTCATTTAGGAATGAGATTCTTTTAACGGTTAATCGTGCAGCTCTAATAACAACTATTAACATTTCTAAAGATATTGGCTCAATATAAAATATATAATGAAAGCAAAAAAGATGCTCCAATTGCTGGATTTAAACACTGCATGTATGCTAAATTATGCAAGATCAACTTAATTTAGCCAATTGGAAATGGTTATCAAACAATCCTGTTAAATCAAAATGGCCAAATATCATCTTAATACTCTGGCTTACTGATAAATATATATCACTAATGGTACATGCTGCTCCTTTGTGCTTCAAACAATACCATGGTATGTGTCCCAGAAACCACGCATTGTACTGTTTTTATTGGCATCAGGTCTCATTTGATATTTGAACCCTTACGGTTATTGCAGGGTGTGTTATGGGTAAGTACTTGCATTGTTAGATGTGTCAGTTGTCAGCCATTTCTTGTTAACAGTATGTTCCTGGTTGGTAAAAAATAATATGTCTGTTGGTTAGTGCCCGGTTAACTTCCGTTCCTTAATCTGGGGTAAGTGCTTGGCAAATGTCCTGTTGTCCACTTTCTAGTTATACATGGATAAATATTGTGTAAATAACACTGAGAACCCTTTTTCATTGCCATGCTCAAAGGAGTTTCATAACTTTTCATCAGATAATATCATTTGAGCTGTGTTTGCAGTCTAAATTCAGTGTGATAAGTGTGTTGTGCCATGAAATATAGTATGCAGACAATACATGTAGTATTATGTCTTTAGTTAATGGAAATAGGTAAGTGCAATTTTTAATTTAACTTCCACCCAAATTCATAGTTCAACAAATTACATTTTATTGGTGAAATGTGGATATACAATATGAGTCAAAATCTGCTTTAAATGTAACAAATCATGTAAAAATGCATTCTTTTATTGGAAAATGAAACATTTTATCAAACTTTGATAATTGCCTCAATCTTTTAAACAACTGAGAAGAAACTATGTTTTATAAAAATCACCTTTCAAGTTAATAATATAACATCAGCATATGAGAGTCAAACTGGACGACTATAGGGAGGGACTCATCTCAAGATCACGATCAAATTATTGAAACTTTTCAAATCAGGATTGTCAGAATCAGAATGCGTAGCTCATGTATAAATAAATGTCCATCAAAACCAACATGTTAAACAATGTTCACTAACCTGGCAAAGTTTATTTTAGTTGGATTGGTGTTTGTTCTCTGCACTCACTTCCCCGATCGTTCCCATTCAGTTTCAGTGAGGTAAAGAACAAATTTATCCTCGCATGCTTTATGTATTACGCACATTATCGTCTTTGACAGACAGCATGTTGAAGTCGCTCAGGCCGCCATTTACTCCTTCTTGGAAAGTGATGACGAACATCCGTTTTGTGATATTTGTTGTGATATTCAAATGAAGTGGTTTTGAAAACAGATGGATCGTAAGGTAATAATTGTTTATTTCTTAGCCGCAAGTATTCAGTGAAGTGATTGATGTTTTTAGTTCTAATATTCCAACAGCCTAATTTTTTGACGGACGTGATAACATGCGTGAGGGGTGAACTATATTTGATTTTTGGGTAATTATAAAACACGCATTCTGGAGACGTTTAAAATGCTTTTTGTGTAGTTCATTATTTTATGGAAGTTTATTTCGTGGCTTAAATTACGTTACTCAGACTGACATGTTTGGCTAGTTCGTTTTTTACAAGTGGTTTTGATGCACAAAGTTGTTTTTTATTGACTCAAAAAATCTTTTATTTAACCTATGAAAATGCAGATGCTGTTGTAAAATAACTGTTCAAAACTGTTGTTTCATTATTACCTTAGCAGATTCTGACTCATATCTATTTTGTTGTGCAACTCACTGGATTATAATGCGTACAAACCTCATCATGAAGTTGCCCACGCACAGTGTCTTTGCTGTGTTGACACATTTCCCTTTGAAACAGGAAGTTTTGGCGGGACGTGCGGAAGGAATTAATTTGTTTTTGTTTTGTAGCGTGTTCTGCTATTCCTTCTGTAGACAAAAGTTTGGAGTACAAGATGTTTCCAATGTTCACTAAAAAAAGTTGCCAGCATTTTTGATCATTTTCACAAAAGTTTCATGAATAATTTGTGTGAATATCTGAACATGCAATATATAAAAAGAAAGAACAGAGCCTCTGCTTTTAAACAAAACACAACCCAAAAAAAAGCATTCTTTATTCATAAACATTTAAATGTGGAAAGTTTCATAAAAAAGCAGATTCTCACCAATGATCAAAACACAGATGGAGTAGATCGAGTCCATCAACAGCTTCACAGTCCTGTAGCTCATCCTGGGGCGACGTTTCATTCGGTAACGTTAGGCGTTTTAGATTTATATGCTGTTTAATGTTGTTATTTTACATATGCTATCACTTGTTTCTGCTGCTTCTTCGCCTGTGTTTTGATCAGGAGATTCAGTACTCTTTCAGAAGATGTAATAGCGAAACAGTGAAAACACGGAAAGCTGGGAAAGAGTTCATTCTTAGGACTCTAATTGGGCTGATATAAACGCTGAAAAGGGACGGAGGGATTATAGTCACATACGTTAGAGTAAAGAAGATTACAGTCTCTCTCTGTCTAATCTTTGCCGCTAACCAGCTTTGCACGGCGGTAAGTGCTTTACATTGGTGGTGAACCTGTCAGGTGGAGAATACGGTGAGCTGCAGTCCCGTTCTTTCCTTCATATTCCCTGGAGGATCAGATGAAGTGTTTTATACTAACAGTGGAAAACCCCTGCTCTGACATTTCCTCCGGTCGGGCTAGGACACGACGCATTACTTGTTTATTTTGGATGAACTCATTGGGGGTAGTAGTGCAAAAAAATATTTCACATAACAGTCTGCTCCTGCTGTGTGCTTGACTTGAACATTCTGGACAGATCCAGTTATAAAACAAGATGAGGAATATTGAGTCCTGGTGTCTTATGTTTGTCATGTGATTCTGCGTTGTCTCTAAATCATGTTTGATTGTTGCAGGGATCAAACAACAAATGGGGAAACTGCCAAAAACGTCCAGAGTGTCCTTGCAATGACATTACTAGCCTTACGCAAACTCAGTGCAACGTGCAAATGATTTATGAATCGTTTCTTTTGCCAGCAGTCATGTTTTTCTTTTCATTGCCCTCATAAGAAGTGGCGTTGGCATTTTCTTTACATTTCAAACCTATACATTTGAGATTTACAAAAAGAAGGGAAATTAATAATAGCTTGTTGAGAGTATTAGAAATAGACAGATTTTTCACAGAAGGAAATAATTATAGCTAGCTAAATGTTAAAGCTATTCGATTCGACATTGTATTTGCCCTAATACAAATTTACAATAGTTACTTCCATAGTATCCTTGGTTTTACCATATTCTTATAACGAATACTACTGTTAAAACTATGTATTTCTCTTTACTACCAAGGTTAGATGTAACTGGTTTCTAACCAGTTAACTAAAACTAAAACCATAATACTTGAATTTAAACAGCCATTTCAGCTAGTTTGCAAGGAAACATAATTATAATTTGATTTAACTTAATGTACTAAAAGACTAGAACTGAAATAAAAATGATTAAAAACTATATAGAGATAAAAAAAAACTAGCAAAAAATGAAGACAAAACCAAATTTCTAAAACTTTAACTAAAACTAAAATTAATTAAAATATTGCTAAATTTAAAATATATTCTTTACTCCCCTAATATATTTATTAGTACTTATTAGGGATGCACGATATATCGCCCACTATATCGATATTAGCCGATATATATGTTCATTTTTAATGTTATCGGCAAAAATTTGACTGATATATTAAAGCCGATAAATAATGGATTATTTCCTTCAGCTGAGACACTTCAGATGTGCACAGTCCACCTTTATGGTTTTTAATTGCTTGAAATATGATTGAAGTCACTTCTAAAAGTACAAGTCTGTCATATAGACTACATAATATTATAATGAGAACATTATAATTGTGTGCTTGTGACACGGTGAGACTTTTGTTTTTGTAATCAGGCTCTCAAAAATTATAATAAACATTTGGATTTAGATCGGCTAATATCGGCTATCGGATTTCAAATATAAAGAATTATCGGTGTTTGCCAATTTTCATATCCGTACGTCCCTATTAAAATACTATCCCTAGTTTTATCACAGTAAATCCAATCAAAGAGAGCTGGCAAACTTTTGTAGTGGCACCAGTTTGACAAGGTTGCAAAATGCGACCATTAACTGATCTCTGTTGACGTTCTCATGCTCATCTCAAGTCTGTCCTTTTCTCCCAACAGTCCTGCAAGGAAGATAAACTCTCAAGTCGCATCCAGAGCATGCTGGGAAATTACGACGAGATGAAGGAGACCATCGGTGAACCCCCAATGTCCAAGCTCATTCCCAAAGCCTCCAGCTCCTCCTCCGACGATAAATCTGGTCAGTACGGTGACCAGCGCGGAGGCACCCAGAGTCAGAACAGTAAATGGACTCCAGTCGGCCCGGCTCCTGGCGGCGGCATCTCTTCCACGTCCTGCTCTTCCTCCTCCTCACAGAAGCGTTCGTCCGTGCAGGGCAGCGGCCAGCGGTCTAGCAGCGGCGGTCAGCGGCACGAGCGAGACTACAGCGGCAGTGGCAGCAGCAAGAAGTCCAGCAAGCACGGCTCCGAGCACAAGTCCCACTCCACCTCCAGCCCGGCCAAGGGCTCCATGAGCTCCGTCAGGGACAGACGACAAAAGTCGCCCAGAGACAGAGAAGCCAACTGGGACTCGCCCTCAAGAGTCCATTCCTTCTCCAGCGGACAACATCCCAGCCAGACCTTCCCACCCTCACTCATTAAACCCAGCTCCATGCTCCAGAAACCCACCGCCTACGTGCGGCCCATGGACGGCCAGGAAACAGCGGAGCCCAAGACCTCTTCGGAGTCGTACGGCCAGTCGCACAGCAGTGCCGTTGGAGAAATGAAGCCCAATGGCAAGGCTTCTCTCACCAAGCTCAAGATTCCCACGCAGCCTGTCGACGTAAGTCATGCATGCTTTCATTCCCGCGTTATTGAGCGATTCATATCATTAGGAATCAAATTTTCCTTGATCTTTTGAGATAAAACAATCAGAGCAAATCAGAGGAGTTTTCAGAATAGTTTCAGACTGATAGCGTACATAATTATTTATTAGGCCGATATCTGAGGTTTATCACTCTTTTTATTTTATATTTTAAACATTTAATACAATGTTTATACTTTTTATAAATCAGTTCATGTGATTACAGTGGTTCAACCTTAATATTATAAAGTGACTAGAATGTAGTGTTGCACGATATACCGGTACTAGAAAGGTATCGCGATACCCTGCTTATAAAAACGGTCCGGTTCTTCATTTTATTAGTACCGGTACTGCCAGCTGTATTTCCTAAAATGCGACAGCAGGGGGCAGTGTGCGTGCAGCGCGCTGCTTCTAAGGCACATTGAGTGCGTGTTTATTCCTCTCAACTGCGCAACGGCTTTTATGGTGACGAAACGAGAGGTATGGTTGCATATACAGGTGCTCTTGCAGACCGTACACAAATTGTTGAAAGCAGATGCACAAAGCGAAATATGGTATTATATTATTTTGCTTACATTGCCGACAGTCAGGGCAAGCCCACGGACACCACAAAGCCCGTCTGCAAAAGATGTTACAAAATAACGCAAGCAAAGGGAGTCAAAAGCATCTTGCCGTCAAATATCTCGATTTGAACAAAGAATTTAAAGAGTGACAGGTTAGTGTGACACCAGCATTATGTTTATGCCCTCAAACATTAAATGAGTGTTTTTTAATTTATTTTACTCATGCAAGCAGACCTGAGGTGTATTATTGAGTCTAAGTTTAATAAGTGATATCTGGTTGCAAAAATAAAATTAATTTAAAAATACATAAATATGTGAAGGGTATATAGTTATTTTAAAACAATTTATGCTTTAATAACATTGCTCTAAGTATTTACAGTAATCTAATTTTTACAATAATCTTACTGTCAAAAACACATGTATAAAAAAAAAAGCATAACAGCAAATGGGACTAATTTACAATTTTATTGAGCATGAAATAATAAACATTAAAAATTATATTAAATCTAACTCTAACTTCACGGCAATGAAGCTCAAATCCAGAATTATCAGCTGCACTCTGGTGAAGAAAGAAGTTCTGTCATATGTTATTTACTTTTCCTGCTGTTTTAGGTTTTTGCCGTAGTATCGTTTAAGTATCGGTATCGTGATATTTAAGTTGGGTATCGTATCGAAGTCAAAATTTTGGTATCGTGACAACACTAGTAGAATGTGCGCCAGAAATAACAAAATAGCGACTTTATTCAACAATGTCTAGCTCCTATTAAGCATATTTTGTTGAATTGTAATTTTTTTTTGATGCTGCTAGAAAACGCTTTTATTCAGAAACATGCTTGCATGGAATATTTGAAAATGTACCACCTGAAAGTATTTTAGATTTTCTATCTTATGTTAAGTTGAAATGTTTTATATAATGTAAATTTTATGGATGATACTGAACTTTTTTGCAACGTAAATAGCCATGATGCTAACATGGTGTAAAAACTTAATAAACAAACAAACATCAATAATATCTAGTGATGGGCGATTTCAAAACACTGCTTCATGAAGCTTTACGAATCTTTTGTTTCGAATCAGTGGTTCAGAGCTTCGTTACGTCACAAGTGTTTTGAAACTTCAATAGTTCATGTGACTTTGACAGTTTGATACACGCTCCGAACCACTGATTCGAAACAAAAGATTCATAAAGCTTCGAAGCTTCATGAAGCAGTGTTTTGAAATCACCCATCACTAGTAGTGTTGTCACGGTACCAAAATTCCAGTAGTCGGTACCAATACCATAATTTTATGGTTCTCAGTACCAATTTCAGTTTTACTATTTTATATAGCCTATTTTAAAAACATGTTTAATCATACATATAAATATTTGGAGTGTTTGTGTGTGTGTGTAGGATATATACCTTAATGAAATAAATTTTGAAATATAAAAAAAATAAATAAATAAATGCTCAAACATCCATTTTTTTTAACAGACAGGCGTGTTTATTTTAGCTATTCCGTCAGTGAAATGACACACTACAGCCTGTAAAACTATTAAATAAATATCTGTAAATAATGGTAACCTAAATAAGAAATAAGGTTAGAAATAAGAAAGTTAAATATTATTTTTTTTTAAATATTTGTTTCATATAGCCTACCGCTCTGTGCTTTGAGAGGGATGAGGGATACAAGCAGGAAAGAGACCATTTCTCTTTCATAATATCTTCATGTTATCTCCTGATGTTACAAGCAACTGACACTTGTTGTAAAAGGTCTGAAGAGCGAGTTTTATCCTCCGCAGGGGCAAGACATTCAGGCTATGTTTGATTTTTGTGCTGCCAGAGAAACGAAAGTAAAAATCACCAGCGTGTGTGAAACGTGCTATACAAATAAACTTGACGCGCCTTTATCAAGTCTAATAACGAGCACAAACTGTGTTAAATAGAAATTGACGTGCAGACAAAAAGGTTTCTGTCCTACAGTGTTTTTTCTACTTTACCACAGTAAAGAATGCGAATAGCATTCTAAAAGCGAAAGAAAGAAACGTTTGTAATCCCCTGCGTGAGTGAAGATTTGTGAAAAGAAAGAGATTCCATGTTCAGTGGAATCACTAATGGAATATTGTTAAATTCTCTGGTAATCAGGTGACCAGATCGTGATTCGCAAAACAGGATACAAAGTCAACAAAGCTTAAATGCATGGACTCACGTACCTCTCATTCGGCATGAACCAAAATGTTTCCATGTCACATTTAATTGTGAACCTATTATTTCTTCATAAACAAAGCTTTGTGCTTCACTCGTGTCACATTCAAGTAAATATTGGCACAGCCCTATCAGTGAGTACTGAATATACCTGGATTCTTGGTACTACCGGTTCTACAGAAATGCTATTTCAACAATCTAAAAAGATATTGTTGAATAAAGTTGCTATTTTGTTATTTTTAGCGCACAAAATGTATTCTCGTCGCTTTATAATGTTAAGGTTGAACCACTGTAGTCACATGAACATTTTTAAATACATTTTTAGTAGCTTTCTGGGCATTGAAAAAGGGAGTGTTATTGCTGTCAATGCAGGCCTCACTGAACCAACGGATTTTATCAAAAATATCGTAATTTGTGTTGTGAAGATGAACAAAGGCCTTACGCGGGTGTGGGACATAATTAATGACATAATTTTTGGGTGAACTAACCCTTTAACATAAAGATTAAATATTTCAACAAATATTTATGTAAAGTTATTACTTAACAAATGTCATTAACATATTTGTGGAGGTGCACTACATTTTACAACCTAAACTGGCCTTGCCTTGTCATTGAAATATCACTGTATGTAAATTACATTTTTTTTTAATTAAAAAAAAAAAAAAAAAAAACATTGACCCACATTGCATTCTTGTGCTTCTTGTACCTCAAATACACACAAATGCAAAAATGTTTATGAGATGCAATAAGACACTCCAAATGTGTCCATAAATAACATAATTACAAATATTGAGACTTTTACGCCTTCAGTTTTTTATTTGTGTATATGCAGTGAATTTGTTGTATAAATTTGGCCATTTGGTTGGATCACACACCCACTCACAGCATGGAAGGGAAAAACGTAATCAGGCAGTTTTGTTTAGTCAGAAAGTGTCACTTCATGATTCATTGCAACGTTTTGGCTAGCCAGCGTGCAACACAGCAAGACTTTACTGGCTTTGTGCCACCACTTAGCATGAACCATTGGGGAAACGAGGACCTGTTGTTATAAGAATAATAATAATAATAATATAATTAAATAAATTATATGGCCCATTTAAAATAACATGGCTGGCTGCATGTATTATAGCTCTACTGAGGGTTTTACAACTTATACTTGACCTGTAGTCATAAACAATCATGTACGTTGTTTGATTATTCTTATGTGCTGCTCTGTAAGCAAAGATCTGCATGATTCGTTCATTCTTGCAGGGTTCAATGGGAGGAGATGCGAGCTGTGTTGATGAAATTTTAAAGGTAAGAACCATTTTATTATTATATAATAGTAAACAAACACTGAAAAATTAAAGTTGTTATAGCTATAACTCGACTTCGCAATATTTAAATGCTACCAACATGTTAAAACATGCTAACAGTGCCTAAAAACATGTTAAAATATCTCGACAAAAGACTAGCACTGCTTAGCATGTTAGCAACACTTAACAATATGTTACATGTTAACAGGCTAACAGTGCCTAACAACATGTTAAAATATCTTGACGACAGACTAACAATGCCTTGCAACATGTAGCAATATGTTAAATGCTAACAACGTGGTAACAGTGCCTAGCAGTATATTGAAATGTTGACAACGGTCTAGCAGTGTTTAGTAACATGTTAGCAACGCTTAGCAATATGGTAAATGTTAACATGTTAACAGTGCCTAACAATATGCTAAATGTTAAAAACATGCTAACAATGCGTAGCATTATGTTGAAATGTTGGCAAAGGACTAGCAGTGTTTAGTAACATGTTGGCAATGCTTAGCAATATGTTAACATGTTAAAACATGTTAAAATGAATAGCAACGTTAAAATGTGTTGACGACAGACTAGCAATGCTTAACATGTTAGCAACACTTAGCCGTATGGTAATGTTAACATGCTAACAGTGCCTAGCAACATGTTAAAATATACTGACATCAGACTAACAATGCCTTGCAGCATGTAGCAATATGTTAAATGCTAACAGCATGCTAAAACATGCTAACAATGCCTAGTAGCATGTTAAATGCTGACAACGGATTAACAATGCTTTTCAACACTTAACAATATGCTATGTTAACGACATGTTAGCAATGTTTATATGTCCTGCAATATGTAAAATATACTGAAAACAGACTAGCAATGCCTAACATCATGTAGCAATGTGTTAAATACTAACAACATGCTAACAGTTCCTAGCAGTATGTTGAAATTTTGACAACAGACTAGCAGTGTTTAGTTACATGTTAGCAATGTTTATATGTCCTGCAATATGTAAAATATGTTGACAACAGACTAACAATGCCCTGTTACATGTAGCAATATGTTAAATGCTAACAACATGTTAAAACATGCTAACAATGCCTAGTAGCATGTTAAATGCTGACAATGGATTAACAATGCTTGGCAACACTTAACAATATGCTATGTTAACGACATGTTAGCAATGTTTCTATGTCCTGCAATATGTAAAATATACTGACAACAGATTAGCAATGCCTAACATCATGTAGCAATGTGTTAAATACTAACAACATGCTAACAGTTCCTAGCAGTATGTTGAAATTTTGACAACAGACTAGCAGTGTTTAGTTACATGTTAGCAATGTTTATATGTCCTGCAATATGTAAAATATGCTGACAACAGACTAACAATGCCCTGTTACATGTAGCAATATGTTAAATGCTAACAACATGCTAAAACATGCTAACAATGCCTAGCATCATGTTAAATGCTGACAACGGATTAACAATGCTTGGCAACACTTAACAATATGCTAGGTTAACAACATGTTGACAACAGATTAGCAATGCCTTGCAACATGTTAGCAGCACTTAATATGATAATTGTTAACATGCTAACAATTACTTGCAGTATGTTGAAATGTTGCTAACAACATGCTAAGGGGCCATTCTTTGCGTCTAAAATCGTGAGACGCAGCACTTAGGAATGGTTTAAAAAAAAAGTGCAGCATAGAAATTTCAGTATGTTGAAATGTTGATAACAGACTAGCAGTGTTTAGCAACATGTTAACAACGCTTGGCAATATGCTACATGTTAACATGTTAAAACATGCTAACAATGACTAGCTACATGTTAGCAACGCTTATATAGCAATATGTTGAATGTTTAAAAACATGCTAACAATGCCAACCAATATGTTAAATGTTAACATGTTAACAATTACTAGCAGTATGTTGAAATGTTGACAAAGAACTAGCAGTGTTTAGTAACATGTTAGCAATGCTTAACAATATGTTACATGTTAACATGCTAACAGTGCCTAGCAGTGTAGCAATATGTTAAATGCTGAGAATGGACTAACAACGTTTGGCAAAATATGCTGACGATGCAGCACTTAGCAATATGGTAAATGTTAACAATGCCTCGCAACATGTAGCAATATGTTAAATGCTAACAACATGCTAAAGGGCCAGTCTTTGTGACTAAAAACACGAGACGCAGCACTCGGGAATGGTTTTTTAAAAAAGCGCAGCATAGAAATTTCAGTATGTTGAAATTTTGATAACATACTAGCAGTGTTTAGCAACATGTTAGCAATGCTTGGCAATATGCTACATGTTAAAACATGCCAACAATGACTAGCTACATGTTAGCAACACTTGTATAGCAATATGTTGAATGTTTAAAACATGTTAACAATGCCAACCAATATGGTAAAACATACTTGGAGCATATGAAAACATGCTAATGTGGTTTCTTAGCAGTCTGATGGGAGAGATTTTGTGATCTTTGTCAGTTTAAAAGCCTTGAAGTTTAAGGTTTTACTCCATTTATAAACTTTTAGACTAGTCATCTCTCTAGTTTCTCTCATTACTGTCCCCAAAGATAGGAACTCTAAAACTTTTTCTTCCATTTTCTTCTCTTTTAATCCTTAATGTCCTTCACAATGTGGTTTGTAAAGAAAGAAAACACAAAAAATGTCAGAAAGCTCTTTGAATTAAATGTCAATATTTGTAACATATGATAAGTCTTGGAAATGTTTCGGTTAACTCTCATGTAATATGTAAGTATTGCTGATAGAAAAATATCAGAGAGAGAGAAAAAATGACGTCAAAATGCAGAAGGAAAATTTGTTCAAAACTAGCTTCATTTCTGGTTTCTGCAATTCAATTGCATTTTCTTCACCAGGAAATGACTCAGGTCTGGCCTCCTCCACTGACAGCCATTCACACCCCCTGCAAGACGGAACCTTCCAAATTCCCCTTTTCCACCTCTAAGGTCAGATATGAAAGGCTCTCTTTGGTCACACAGCAGCAGGACACCTGTCACACGCTTGCATCAGGCCATTTTTATCATGTTTGCAGGATATTGAGTCATTCAATACAGAAAGTATGCATTTGTACTCATAAGCTGCATTACAAAATGTATGATTGTCATTGCATTCATTCATTCATTCATTCAGCAAGCAATTAATGCTTTACTTACAGAAAGGCTTTAGATTAATTTTGAACATTTATATCTACTGTTTTAGCATTTAAAACTCTTTTGTGATTTTTATGTGTGTGTTTAATTTGTAATTACTACCTTTTTTGTTGTAGGATGCCCAGCACCTGTCTTTTGGGGCACAAAGTAAGTTCTAGCAATCATTTTATGAGACTATAGTGCCTCTTCAGGCCTTTGTAGTAATGCAGTTTTGTATGCTGATTTCTCCCTTAGAAAAAATCTCAGGGAAGAGCGCATCCACCAGTCACCCATCAAAGCCATGCGACAGCGACCAGTCCAAGTGAGTCTCTGATATGCTGAAGTAAATCTACCTGTTCTGTCAGAAGCTCTGGAGCTCTTTCTGTTTACTAAATATTTGATCTGTTTGAAGATAACACAATCTAGATTAGACTGTAGATCAATATGAGATTCATTTTAGATTTGCAATTGTCTTAAACCTTTCCTTTCCTGTGGCCTGTAGTGTTACAATTTTTTTTTTTTTAAGTTAATGTTATTATTTTTATTATTTTATTTATTTTTTAGCTGTAGCATGCCATAGATTCTGTACATAAATAACTTGCATATTTCTTGGGATATTCCTTTTAATAGAAACTGGAAATGTCATAAAGGAATGTATCCTATATTGTCATTTTACAGTAGTTTATTAAAGCTTTTTATCTCTGTGAAATCAACACATCTCAGTATCTCTGGAGTTGAACTGACGTCCTGTTGTCCTGCTCTCATTTCAGCACGCTGCAGGACGATCTGAAGCTCAGCACCAGCGAGGACAGTGATGGAGAGCAAGATCCTGCCAAAAACACTTCCCGAAACGCCTCAGCAAGGTGACACAGTCATGTTTGTTTTCACTCAAAACTACAACTGATATTTATAGAGATGGTATACTTTGTTTGTTTGTTTCCATGGGATAGCGTGACAGAATAAAACATTTCTCCCATGCACTGGTAGTTTAGCCTTAAAGGGTTAGTTCACCCTAAAATCATTATTTATTCACCCTCATGTTGTTCCAAACCTGTAAAAGACTTTTGTTCATATTCAAAACACAAATGAAGATATTGTAATGAATCCGAAAATGAAATTGAAATTGATCTGAGAGATTTCTCTCCCTCCATTGACAGCCTACGCAGCTACCACTTTGACAATTCAAAAAGTTCATAAAGAGATCGTAAAACTAATCCATATGAATTGAGCAGTTTAGTCCAGATTTTCTGAAGAGACTCGATCACTTTATATAATGAATAGATTGAATTTAGGCTTTTATTCACATATAAACATTTATCAACGCACACATCAGTTATAGTAAACAGAAGCTCAGGCATGATTGCTTGACGTGTGAGAACCAATGAGGTTCATTCTCATGTGTTATGAAGCTCATGAACCTGATTGGTTCTTGCAGAAGCCCAAACGTCTTGCGTAACACGAGAATGAACCTCATTGGTTAATTGATTTTCATTTTTGGGTGAACTAACCCTTTAATGTTGCAATTTTTTTGTAGTGCATAAGTTACAACTGCATCCCTTTACATCAAAACTGAGCTAAGTAATAACTTACACACAGCTGGTGCAACAAGGCCATAGGTAAATCCTGCTTTAGATGAATAAACATTGGGATTTGTGCCTTTGCAATGTTGCATTCTTGGTAATTGATGCATAAGGAATCATGTAGCCAACAATTTGGGTAATCAAATTTGTATGTCTCCCTCAGTAACAACAGTAATAACAGCGAGGGTGCTGAACGAGAGGACACCAGCAGTCACAGCGGTTCGGAGAGCAGCTCCGGTTCTGACAGCGAGAGCGAGAGCAGCTCTACAGACAGCGAGACCAACGAACCGCCTCGTACTGCGTCACCTGAGGTGAATCGCTGGCACAACCACACATGAACACACTGATTTCCTACACAGCAAAATCCCCAGAGTTAAATTTAAATCAACTCTGCTCAGAGAACAAATGGTCCCTCTCTACATAGTTAAAATAACAGTTAAAATGAATGAGATAATATGCTGTTTGTGGAGTTGTTTAATCAGATCTTGAGAGATTTAATGTCTTTTATCTTCAGTTGATTTCATCTAAGGCTGTGGCTGGAAGTCCTTTGTAGTTATTGTGTTTCTCTTCAGTGATTATGCTTGTTAACAGCAGGTGTTCATCAATAATGCTCAATCATCACTTAATCACTTAATTATTTAATTATTTTTACTTTAATTATCACTTAATAATTACTTTAACACTATATAGAGAGGGACCATATGTAATCTGAGCAGTGTTGATTTAACTCTGCTGTGTACAGAGTAGCACTGCTTGATAATGATGGACTGTGCGCAATATGTGTATTTTTCCTCAACATTGTTAGTAAAGGTTGGTTTATATCGCACATTTTACTAGGGATGAGACAAAGTCGAGTACTGATACTGTTTCTTTATATGTTTCTGTAATGTTGCAACCTATAATGACCAGTTGTGGAATGCTTTGTGATTCGTTTTTGTGAAATAGCGCTTTATACAATATGGTTTGATCAATAATGATCAGCGATGCAACATTGAGTCCATAACAAGAATTGTTTTATGTTTAACTAAGTTTGATGTTGCGCTCAATGCAAGTTTTCCCCATTTGACATCACAGCGGGAACAGCCCACTGCTAACAAATGGCAGCTGGACAACTGGATCAAGAAAGACAACAAGTGGTCCCCAGCTTCTCCAGTGGAGAACAGCAGCACGACGCCAACCAAGTATAAGAGAGATGGGCGAGAAACCAACTCGAGCAGGGTCTACAGTGGCCCGGGATCTAAAGACCCGACACCCTCCTCCGGACGAGATCTTCGGCCCAACCAGAAGGGGTCAGACAGCTGCCAAAGGCGAAGTCAGAAGTCTCCCGCTCAGAGTGAGGGCGGAAGTCAGGGTGGGCGACGAGTTGTGGGCAAGAAGCAGCCCAAAAAGCCTGACAAGCCGCCTGTGGTAGAGGAGCCAAAGGGTGGGCTGAAGGTGGAGACCGAACCCTCGCCCGAAATCCCTTCGCACAGAGCCCGCGCGGCCAACAAAGGCCCCCGCAAGCCCAACATCAAAAAAGAGCCCAAAACCTCCTCTCCTCGACCGGCACCAGACAAACGCAAGAAAGCGCCCAAAAAGTCCCGCGAGATCGTAGATTCGTCATCATCGGACTCGGAGGGCAACATAAGCGTTCCCTCTTCTTCGCAGACGCCGAGAGAGCAGTATGCCGAGAACCCGTCCGTCCTGTTCTCGCCCATGCTTTCCCCACTGAGTGACCCAGAAGGGAGGCCGCCACCCAGACTGCTGGTGCAGATAGACCTCAGCCTGCTGACCAGAGTACCTGGACGACTGTACAAGGAAGAGGTGAAAGTGGGGAGGAGCTCCCCTGCCGACGGGAAAGAATTCCAGAAGCAGCCGGGAGAAAAGGGAGCCAGCAAGGGGAAGAGAAAACACAAGGTTGGTGGGAGCCGTTTTGTGGGTAGCATTTAAAATACCCATATTGTGCTTATTTACATTGTGTTTTTTGGGGGCTGCTAATACATTTACATGATTTAAAGTTCAAAAAAGACATTATTTTACTCATACTGGGAATTCACTCTCTGCCTGAAATGCTCTTTCAGTTCCTGCCTCTTTAAAGGATTAGTCCACTTTTAAATAAACTTTTCCTGATAATTTACTCACCCCCGTGTCATCCAAGATGTTCATGTCTTTCTTTCTTCAGTCGAAAAGAAATTAAGGTTTTTGAGGAAAACATTCCAGGATTATTCTCCTTATAGTGGACTTCAGTGTCCTCCAAACAGTTGAAGGTCCAAATGTCAGTTTCAGTGCAGCTTCAAAGTGCTTTAAACTGATCCCAGACGAGGAATAAGGGTCTTATCTAGAGAAACCATCGCTCATTTTCGGAAAAAATACAACTGTATATGCTTTATAAACACAAAATATTGCCTTACACGTGCTTTCACTTTCTGCATTGTTCAAAAAGCTTACGCCGTATGTCCTACACCTTCCCTATTCTAGTATATAGTATTATTCTAGTATTATAGTAGAATCGTAAGTAGAATAAACTGACGAAAAAAAGACATGAACATCTTGGATGACATGGGGGTGAGTAAATTATCAGGAAAATTTGATTTGAAAGTGGACTAATCCTTTAAATGCTCGAGCACTTAAAAGCAGAATGGGCTGTCAATGTTTTATAGTTCATCAGATGGAAAAATCATTCTGAAACTGATTCCAATGATATTGTTCCTCTGTGTTGTTATCGTGATAGTTTTAGTGTGGTACTACGGTAAATTATAGTGTTGTATTGGAAGTCCACACAAGATTTTGTGGAAGAAAACGTTGAAAATGCCAAGTAATGGAAATAATGTCAGGACTACAGACGAGAGATCCACTCAACTTTGTCTGCGGACTTTGTGCTTTTTTTAACTTTGCAGATCATTTACATGCACAAAACTTGACCAAAATTGGCAACGGCATCACGTTTTAATACGCTTCATGAAAACAACTTTTTAAAAACTTGTTTTATACTGTTTGAAAGGAAGAACACTCCATGTTTTTAAATGGAGCTCTAATATTGGTTTAATTGTGTATGTATTTGTATACACCGATCAGGCATAACATAATGAGCACTGACAGCTGAAGTAAATAACACTGATCGTCTCTTCATCACAGCACCTGTTAGTGGGTGGCTATATCAGGCAGAAAGTGAACATTTTGTCCTCAAAGTTGATGTTAGAAGCAGGAAAAACGGGCAAGCGTAAGGATTTGAGCGAGTTTGACAAGGACCAAATTGTGATGGCTAGACGACTGGGTCAGAGCATCTCCAAAACTGCAGCTCTTGTGGGGTGTTCCCAATCTGCAGTGGTCAGTATCTATCAAAAGTGCTCCAAGGAAGGAACAGTGGTGAACCGGCGACAGGATCATGGGCGGCCGAGGCTCACTGATGCATGTGGGGAGCGAAGGCTGGCCCGTGTGGTCCGATCCAACAGATGAGCTCCTGTAGCTCAAACTGCTCAAGAAGTTAATGCTGGTTCTGATAGAAAGGTGTCAGAATACACAGTGCATCAGTTTGTTGCGTATGGAGCTGCATAGCTGCAGACCAGTCAGGGTGCCCATGCTGAATAAGTGCTTTTTTTTTTTTTTTTACTGACCCCAAACTTTTGAACTATAGTGTACCTTTTTATTAAATCTTATGTTTCTCCCACAGAATGATGACGACAGTGTCAAACCTGAAAGTAAGAAGTCCAAACCGGATGAGAAGTCTTCACACAAATCGAGCAGTAAAGAGTAAGTTCATTCTGCTTAAATGGAACTTAAAATGATAAAGGTAACCTCTACATTAACCAGTGTGAAGTTTTGTAAAGCAGTGATGGGAAATGAGAAAGTTGCTTATTTTACCCATCTTACAATGTTTTTGTATAATGTAAAAATGCAAATAGCAAATGTTATCGGTGAACATTCTATCAGTGCTTTATTTTAAATTTGAAACCACCAGGGTTAACACTTAATCCATTGTATTCATAAACTGATGTTTCCCACTGTACAGTCCTTATTTGCATGTTTGCAGTGTCAGTATCACTGATTGGACGCCGCTCGCTATATGTTTACATAAAGGCTCAAGCATTACACATCCTAAGATTATATATTGCCGACTGCACTATTAATTTATACTTCTCTCCAACTGTCATGTTTTCTGTCACCATTTAACATTTTTCCCTCCAAACACTGAAACTATTGTTTATATAACACGCAATGTTTCCGTGACTGTCCAAAACGTGAATATGAGGCACGTGATTGGTTGTCGGTTACTAAGCATCTAGTCATAACATTCTAACACCGCATTGTTTCACACTGTACAAGCAAAAGCGGTTTTAATCCTGCTCTGGAGCAGGGTTTCATAACCCTGGGTGAAAAGAGGTGCTAACCCTGCTTCTAAATTACTGTTACACTGTTAGTGTGAAATGTTCTTTACCCAGGATTGAAAGCAGTTTTAGAGCGAAGCTAAACCCGGGGTTAAATTACTGTTACATTGTTAATGAGAAATGTTCTCCACTTGGAGTTAAAAGCGGGATTTAGAGTGCCGATAATCTGGGGTTAAATTACTGTCACATTGTTAGTGTGAAACATTCTTTACCCAGGGTTAAAAGTGGGGTTTAGAGTGAAACTAAACCCAGGGTTAAATTACTGTCACACTGTTGGTGTGAAACATTCTTTACCCAGGGTTAAAAGTGGGGTTTAGAGTGAAACTAAACCCAGGGTTAAATTACTGTTACATTGTTAGTGAGAAATGTTCTCCACTTGGAGTTAAAAGCGGGATTTAGAGTGCCGATAATCTGGGGTTAAATTACTGTCACATTGTTAGTGTGAAACATTCTTTACCCAGGGTTAAAAGTGGGGTTTAGAGTGAAACTAAACCCAGGGTTAAATTACTGTCACACTGTTAGTGTGAAACATTCTTTACCCAGGGTTAAAAGTGGGGTTTAGAGTGAAACTAAACCCAGGGTTAAATTACTGTCACACTGTTAGTGTGAAACATTCTTTACCCAGGGTTAAAAGTGGGGTTTAGAGTGAAACTAAACCCAGGGTTAAATTACTGTCACACTGTTAGTGTGAAACGTCCTTTACCCAGGGTTAAAAGTGGGGTTTAGAGTGAAACTAAACCCGGTGCTAAATTACTGTCACATTGTTAGTGTGAAACATTCTTTGCCCGGGATTAAAAGTGGGGTTTAGAGTGAAACTAAACCCAGGGTTAAATTACTGTCACACTGTTAGTGTGAAACGTCTTTACCCGGGATTGAAAGCGGGGTTTAGAGCGACGATAACCCGGGGGTTAAGCACGGTGTGAAAAGCCCAATTGTGTTAAATTGAACAGCATTAAGACCAGATTCTTCAGAGCATTGAGAATATTTGTAACTTTTCCTCTGATCTGTTGGTTAATCATTTTAAACCCAAATCTTTTCTGTAGCTCATCTAAGCGTGCTCAGGATAAAGACAAGGAGTCTGCGCCCTCTCCTTCCATTACTCTGCAGCCGACAGCCAAATCAGACCACCAGGGACGCAAGCGGACTCTGAGCCAATCCTCCAACTCTGTACCCAGCAGCGCCAGCAGCAAAGACAGCAGCAAGAGCAGCTCCACCTCCAGACACCGCAAGGGCGACGACAAGCAGTTACGCAAGGAAGCCAAGGTGTGTTTGTGTTTGCCGCCCTTATCCGTTTTACACTTACACACAAGCAAACACAGGTACGACGAACGTGAGAAAACCTCAGGCTGTTCCAGTGGCTTGTCGCTTCACACAGTGTGCATGCTGCCAGTGTTTACTGTCTCCACCTTTTACACAACACATCCTGTATTGGGTATGTACAGTATCGCAGGAGTGTCTGGAGTTTTTTACAACAGCTCACACGGTTAATAACACAGTGCTGCATAAAAGCATAACTATGCCAGTTCTGTCCCATCAGCCTCAAAGCATCAAAGGAAAATTTCATATTTTTCATTCATTCATGCTTTTATATTCCTGTGTAAATGTTAGGGCTGTCAGTTTAACACATTAATTGAATGAATTAGTTATGGGGGAAAATAATGCATTAAAATTATATATTATATGCCCCAAAAATACAAGATATCAGGGCAAAAATGACCCTGTATGAGTTTTTGTCTCATATTTGTATCATGATATAGTTAAGCTATATCTGACGAGTGACAAGTGCAATTTTTTGCCAATGAAATTTTACGTGTAAAGCCAGAGCAAGAACGATTGTGCATCTCCGAACAAACACAGCTGTGTTTCTGAATGAATCAGTGTTTTGAGCGAATCAATTGGGTGAACCAATGATTCAGTGACAATGATTTATAAAGAGAGTCATTTACTTCATTTCTTGAATGAATCAGCTGTTTGAACGAATCGAATTTATGCATGACTCACTCGTTTAGACATTTATCGCCACCTACTGGCAGTTTTAGTTTCTTATTTAGAGTATAATTTCATTTAAAAAAAAAAACATATTTCCATATTAATAAAAAACATTAAAGTTATAATTCACCCAAAAAATGAAAATTAATTTGATTTAATTTGTGATTAGATTAATTAATCGCCCCATTGTGTAATTAATTAAAAAATGTAATCGCTTAACAGCCCTAGTAAATGCATTTATGCCACCTTTACACCGTATATGCAGCTTCACTTAGAGTGCAACATCTTATCTAACTGTTTAGACTTGCACTTTTCCCATAGCGAACAATAAAAAAACATAAAGAAGATTCTGAAGTGTGCATGTGATGGACACTTTACTATCCCATGAGGCCACGGGAGAGGAATTGTGAATGGCAGTGAAGCGTCGCAACTGACGCTGATTGGTCACATGAAACTGTAACTGTGTCGCTATATTTCCATCCACCTATTTTTATCGCTTTTCAAAATTGCTGGATGGAAATGGCAAGATAGGCATCAATTCCAAAAATTGTACATAATTTTTTAGACATGCACAAAAACTCATGTGACTTTGCCTCAGTAGAGGATGTGATTGGATAACTAGACTAACAAGTGGACCAATCGCATCAAAGCATCTGAAATGTTGGTTTGGTGTTTCTGAAACGCCAAAGTCTGTCATCAGAATGATTTGGTTTAATTCCCTCCCAGAAGCGTCTCTCACATCCGAGCGCAAGAGAGCATGAGTTGCATTTTGTCTGCAACTCATTTATGATGGGAGAAAATGGAGCCACAGTTTCTTTCCTGATTGCAGCAACTTCCATTTTTATTACAGATACTTTGCACCACTTGTGTGATGGTTTTGTTCTCTTGAACACACAGGATGGAAATGGGGCTTTATTCTCAAATGATTTATGGAATATTCAAGTTTTGCACAAGTTAAATTTGTAACGTTGGATTGAAACCGCTAGTGACACAACATGGCAAATGTTATACATCCGGATTACATTCATACTATCAAGAATGGACGTTTTTAGTCGTTGTTAAGGAATTACTTATTCAAAGAAGTACCTATGAGATTTTGGACTGTGTCTAACTTTCTCAGTAAGATTCTGTCCAAGTTGTTGCTGTGCCATGAGAGTAGTTGAGCTGTGACTGAGACACATTTCAGAACACAAGACTCACTAACACATTATTTCAGTGAAGTCCAACATCAAAGTTTGTCTTGACAAATTTTCAGTTTCTCATTTCTCAATGTTATTTTTTTAACCAGGAGAAAATCTCTAAAACGGACAATACCATCGCAGTGCCGCACCTCTCTGATGGCTCTAAATCTAGATCCAAACTCCTGTTTGAGGACCGGTATGAAGACTTTGATATCATGTCTGACTATATAATTTGTTTATTCCTTAAGATCCTTTTAAACAGCCAATCCTCCGTCTGAATTGCAGGGTTCATTCGGCTGACCATTACCTGCAAGAAGCGAAGAAACTGAAACACAACGCGGATGCTCTGGTGAGGATTGGTTTTCTGGCCTACGGTTCTCGACGTCCGTGTCAGTTAATCTGCTTGATATTTCTGTAACCCCTGACCTTTTGTGTTAGTCCTCCATTGAGAGCGACACAACAGGTGCTCTCCTCACATGAAGCCAGTGTAATACATGGTTTAAAACTCATGAGTCAGTGCTGTTTGTGCCAATGGCAAGATTGTTGAGTTTCTGTGCGCTAGTGCCAAATTTGACTTGTCAGTCCTGTGTCCTCAGTCAAATGCGCCCCATAATTCCTAAACATGAGCTTGCTTGGGGTAGAAGTGTCCGTGTAGAGTTTGTTTTCGTCCTCACATGCATCGTCCTTTCCACAGATGGACCGGTTTGAGAAGGCGGTGTACTACCTGGACGCTGTGGTGTCTTTCATAGAGTGTGGAAACGCCCTGGAGAAAAGCGCCCAGGAGGCAAAGTCCCCCTTCCCCATGTATGCAGAAACCGTGGAACTCATCAAGTAAGACTAGAGTATTTGAGAGAACTTTAACTCTCTTCATATAACGCTTTGGGAGTCATGAGTTTGCTCACAAATGTGCATTTTGCTTGTTGGGTAGGTACACTATGAAGCTGAAGAGCTACATGGCGCCAGATGCAACCTCTGCAGACAAAAGGCTTGCAGTGCTGTGGTACGTATCAGAGACGCATTGATTCTGCACATTTCATGTCAACAGCTTTTGGTTCACAAGGCTATCAATCAGCTTTTGGATTGCGTTTGAAACCATTTGAAGTGCATGTTCAAGAGAACTGAATGTTTGGTAATACTTTATTTTGATACTTAATTTTTTTTTACTTACTTGAAAAAGTAACTCATATATTTTGTTGTAAATTTAAAAGTAGTGTTACTTTACTAGTTACTTAACCTAATCTGATTATGTACACATTACTTGTAATGTTACTTTACTAGTAACAATGTAATCTCACTATGTACTTCATGTTATTTGTAATGTGTTACTTTACTAGTAACTCAAGAAAGTAAACTTAATACTTGACGTTACTTGTAATGCGTTACTTTACTAGTAACTCAAGAAAGTAAACTTATTACTTCACGTTATTTGTAATGCATTACTTTACTAGTTAAAGTAATCTGATTACGTACTTCACATTACTTGTAATGCATTATTGTACTAGTAACTCAAGAAAGTAATCTGATTACATACTTCACGTTACTTTTAATGCATTACTGTACTAGTTAAAGCAATCTGATTACATACTTCATGTTACTTGTAATGCATTACTTTACTAGTTAAAGTAATCTCACTACGTAATTAACGTTACTTGTAATGCGTTACTTTAATAGTTAATGAAGTAATCTCATTACGCAATTCACGTTACTTGTAATGCGTTACTTTACTAGTAACTCAAGAAAGTAAACTTATTACTTCACGTTACTTGTAATGTGTTACTTTATTAGTTACCCAACAAAGTAATCTCATTATGTAATTCACGTTACTTGTAATGCGTTACTTTATTAGTAACTCAAGAAAGTAAACTTATTACTTCACGTTACTTGTAATGCGTTACTTTAATAGTTAATGAAGTAATCTCATTACGTAATTCACGTTACTTGCAATGCGTTACTTTACTAGTAACTCAAGAAAGTAAACTTATTACTTCACGTTACTTGTAATGTTACTTTATTAGTTACCCAACAAAGTAATCTCATTATGTAATTCACGTTACTTGTAATGCGTTACTTTATTAGTAACTCAAGAAAGTAAACTTATTACTTCACGTTACTTGTAATGCGTTACTTTAATAGTTAATGAAGTAATCTCATTACGCAATTCACGTTACTTGTAATGCATTACTTTATTAGTAACTCAAGAAAGTAAACTTATTACGTCACGTTACTTGTAATGTGTTACTTTATTAGTTACTCAAAGTAACCTTCACTTTACTGTACTAGTTACTCAAGAAAGTAATCTGATTACTTACTTCACATTACTTGTAATGCGTTACCCCCAACACTGCTAATTTACTTTCACAATCATTATTAAACATAATGGCATAAAAACGATCAATGCATTTTTTTCGCACTACAGAATTTTTTCTGTTTTCAACTGAATGGTATTAAATGTATTATGAATGTACCAACCATCTTTATTTTACTCTATCTTTAGCAATAAAGTAAATGGTGTTAAAGCTGTTAATGTGTAATCAGTGTTTGGTAAAGCAGTGGCAAATGTAACCAATGATCTGTCTGTGTCTCTCTGCAGCCTGAGGTGCCAAGCGCTCCTGTATTTGAGGCTGTTCAAGCTACGGAAAGAAAGTGCACTGAAATACTCTAAAACGCTCACTGAACACTTGAAGGTAATGTGATTTTCTGTCCTATTAAGTTATGACTATAAGGGTGGTGTGCTCATGAAAACAGTTGTGCTGCTTCATATTTTTGTGGAAACTGTGATACATTTTTTTAGGATTCTTAAATTAAATGCTGTTTATAAACTTTCTATTATCTGAAATAGAATCTTTTGTAACATTATAAATGTGTTTACTGTCACTTTTGATCAATTTAATGTGTACTTGCTGAATAAAAGAATTCATTTTTTTTTTTCAGAAAACAAATTTTTTAACTAATGTCAGTTTGAAAAGTCAAGTCTGACAAAATTCCCCCAAAAAACATAAAAAATAGTTTGTTTGTAAAAAGATGACCAAATTATAATTTGTTTGTTTTATTATTATTGCTGTTGTTAATGTTTCTTTAAATGGAATAAAAAAACATATTGTATACAAAAGTATTTATTTCTTTTTTTCTCCAGAATTCGTTGAGTAATACCCAAGCTCCGTCTCCTGGAGTAGCAAAGTAAGTTCCTTTTATATTGATTTATATGAGAGATGTATGTAGATGGTGTAAATAGAGAAACATCTGGGTAGGTCAGTAAGCAACCACCAGTGCGCAACAACACTCAGAACATGTTAGCAACCACATAGCAACACCCTGGCAACCACATGTTTAAAACTATTCTAGTAGCAAAAAATGCACCAATGGGTAATATCGCTCCATTGTTGTAGACTGGATCACATTTATGTGCAGATTGTCATTAACTTAGCATAAGGTAAATGCTTAATATCTCGCAAAATGACAAAATTGATCAAAAACGAACCTTGTTTTGTAGTTCAAAAGTGTTAAACACATGAGGTTGTGCTGGATCCTGTTCTGGAAATGTAAGCTCAGTTTTATCTAAAGCTGCCAGTAAAATTACTTTAAGTGTTTTCAAAAACATTGAATAGTCAGTTACAATTAAACACATGATCACATTCTTTTTTTAGTTTTCATAGTTAATCATAGTAGTTAGTCTCTTAAAGTTGCCATTAAATCAAAATGTATTTTGTTTTTTACTTTTAGTATGAATATGTTAGGTCATCTATAAGCTAGTGTGCTTCAAAACAATGACAAAATTCACATTTAGGAGATAAAAGCATTCAAAACTTATTCTCTCACTTCAGCCAATATGGATCAATGGTGACATCACCCTGCACTTTAGCTTCTCATCAGATTTTCTGTCCAATGAAATGCTCTCTAGAATCTAAACTATAAATGGACGCTGAAAATCGGTCACTTGTTCACACAATTACCATTTTCTACATGGTGAATGGCACATAGTGCACTATATAGGGGATAGGGAACGACTCGGACAGTGTAAATATATATTTTCCATTGGGGAGAGATGGCTTGAAGCCCTTCATGCATAGACTCTTATCACGTCTCCTCTCCGTCTACAGCAAAACGGCAGGAATGCCGTCTCCGGTCTCTCCCAAGCTTTCTCCTGGCAGTGCGGGCAGCTACTCCTCCAGCAGCTCCAGCCAGAGCGCCAGCTCCTCCGTCACCATCCCTCAGCGCATCCACCAGATGGCAGCCAGCTACGTACAGGTCACCTCTAACTTCCTCTACGCCATGGAGGTGTGGGATCAGGCCGAACAGCTCGCCAAAGAGCAGAGAGGTACTTCTGCCTTCTGCCTGACAATCTAAAAGTGTACTGCGGTGCTTTTGCTTCCTCTGCACACCTTTTCTGAGTCTTCTAACATTTCAAAATATTTTCTTACCAAGCACGAATTTCCATGGAAATCATTGCATTGTCCAAGTTGGATTATTTGCATAGAGAATAGATATATTAAAATTTGGATCCTACTTTACCCACACACATACAGTACACTCACAAAAAGAAATATGTACTATATAGCAAATCTCAGCTGTGTTTGTTTGTTTTATATCATTGAAAAAAATGTAAAACGTATTATTGTTTGGATATATATTATATTAGCTTAATTCACATACTTTAGTGGCCAAAAGTGATGTCTGGAGAGTATATTTGATTTTAATGAGAAGTTTGATTTAACCATCAAAATATAAGGAAAATACTTTAGATTTTTGAAATATGAGGGAAGAACAAAACACTAAATTTGGTATTAGTGTTTATCTTACAAAATTATTTAGCAAAAAAGGCAATCTACAGCTACAGGTTTTATTTTACTATGCAAAAAAAAGCATACATTGACTACAACATAATCCGTTATTAAAGGGGTCATGAACTGCGTTGTTTTATTGTTTTATAATGTTTCCTGGGGTGCACTTATGATGTTAGTATTCTGTTTACATCAAAAATGGTCAAAATTTAGAAGAAAAAGGCATTTTTGCTACCCTGATTTTAGCCCTCTGATTTGAACGCTCCGTTTTAAGGGGCGTGTCTCTGTGAGACTTCAGTGTAAACGCCCACTGCTGTGATTGGCTGACATTTTCCATATGAAATAGCTAGGAATTGCTCTGTCTTTTAGCATGTTTTCACTATTGCAGCTCTCAAAGTTAACTAATCGTGAAAAGTGTTGCATTACATTTAGATCTATGGCATTATATTTAGATCGTGGCATGAAAGGTTGCAGTGATGATCATGTGGTCGATCACAGACATGTTGTTGAGCTCATGAAAGCAGTGATCTTGTCATTGTAACTCAATTTCTGCACACTAATAAATGCTTTCATCATAACTAACAGTGCAAATTCAATAAAACTAAGAGATTTGTTGAATAAAACAGGAGTTTTGTCGTTTGATTGACAGCTCAGGCGTTTTCTATATATATATAATTTAATCACCGTTTAAATAACAGATTATTTTCATCCTACTAAGAGAAACAACTTGAAGTTGGAACGTTTAGTCACTGGTTTGATTTACTGACACACAGACAAAGATCATCTGACTGGACATGAATCATTAATATCAGATCAGGCATTAGAATTAACAGTTACTCACATGTTGCTGCGTTACTGTCCAGCCCATATCGTAAAAGTCTGTTTGCAAAGCCTGTGCCGAAATGCGATTGATTTACCAAAGAATCCATAGTGAAATGAACTGAATACAAATAAATAAAGCTCAACTGAGACATTCACATTGTTGAAAATAAATAACCATATTCCTGCATTAGGATCCTTTGAAAGGTAATGTTATTTTAGTCCTGTATCTCTCTTCTCTCCTCCTCATCTCACTAACACGCCAGTGGGCGGAGCTAATGTTGCAATGATGAAGTAGGCGTTGATTTCCTCTGTGGAGGCGGAGTTTCACCTGTCTAGGCACATTCCAGGATCAGTCGTTCGCTGAACAAAAGCTTTTATTGGACTAACAAGGAAGTTTTCAAAGGAAAACTTTAAATAAACTGATCGTCTTCTTCTTTTTGCTCTTTTCCAGAGTTCTTCGCTGAACTGGACAAAGCAATGGGCCCGCTCATCTTCAACACCAGCAGCATGACTGACCTGGTGCGGTTCACGCGGCAGGGCCTCCACTGGCTGCGGCTCGACGCCAAGCTCGTCCAGTAGAGCGGCCCGCTCTTTCTCCGTAGCCCCCCCCCCCCTCTATGCCTACGCAAAACACTCACACACTCGATCTGCCTCAGACATCTCTGTGACACTGTGTTCATTTCTACACCAGCTTGCCAAAAAAAAAAAAAAAAACGAAACACTCAGCGCCCCGCTCCTCCACCACAGACCCTATAAGTGAGGAGGCGGCCGGATCGCACGTCTGTCTGCAGAGCCTTCATACACTGCATTGTCCCGCTCATATCATTGGCTCGTTTGGGTAAAAAAAGCCTCTTTTCTTACTTTGACTGTAATGGGTTTTGTTGTTTTGCTAGCTGTAAGCAAACATGAATAATAATTGGATGTTTATAGCTTTTTATTTCAACCAAAGTACCTCCCTTTAACCAAAGGTGCTTTAAAATTGAGGTTTTATCATTTTATTGTGCCTTGTATTTGATATACAGGAAACTAAGAGACACAATATCTTGAAATACACATCTAGAGAGGTTGAGGTGAGGGTGTGGATTGCCAAAGGCTTGTGAAACGAGAATAATGGCATGAGAGCGCATCTCGACTGATCAGATGTGCAGGCTTTCCTTCTTTCGTCTTGTTGCATACCAGACCAAAAGACTGTTCGGCACCATATCAAGGCATTATTATTATTATTAATCTGTTTTGTTTTGTTTGGCCTGGCTCATCCGCAGAAGCCATTTGGTAAGATGCAGTTCTAGCCTGTCAGGTTTGTATACATCACTACTGCAAATACCCAGGCCGAGATTTTTTTTTTTATATACATACGAAATGTAGCGCTCGCATAGGTGTCACTTTCTCACCGTCGGTTTTCTGGTATTAAACGCAGGAGTATTTTATTACTGTAGCTGACGCACCTGGCCCAATATAGATTTTATTTAGATAACAACTTGGATTTCACTCTTGGATTTTCGGCATGGATACAGGGTTGCAATACGAGATGATAGACGTATTTCTATTGTATATGAAAATATCATATTTAAATATTTAATGTGAGTCTTGAGGTTGCCTTTATAGTGTCATAGTCACCTGTGTGTTGCAGTTCTTTTTAAAAGAAATCAGTCATGCGAGGATATATTTATGAAGTGTTCTGTTGAGAATAGCGGTTTATATATGTACATATGACATAGTTACTTCAGTGCAGACCGGCTCCCGCTGTCCATACGCATGGAAAATCAGATCAGAGAAGAGGAAGGTGAAAAGTCAATCCACAATATATGAAATGCTGGAAACATATCGTCTCTTGCACTAGGATCTTTCCACTGATTGGCTCCCAAACTGTTTCATTTTTATCGCATTTGTTTCCGTCTATGCAGATGTCTCTTGATCGTCCTCGTGAGTAGTTCAAATGGAAACTTCTAGAGGTTCAACATTTAATGGCTTGTCATGTTATTGGGCCTCAACCTTGCAGAAGAAATCATTTTATCAGAGATTTGGTTTGGAGGAGTCAATAAATACATTCTCTTATTGGGGTGAGGTTTGTTATGGAAGCTTGTTTCCGCCATGGAATAAAAAATATAAAAGGTAATTGTGACTTTTTATCTCACAATTCTGACTTTTTTTCTTGCAATTGTGAGTTTAAATTCTGAGAAATAAAAAGTCAGAATTGTGAGATAAACTCGCAATTGCGAGGGAAAAAAGTCAGAATTGTGACTTTATATCTCGCATTTCTGACTTTATAACTCACAATTCTGATTTAAAAAAAAAAAAGTCAGAATTCTGACTTTATAAGATGTATTTGTGAGTTTACATCTCGCATTTCTGAGGAAAAAAGTCAGAATTGCATGATAAACTCGCAATTGCAAGAAAAAAAGATGGAATTGTGACTATATCCCACATTTCTGACTTTATAACTCGCAATTCTGAGGAAAAAAAGTCCAAATTATGAGTTATAGAGTCACAATTATGAGTTAAAGTCAGAATTGCGACTTTATATCTCGCAGAATTCTGACTTTATAAGATGCAATTGCAAGTTTATATCTCACAATTCCGAGAAAAAAGTGAGAATTGCGAGTTATAGTCAGAATTGCGTGATAAACTCACAATTGCGACTTTATATCTCACATTTGACTTTATAACTCACATTTCTGACTTTTTGTCACACAATTCTGACTTTATAACTTGCATTTCTGACTTTATAACACAATTCTGACTTTATATCACACATTTCTGACTTTATAATGCAATTGATTTTTATAACGCAGTTCTGACTTTATAACGCAATTGCGAGGGAAAAAAAAGTCTGAATTATGAGATAAAAAGTCGCAATTAGCTTTTTTACTTTTTTTTTTTTTTTTTTATTTAGTGGTGCAAACAAGCTTCCATAGTTTATTAATTGTGCTTTTATGTAAATGAACTCATGCACTAATGTGGTTTATGTACCAGATTCATGAACAGAAAGTAACTGCATATGAATATGGTTGGCTAAAATGATATTCCCATGGCCTTTTTGCTTCTCAAGACATGAAGTTGTTGCTGTGTCTTTTTTTTTTTTTCCCTCCTGTTTTTACTGGTTTTATCTTTTCTACTAGACTTCATGATAGTGCTTTTAGAGGATTAGATTGATTTGATTTAAATTCGTCTTTAATTTTCTTGCTGATCATAACTTTACCCAGGGTGAGATACCTTTTTTATTTTATAATTATTATTATTATTATTATTATTATTCTTTCATCCAATTGAAAAATAACACTCGCATGTTTCTATTTAAATACTAAGCTGTACAGATGTACATAAAATTCTCTTTTAGGGTAAATTTTTACAACGATTTAACATTTGTATTAATTGTACATAGAATGTGAATATATTAAATGCACATTTTTTCGTTTTTCAACAGAACACTGTATGTTGGTAATGTCAGTACGATTGTTCCAGTTTCCTGTGCTATATGAATACAGCTTTCTGTCATTCAAATGTGATGTTGGTCAGGTTGAAATGGGCTATAGATGCAGTGGAGGATGAGGAAGATCTGCTGTCGCCCGTCTAAAGTCACCAGATCTCCAGCTGTTTTAGATGTCTGTATGTACTTCATTTGATAGTGATCTCAAAGCATTCATTGGCAAACAGTATAAGATCAATTTAGTTTTAAAAGTATTGAGAAGAAAGAGATTGACAAAAAGAAATCTACATATATATATTCGTATATGGATGCAATATGATCTATGATTTAAAGGTACTCTTATGAGCCTCGATTATCCAAACTTGTAATAACTTGTAATTTAAACACTTTTTTTTTTTTTTTGGTGAAGTAAGTATTACTAATGGATTTTGAGTCTGTTGCGAATCATCTTTGTATTTTGCTGTATTGAGAATAAAACATATATGATTAAAAAAACTGACTCTGTTTTGCATTACTTTCAAATTGTATTTTTGATAGATTTTACTAGCATCAAGATTTTAGTGTTTTATATAACACACTATGAATTTCACGCATAAGTTGGGCCAGATAGTGAAAGAAATGCAGCAACAAGAATCTGGCATTCATAGGAACTCCTTCAGTAATTTTTCATCCCTTTTTATTCAACTTTTTACAGCTCACTTGATTCTGCTATCTGATAAATGGATGTTTAAAAGTAAGAAACCTGGTTACCTGAAGGTTGCCCAGGCGGTAATGTAAAGTTGATATATGATGAAAATGAACAGAGCTCAGTTTAACTGTTCAGGACAAACAAGAGACTCATGAACAACCATTACAAAACAACACAACAGTCGTGGATCATCAGGTAACCACACACAGTATTGAGAATCAATGGTTCATATACTTATGCATGGGGTTATTTTAATAAATTCAGCTATTTTGTCTTCTGGATTATATGTAAACATCTTTTATGTAAAATATCTTACTCAGGACAGTATTAAATAAAAAATAACATGCATTTTGTATTATCTCCTTTATTTTGTTATGCTTATTTTTGTTGATTCTGCAAGTGGTTCACATACTTTTTCTTGCAACTGTATGTGTGTGTGTGTGTGTGTATATATATATATATATATAGATTGTTGCAACATGCTGTGTTCTGTAGAAATAATTTACTGTTATTTTTTCACAGTATAATTGAGTAAAATATTACTATAATATTTTTTTAATAAATTGTCATACTAGGTACACACAAACATCATTAATTTGAAACATGTAATTGGTAACTATATTGGAAGCAAAAAAACAATATAAGCTGAGCTAGCAGGCTAATCGGGTAGATATGCTATGCTAGTACTAAAAATACTACATAAAATAAGCTAACTAAAAACGGCAAGAACAAGAAATGCTTTACCTTGGCCTTCACGTCATGTCAGTACAAATTCAAAATATTGGGGAGTTGTTTTTCCCGCCTTTTCCCCTCAGACTCGACGCCGGTTGCCAGATTGAAGACACGAAACAGGAAACAGGATGAGTCTTAAGTTGATCAGTTTATTTATCCGCGTTTTATATATGAATATGAATATGCCTCTCATAGAGATTTTTAGATGGATTCTGAGGCATTTTAGGTTTTGTAGAATCTGCGATCTCTGACCCAGTTCTTCCGCTGGTTTCCATGGCTGCAATACGCATTTCCGCCAACTGGCAACCCGGGTGCTGAAATACTATTGGGTATATTGTCAGTGGGCGGGATCACACAGACCAAAAACAAAAACAGACATTCCGACACGGAACACACATTTTCAAAGGAGAATATCTGGCTGTAGCATCGTTTTTCTGAGAAACAAATATGTGAACTTAGCATGTTTCCAAATATCTGCAAACATGGTATTTTTATGCTTTAGTACAGTCAAAAAAATTACATACAGCACCTTTAAAGTAGGCTAAATGTAAGTACTGGAACCAATTGCAAATTCAACCTTATATCTAGGCTAATGAAAGCATGAAGTACTGTGAAAATATCACAAATAAATGTACAACGTTCTGGACTTCTGGTAAAGTGAGAACTTGAGCTCCAATAGTTTAATTATGATCACAATCCCATTGGCATTTAGATCTCGCATAGCTGGGTCATGCATAGCATTACTGAAAGCACTTAAATCAGATTGGGGAAAAAATACAATAAGTTTCAGTTCACATTGTGCCCATTGAACTAATAACACTTTTTCATCTTATAAGCAAGGCTTAGATTACTTTCCATTTGTAGTGTTTGAACAAAATGCATTAAACTTTGCAATAATTAAAGTCCCCCTTTGGTGAAAATCAAGTTTTTAATGTTGTTTACATGTCTGTGATGTTGCTTTAAGACAAACCATGTGCAAATTCGTATAAGTCAACACCATTGCTGATCTCACATTTGCTGAACAAAACAGATCTCACCCCCATTTCCCAGGTTATCCATTTTTCTGTTGATATGAAATCGTGTAGATTTAGCAATATGACTCTGAGATAGCGAATGGGAACATGTTTAGCAACATATTAACTGTTTGATAACATAGTCAAGCAAAAGGCTAATCATATTAATTACCGTAATGTGTCCGATCGATGTTGTAAAGAGTGAAACAATTGTGCATAGTTTACCTCAGTAAGTTTACCGAGTGCGAGGCGGAGCTAATTTGCATATTCATAGATCCGTGTATAATAAATGAGGCAAGGGTGTAGCCTTAAATTCAACCTATTTTAACGCGTGATTAGGTTTTTTTTCCACAGGAAAAAACATTTAAATATGTCATTTTGGTGATCAAAGATGAGTTTTAAGGGATAATTTAATCAGTTTAAGATTGTTTTCATGTTTGAAATGATTGAGAAGGATCATGTGACACTGAAGACTGGAGTAATGATGCTGAAAATTCAGCTTTGATCACAGGAATTAACTACATTTTACTATATATTTCAAATAGAAAACAGTTCTTTTAAATTGTAATGATGTTTCTACTATATCTCTGACCGAATAAATGCAGCCTTGGTGTGCATAAGAGACTTCTTTCAAAAACATTTAACTCTAGACTTCCTATTCATATTAGGTGTTTATAGTTAATGCAGCGTTAGCTTTTACATAAACAAATCTTCATTGTTGATTGACAGTTCAGTTCGCCCCGCCCCTTTCTGGCCCCGCCCTCTGCTCGCTGATTAGCTCTCGAGACAGAGGTGGCAGCAGCCTCACTTTCCCTGAAGACACTCGGAAATATGTTTATAATTCTCAGTTTAGGACATTAACCCGGCAGCTGGTGTGATGAAACACAGTGGAGTCGAGCAGTGAACGCATCCTGACAGAAACAGGTGAGCAGCTCCAGGGGGAGTTTCTGAAAAGTGCTGGTATCGTTTTGTAAATGTGATAGTTTCGGTCAACAGGTGGATAAAATCATGTCTCTGGATAGACGGTAAATATCTGGAATGGTTTTACTTGAGAAGTAACCGGATGTTCACTCAAAAGTGTGCACTTTTAATACGAGGTAAGTGTAACGCTATTACACAAGAGGTGTTTTGTGTTGAAGTGCATTATGTTCGGGGACTTTGTCCCACCAGGGAAAGAGGTAATCACGCAGAACAGGCTCCCCTCACTATGCTGAGAAAATAAAACATATTAAAACAGCCTTAGAAAGCTTGACCAGACTGGGAGACCAGGTTTTATCAGCAGGCATTTGTTCATAACAGGTCATAAAATTGGTCACAGTCCAGTTTAGATGAATTATTCAGTGTGCCTTTGACCTAGTAATATGTGCAAGATGAATTAAGAGTGGTGAAAATGTGACATTGTTCTTAGGAAACCAGACACTGGCGTTTTATCCAGTTGCTGAAACTCTATATCAGTCTTGAGTTGCAAACTGCCTCCCCATGTTCTCTGGATCTAGGAATAACACATAAAAACACAAACACACCTACAGGAAAACCTGCAACACACAATGCTCTTGTCAATAAGACACACCTTCAGAGAATGCATTTTTAAGCAAGTTTGCTGTTCTTTAACAAAAACAAAGAAGCTTTCAGAGGTGTAAAGAGTACCTGAAAACCATACTTGAGTAAAAGTACAGATACCTTACATTGAAAATGACTCGACACAAGATACAAGTAACCAATTCCAATACGGCTTGAGTAAAAGTGTTAAAGTATCTGATTTTAACAGTACTGAAGTATTTTACTCATGCTGAATGTAGGCTCAGAGATGCACTAGTCCTGAGAGACATGCCAGTGAAAATAAGAAACAATTGATTTGTAAGATGAGAAATTAAGTTTATTTTCTAAAATCAAAATAAAACTGAACACCTCAATATTGCAATAAATCAAGGTCGACACAACAACCTTTTAAACGTCTACAAACTCTCAAGTCTCAGTTGAGCTCAAGTGCACAGAAAGACCATAAGTAAACCAATATCCTTCAAAAAGGTCTTGTCAATATAGCGGATAAATAAAACAATGTTAAGTCAAATTAAATAGTCAAAGTCTGCTGTATGTGCTGGTTTGATCCTCATCACCTGCTGCAGTCATTTCCTCATCTAATAAATCAAACACCTGCGATAAGCAACTACCTGCTAATGTGCTCAAATTCACGTAAAGTTGCCTTGTTTAAAGGCAAAACGCTCAAGATATAGTACCTTCAATGACCTTAGATGACGATATCGCTTCTTTATATCAGAAACAAACTGCTGCAGAAAAAGTTAGGTGTCATGCAAAATGTAATCTGTAATTGCATTACTCGTCACAAATGTTGTGGAGTAAAAAGTGCATTTACTTGTTCAAAAATGTAGTCAAGTAGAGAGTAAAAGTTGCCAATATCTTTGATACTCTGTACAACTACAAAGTAGCCAAAAAGATACTCAAGTACAGTAACTAATTACATTTACTCGAGTACTTTACACCTCTGGAAGCTTTGCATGCTTGCATTGTCGTTAAAAAACACCTGTGTCTGTGACAGGGTCAATTATGCGTGCATGCTGTAAAATATCACTTCTATAACTCGAGGAATTTTTCAGTAGCAATGTTGTTTTGCATAAAGACAATCCATTTATTGTTTGGATGTTACTTTAACGTGCAGTACATCCTCACTATAAACTGGTTTATCCAGACAACAAACTTGTTTATCTGTTAAATGCATCTGGAACTGTTGTTTTTGACATTGATGTTCTGGGGTTTAAAAAAGCCTAACTTATTGTTTGAAATCAAGTGTCGTTTCAAACGCTTTAAATGCTGTCACTCTCATTTGGAAACTGCCATATGGCTCTGTTACACGCATTAAAAATGCCATTATCAGAGAGGCAGGTGTAAGCCAGGCGTGATGAAGGTAAACCGATCTGGTGCACGGTCATCTGAGCTCTTGCTGTAATAAATATTGTCAAACAGTTCTTAGTGTGGTAAGATGTACTTTCAGCTGCTGCTCTCCTGTTGAGTTAATAGTTCATTTAAAAGTGAAAATTCATTCATCATTTAGATTTTTATGAGTGTGGAGCATATATATAAAATATATTTTTTTTAATGTGAGATCTAAATTGAAGGGGAAAATGAGCACTTTCCAAAACAACAACAACACTTGCCCATGCAAAATGATATGGCTTTACTTGCATCAAGCCTATGGATATATAAAATTTTTTTCGCTTGCTTATTTTTATTGCAATAATAGCTAGGGCTGCATGATATATCATTTTAGCATCAATATCGCGATGTGCGCATCCACAATAGTCACATTACAGGATGTGTGATGTCAAGTATATGGATCTTAGTTGGTCCATGATCCACAGACGAGACCCCACGGTTTGAAACGCAGGTCTTTCTCGGATTAATTTCAAAGTTTAACCATCATAGAGTGAAAGTTTTTCATTTAAATATGTTTTAGGTCATGTCATTTTAAACATTCAAGTGATTTTAAGCCATTCGAGCACAAGAAGATGCGAAAGAGAACTCAATTCGGTACTCGTGCATAACAAAGTTTATATTTAATTTATACAGTGAAGACTTTACAGTGTTATTTTACATTTGAGTATTCGATTTCTGTACCTGAATACTGTTACTTACCCGAAGAAGGAAAAAAAAAATATATATATATATATATAATATAAAATTGTGCAGACCTGTAATAATAACTTTTACTTCTAAAACTCTTTAACTAAATTTCTAAAAAAAAAAAAATAAAAAAAATTGATATTCAAAACTATTTTCAATGCCACAGGAAAAATGGGCAATGCAACAACAACTTTTTGTTGTACTGGTTGAAACTCTCTTTACATCCTGAATCTGATAACAATCAATAATAGAAGAAGGGATGCACCGATATGAAATTTTTGGCTGATACTGATAACCGATAATTCTTTACATGTGAAAGCTGATATATTGGCTGATAAACCTAAATCAAAATGTTCATATAATTTTTGAGAGCCTGATTACAAAAACAAACGTCTCACCATTAAAAGCCATGTCCCAAACACTTCAGCACAAATCAAACATATACAGTACAGCCTAGTTTGAACAAGTGTAAGTTTTTAAATGAATATTACACTCCTATGACCAACTTTCTTTATCTAAGAAAAACAAAAAATAAATAAACAATGCCTAAATAATGAAAACAAGTCAACTTGAAGAATAAAAATGCATGTGCCATGGATAAATAAAATGAAATAGCCTCCACACAGACAATAATGCAGTGATTTGAATTAAATCATATTGTTGATGAAAATAATAAGAGAAAAATAAGCACATGTGAAAATAAATACCTGGTGCAGTTTGTATTCCAGATGTGCATTAAACTCACTGCATTTACTGCGAATCGAGCCACTCTTATACTTTGAAGACTGAAAAGTTGAAAACGCTGCGGTAAAAAAAAAAAAGCTACTGTATTGATTAAACTCTGTGGAAAATGAATATTGAAACCCTTCAGAAATATTCAGACTCGGTATTTTAATCAATTAATCAATATTTTTGACATATTATGGACTACCCAATGCTACAATCTTTATTTGTTTACTTTTCATTCTACAGAAGTTGCAAGTGTTAGACAAAATTATTGGTAGTTTTTTCTTCACATTCGCATGGTGAAGCTCAAATCGGATCTGAAAATCCTCCATGCAGCCCCTGTGCAAATTTCCCTTGGAAATAAACGTCTATCCACATTTTTCCTGAGCAACCAATAAGTGCTGTCATGAGTACTATTTTCCATGCGTGGTCTCATTATAAATCAGATGCTAAAAAGAGTTAAACGTTAACTCAGATTCAATATGTGCTGTTGTTGATCGCCACAAAAATAAGACTTTAAAAGGAAATATTCATATTGAAGACCAACAATTTGTGTCCTGTGTATTACACTAATACTGAAGTACGGAAGAGGATTGGGGCCAAGCAATAATAAAAAAATAAAACCATCTTGAGATTAAAGTTGTTAAATTTCGAGAAAAAACTCATTAAATTTCAAAAAAAAAAATTCGAGATAAAGTGTTGAGAATAAACTCGTTAAATTGCGAGAAAAAAACTCATTAAATTTCGAGAAAAAATTTGAGATAAAATGTAGAGAATAAACTCGTTAAATTACGAGAACAAATTCGTTAAATTATGAGAAAAATGTCGTTAAATTTCGAGAAAAAAGTCGAGATAAAATGTTGAGAATAAACTTGTTAAATTACGAGAACAAATTTGTTAAATTATGAGAAAAAACTCGTTAAATTTCAAGAAAAAATGAGATAAAATGTTGAGAATAAACTCGTTAAATTGCGAGAAAAAAACTCATTAAATTTCGAGAAAAAAGTCGAGATAAAATGTAGAGAATAAACTCGTTAAATTACGAGAACAAATTCGTTAAATTATGAGAAAAATGTCGTTAAATTTCGAGAAAAGTCGAGATGAAATGTTGAGAATAAACTTGTTAAATTACGAGAACAAATTCGTTAAATTATAAGAAAAAACTCGTTAAATTTCAAGAAAAAATTTGAGATAAAATGTTGAGAATAAAGTCGTTAAATTACGAGAACAAATTCGTTAAATTATGAGAAAAATGTCGTTAAATTTCGAGAAAAAAGTCGAGATAAAATGTTGAGAATAAACTTGTTAAATTACGAGAACAAATTCGTTAAATTTCGAGAAAAAAGTCGAGATGAAATGTCGTAATTTAACGAGTTTATTCTCAACATTTTATCTCGACTTTTTTCTCAATTTAACAACATTTTTCTCATTTAACGAATTTGTTCTCGTAATTTAATGACTTTATTCTCAACATTTTATCTTGACTTTTTTCTCGAAATTTAACGACATTTTCCTCGTAATTTAACGAATTTGTTCTCATAATTTAACGACTTTTTTCTCGTAATTTAATGAGTTTATTCTCAACATTTTATCTCGACCTTTTTCTTGAAATTTAATGAGGGTTTTTTCTTGAAATTTAACTACTTTAATTTTGAGATGGTTTTATTTTTTTATTATTGCTTGGCCCTAATCCTCTTCCATACTGAAGAGACGAGCGTTCCCACAGAATTAAAATGTTTGTGTGTGATTTTGGTGACAACAATGCTACGGGACGAACCCTTTTAAACAAACACTCCCATTCTGGCCGTCATTTCATTGTGTCACATGTTGTTTTAATGAAAGTGATCGATACTTTTATCAAAACAACATGTGACGGGATGAACTAGAATAAAATTATAGCTGGTACGGAAGCTTTTGTTTAAAATAAAGCATTAACTCATTTTAAATAGGCCTATGCATTTAATTTCTGTATCTTTAAAATATATATTATTGCATGTGTGAACTCAAAATGTTGAGTGTTTATGTAAAATTATTACCTCGTACACTGTTTTTCGGCACACTTCAAAAGAATGTAAAACATTTTAAACAAATCAAAAACATTCTGTTATGAATAATGAGGAACTTCCTCTCTCAGGAAGAAAGCTGGATAATGTATAAGCCTAATTGTCCTAAGCAATGAAAAGGTGGCAGATGTAATAGTGAAGTTTGCCTCAGTGCAACTAAATATTCCAGCATTTAGTTCATGTCGTCCTTTCATTATTCTAGCATTCACAATCATGTGACCCACTTGTAATTTATTAAATGAGAGAGCTGTCTATTAACTTGTGTAACTCATAAAGAGGAATCAGCATGATCCAAACGGCTCAACCTGGAATTCCAGTAGAATGTGACAGATTGCTTCAGCGTCTCCGAGTGATCAGGCAGGACAAAAGCCCACTGTCAGACAATGAAACGTCTGACATTATAATACACTCAGTTGGGTGCATTTTGGATAATCTACTGAAAATGCCACTCTGTTTGTTCAGCAAAAGTTGTACCACTTTTTAATGGCAATAAACCAGACTCTGCTTTGGCATGCATGGAGTTCAAGATCATGTTAATAAAAATAAGACATCCCCAACTGAGCTCCAGACTGTGACTAAAAACGTAGTCCTTAAACGGAGAAAAGAAAATATCTCCCTTTGCATTGAACTTTGAGCGTCGTAACTTTGCAGATGTTGTTTATGCTCAAACAGCAACATTACACACTAACTAAAGTAAAAAAAAAAAAGTGAAATCATAATCAACCAACCCTTTAACAATTCCCATTTTTAATTGATACTGATATGGATTCTTCTTCTCAATGTCTTTTAATCTCTGCTGTTTTCTGTTACTGCCTGAACTTCACATTATTTGTAGCGCAGCCATCCATAGTCACAGTACAAATTTGTACTTTTACCTTTTAATATGTCACTTTTAATTTTGTTAATTTTAATTAACAGCTCTGAAATTCTGTCAATTTTATCATGAAATACAAGCAATAAATGTCATTTTGGCGCTCTTTAATGTGACAGATTGCTCAATCAGCATTTCGACCTTAACCTCAGAAAAGCCATTCAATGCTCATAAACTCATTAGTCAGCTAGAAAAATAACTATAGAAAGGGACATTTGCTAAATATATGCACTATATCACATGATCCTTATATTTTTACTTAACCTGTTGTCTACATGAGAAAGAATGGAAGGAAGGAGCTAAAAAAAAGCTTCATCACACTGTGCCTCGTTTACAAAACAATATGCTCCGAACAAACATATAATGCTGAGATGTGATCAGGGACGCCATTAAAATAAATCATCCACTTGTTTCTGACGCTGGGATCCTTGCATGGAGTATGTCAGAAACTGAACGCTGTATACTGTGTCAGTGTAGACAGCATCTGTGATTTATAATGATTTTTATTCAGTGGAGGCAAATGTCAGCCGTTAAGCCACTGAACGCCAGTGGGCGGAGCCTATGGAGTGATGATGTATAACTATTGGTCGATGTCTTGCTCTGGACGCGGTCATATGCAAATGTATTTCCCCATGTGACGTCACAGATCCCACAATATCAAATTAAATAAATGTTTTGTTTATAATGAGGAGGGCGTTATAAGCTGTGAAACTTTGCAGTACGTTTTACTGGTATAAAGACCTCTTATGTCAAAAGATCATGGCAAATTTGATTTCTTATGTCATGTCGCCTTTAAATTTTGGTAATGACAATCTGAAGCTGTGTTCACACTGACAGCAGTTCAGTCAGTTTGAGGTCGTTTGTTGCTGAGCTGTTTACAGATCACTGTCTGCACTCTCATTGGTAGTCTTCGAATCTTGTCTCTGCTCATTTGCATAAAGTCCACCTTTCCTGAACTTTGTCACATCACCAGTATTCTCTGTCTCTCATGCATCTTCCTTGAAACCAGTGTCATTTTAGCTCATAAAAAAGGTATTCAGATTGTGGTAGACGTGGTTTTTATCCCATAATTACTTTGCATTTCAGGCATATTTCAAACACCAAGATGTCTGACTTAGCAGACTGGAAAGCAGCAACATTGCATGCCTCTTCCATCTCTCCACTTTACATGATTTTCTTTTTTCATTCTCTATAGTCCTTCACCTCTGAATTAATGCAAGCTAACAAAGTTCAAAGTGCTAAACTGAGGCAATGCAACGGGCAGAAGTTTAATCTGTTTTGTTCCAACGCAACTCTCTCTCTCTTCTACTGTAAAGGCTGGTCTTTGTCATCTACTGTAATTAACAAAAGTGCAGGGATTGAACACATTTGTCACATTCCTTCCATATTAAGATTTTAATAGCAGCTATTATCACATATTAGTTTATTTTTACCTTAAAGGTCTTTGTGTTGAGCTTCAAGCGTCCTACGCAGTGTAGCAGCTCTGAAAGCTGAACTTTCCATTAGTTGTAGTTGTAAGTAAGAGTGTCTTTGTTTCTGAGAGTCACTCTACAGAACAGGTGCTGATTTTTGTCGCTCATATACGTGTGTAATAATGTGAATAACCAACTTTTATGATGTGTTGTTAATAATATTGTCATTTTTCTAAGCAGATCAACAAAAATCCATTGATGTGATTTTTTTTTTTTGCATAGATTTTTCTTTCATTTTGAGGGCGGCTTTGCTGTATGCTGTGATAAATACACACATTTTGATGACAACAAAATATAAAAGATAGCATTTTTTCTTTTTATACATTATTATGTGTGTATTCGGTACAATTAGAATTCCATTCCATTCCTTTCAAATGTTGCATTTTGTGTTGGTGTTCCAGAAAGAATAAAGTGCCCACATTATGCTTTTTCAAATATTACCTTTCATGTGTGTAATATACACCGATCAGGCAAAACATCATGAGCACTGACAGCTGAAGTGAATAACACTGATCATCTCTTCATCACGGCACCTGCTAGTGGGTGGATATATTAGGCAGAAAGTAAACATTTTGTCCTCAAAGTTGATGTTAGAAGCAGGAAAGCATAAGGATTTGAGTGAGTTTGACAAGAGCCAAATTGTGATGGCTAGACGACTGTCTTTGCTGTTTGATCAAAGTAATGAACACATAATGTCACATAGTCACAGAGTAATGAAGTGGTTGAACAGAAAACAGCAGAAATCATGACAAAAGGCAGCTATATACTTTTAAAGGGTTAGTTCACCCAAAAATGAAAATTCAGTCATTAATTACTCACCCTCATGTCGTTCCAAACCCGTAAGACCTACGTTCATCTTCAGAACACAAATTAAGATATTTTTGATGAAGTCTGAGAGGTTTCTGTCCCTCCATAGAGATCCAACGCAATTACCAAGGTCCAGAAAGGTAGATGTCATTAAAGTAATCAATGGTACTCCAGTAGATTAAACTCAATTTAATGAAGTGACGCAGATCAATCTTTTCTTAAGTAAGGTGGTAAGTTATGTTTTTTTTGCGCAAAGCACTTGCGTCACTTCGTGAAATTGTGTTTAAACCACTGGAGTCACATGGAGTACTTTAATGATGTCTTTACTGCCTTTCTAGACCTTGAAAGTGGTAGTTGTGTTGGATCTCTATGGAGAGACAGAAACCTCTCATATTTCATCAAAAAGATCTTAATTTGTGTTCTGAAGATGAATGAAGGTCTTATGGATGTGGAACAAGAGTAATTAAAGGTGCTCTAAGCGATTCTGGGCAGAGTAACTTCCTGTTGACGTTCGAAGTGTTGTCAAACAAAACAGAGGCTAGCTAGACCCTCCCTCCTCCTCCTCCTCCCCCTCCCCTCCATGCTTCCTGAAACAGTCATGAACGCGCATTTAAAATCATTCTTGTCGGTTATTGGCTGGAGCATGTTTATTATGTTTTGTGGTCCAGGCTGCACCAGTCTGTTTTTATTGCCATATTTGGAGCTTGTGGCGACTGCAGAGACCGCGTTTTTTTACAGTGTGTTCAGGGGACAGACAGCTAGCGGACAGTGAGGAGATGTTTGCTGTATGTGACAAAAAATGTTTTGACCTAAAAACGCGTGACATCGCTTAGAGCACCTTTAATGACATAATTTTTGGTTATTTTTGGGTGAACTAACTAGAGATCGACCAATATATCGATTTACCGATATTTTCCCAGAGACAAGCTCACGGAGTCACGTAAGATAATCCGTCAAGTCCTGTCCCAATAAAGATGTAACTTTGCATGAAATTAAATAATACAGCCATGAATGAGCACATGTTAGAAATAAAAGCGCTGAATTTAATTCTCTCTGTTGTCTGTGCTCATCATTAGTCTCGTGAAGTCGTCTGTATTTTGCTGTTCATTCAGCGGGTTGATGCTCAGGAAATGCTCCATAGCCACCACATGTAACTTTGAACAAGATTCACTTGTTTAAAACACCATGATTATATAAACATTTGCTATAATTCGCTAATAAACATCCAAGTAAACACAACTCTATGGAAATACTCAGTTTGAGTATAGTTCTGTGTAAATGCAGATAAACAGCGCTTTGTCAGCAGATATTTCATAATCTAGAACGAAGTATTACATTTCTGCAAAGTTGATATGACTCCTGTCTTTAATTTATTTTCTCCATTTGAAAACATTAAACATTCTACATTTATTTTGCTTTTTTTTTTTTTTTTTTTTTTTTTTTTTTTAACCACATCGAAGATTTTATTTTTTAAAGAAAAACAGCTTAGTAACAGTGCACTTTTTTTTTTTTTTTTGCACTTTCAGACCTCTTGGTGTATAATATACACTACCACTCAAAAGTTTGGGATCAAGAAGTTTCGTCTGCTCACCAAGGGTGCATTTACTTAATTAAAAATACAGTAAAAACAGTAATATTGTGAAATATTATTACAATTTAAAATGACTGTTTTCTATTTGAAAATATTTTAAAATGTAATTTATTCTTGCGTTGGCAAAGCTGAATTTTCAGCATCATTACTCCAGTCTTCAGTGTCACATGATCCTTCAGAAATCATTCTAATATGATGATTTACTGCTCAAGAAACATTTATTGTGTAAAATTGTACAAAATATTTGTGTACAATATTTTTTTTTTTTCAGGATTATTTGATGAATAGAAAGTTCAAAAGAACAGTGTTTATCTGAAATCTAATCTTTTGTAACATTATAAATGTCTTTACTGCCACTTTTGATTGATTTAATGCGTCCTTGCTGAATAAAAGTATTAATTTCTTTAATTTCTTTTCAAAAAAATAAAAATAAAAATTCTTACTGACCCCAAACTTTTGAACGGTAGTGTATAATGCTACAGAAGCTTTGTATTTCAGATAAATGCTGTTCTTTTGAACTTTCTATTCATCAAGGAATCCTGAAAAAAAGTACACAACTGTTTTCAACATTGAAAATAATAACAAATATTTCTTGAGGAACTAATCATGATTTCTGAAGGATCATGTGACACTGAAGACTGGAGTAATGATGCTGAAAATTCAGCTTTGCCATCACGAGAATAAATTACTTTGTAAAATATATTCAAATAGAAAACAGTTATTTTAAATTGTAATAATATTTCGCAATATTACTGTTTTTACTGTATTTTTAATTAAATAAATTAAGCCTTGGTGAGCAGACGAAACTTCTTTTAAAAACATTACAAATGTTACTGATCCCAAACTTTTGAGCGGTAATGTATATAATTGTATATAAAAACAGACGTATAACAGTAAATAAATATCGGTTCTGCATATCGGTTATCGGGCACACAAACACAAATGATCGGTATCGGTCCTAAAAAATCAATATCAGTCGATCACTAGAACTAACACTTTAAGACTCCTACTAATGTGCGAAAAACAGCAAGTGTGATATTATAAAACATGAATGAAATATAATGCAATTTACATTGTCATTGTACTAAAAAAATAATGAAAATATCATCTGGAAAATATTAACATTAACATTTTTTCATTATTTATTTGATATAATGGTTCCAAAACACTACTTTTAAAAATCTCATCAAACTGGAATAATAGTTTCATAGAATAATTCTTATATCTTAAGATCTCTAATTCTCAGAAGACTTGTTTTTTTGTTTTTTAAATTTTTTTTGCAGCGCAAGGGGAAAAATGTGGACAAATTTAACTTCCAGCGTAGATGTGCAGGTATGTGCTAGTGACTCCTGTCAATGTCAACAAGTGGGAAGATGTTCTTCACTGGTTTGATCTGGCTGAGATAACATTTCTCAGTGGTGTCAGCATGTACAGTAGGCTAAAATGGTTTCTCAGTGCTTTTGCAAACCAATCACAGGATATGAACGTGATCTCTCGGGTTAATCAAACTGTTATTATTTGCAAGTCAAATTTGAGAGGAACAAATGCAAATGTTAGTGTATGCTGTAGGTTGTCAGGGTCTCTTAATGTTGGCACAGTTGCATTACTTCATTAGTTCACCTTTGCTCAGTTGAATGATTGTCAGCAATCTCAAGGTCAGTGAAGAGGAATCCAGAAAGGAATGTTTGAGTCATTAAGGTTATTTCTTCACATGACTACCCTTATAAAGACCTGGCAACAGTAAAGAGAAAACGCACTAGGGAAATGTCCAGACTACATTTGAAGACTTCAGATGCAAAAGCCTCTAAATGCAATCTGAAATTTTCTTCTAAAATGAGCATTTTTATTAAGCTCGTATGTTTATGTTCAGTTATTTCACTTTAATGGCAATGAAAAGGACCTATTAATTGCCATTAAAGTGAAATTACTAAACCTAAACATACAAACTTAATAAAAAAAACTCATTTTAGAAGAAAATTTCAGATTGCATTTAGAGGCTTTTGCATCTGAAGTCTTCATTTCACCCCAAAATCAAAAGAAGAAAGAAAGTAAATAAATAAAATTTTATTTTACTGCAAAGTCATTCTCATTACTGTAATGCAAAAATGCACCCTGCATGACAATAATAAACTCCTAAAATAAGCTCCTAAATATATTCTTTTGATTTTCAGGTAAAATATGATCTGCATTTCTTGGCAGATTTGATGACAATCATGTTGGTGTTAAATAGACCTCACTGAATGAAATTAAAGCGCTTTTTATTTGTCTTACTTATAAGTATCATGATAAGTGATCCTGCCTGAAAAATAATGTTACGTGATATTTTTGCTATATCACCCGCTTGGATGTGTATTGTAAACATACTCGGCTCTATGTGGAGTTATCTTGTCACAGCTAGTTAGTATTCAGCTGAACTGTTTGTTACTGTGCCGAGTGTGATTGACAGCTAGCAGTCACCTGATACCACCTCTACCTGGCCAACGTAATGTGAGAATTTAAGCAATTTCCACTGCCCAGGTAGAATTACTTATCTGTTTTTCTGCTTATTTTCCAACTGAGTTGCAAAAGTAGAAAAAAAGTGCACCGGGCAGATTTTTGTCTTTTAGCGATCTTGAAATACTTAACCAGCCCAGGGGTTTGGAGATATTTGAGACTGCCTATACAGCATTTGGCTTCGCCATTAGATGACTTGCAGTATTTTCTTGTAGAGAGTTCCTCTATGAGGCTTACATATTATGTAAGGGAGAATAAAAGTGAAACTTTGTCCTTATAGGCTGTAAACAGAACATTTCTGCAATCCACCATGTTACGTGATGAGTCCTAGGCAGTGCGTTACAGCAGCTACTGAAACTGAATCATCAGTGAAAGCCTTGAGTCATGAGTATCTATGTCTGAATCTTTACAATCAAGTGCTGTGAAACACATGACATAATACCATGTGTGCTTCGTATGTGTGAGCTTATCTTGCACATTCCCATCCCATGTAATCACCTTGCCACTGACAAGGACTGCTATACAAACACTAAAGGTCTGAGGATCAAACTCTTCCAAACACAACAAACTCAAGCAGAAACGTACATCGATCAGGCGTAACATTATGAGCACTGACAGGTGAAGTGGGTGGGATATATTAGGCAGCAAGTGAACGTTTTGTCCTCAAAGTTGATGTTAGAAGCAGGAAAAACGGGCAAGCGTAAGGATTTGAGCGACTTTGACAAGGACCAAACTGTGATGGCTAGACGACTGGGTCAGAGCATCTCCAAAACCGCAGTTCTTGTGGGGTGTTCCCGGTCTGCAGTGGTCAGTATCTATCAAAAGTGCTCCAAGGAAGGAACAGTGGTGAACCGGCGACAGGGTCATGAGCGGCCGAGACTCATTGAGCGAAGGCTGGCCCGTGTGGTCCGATCCAACAGATGAGCTCCTGTAGCTCAAATTGCTCAAGAAGTTAATGCTGGTTCTGATAGAAAGGTGTCGTATGGAGCTGCAGACCAGTCAGGGTGTCCATGCTGACCCCTGTCCACCGCCGAAAGCACCAACAGTGGACACGTGAGCATCAGAACTGGACCACGGAGCAATGGAAGAAGGTGTCCTGGTCTGATGAATCATGTTTTCTTTTACATCACGTGGATGGCCGGGCAGTGTTAATTTTGACAGCACATTTTGATTTAGTTTTAGTCAGTCTTTTGACTAAAATGCCATTTAGTTTTAGTCATATTTTAGTCATTGGAAATTGTTTTAGTTTTAGTCGACTGAGGGTGCGTTCACACTTGTCATGTTTGGTTCGATTAAAACGAACCCTGGTGCAGTTGCTCGGATAGTGCGGTTCATTTGAACATATGTGAACGCTGCCATCCGAACCCTGGTGCGCACCAAACAAGCGGACCGAGACCGCTGAAAAGATGGGTCTCGGTCCGCTTCCAAACGAACTCTGGTGCGGTTCGAATGATATATGAACGCGACACGGACCAAAGACATGTAAACGAACCAAAAACAGGAAGACGAGACCCTAAAAAGGACAGAATCCTCACGCATGTTGGTTTTTCTCGTCATAGACGCGAGTTTGCCCATCACAGGCATCAGACGCGCCTCTCCACGTAGCGGATTGTTTGTGTGTGTGACGGATTGATTCCCGCCGTTGTTTTGACTACTTTACACATTTTATAAGCTCTTCACGAGTTCCCAGCTGGCCAAAATACCATCACATGCAGGCTACGCACCGCTACGCACACACAACGAGCGCATTTACCTCAGAAAACAGCACTGTTTTGGATGTTCGGTAAGTTCTGTCTCAAAATAGGCAATACGTCATAAAATCCGACCAATCACGTTGTGAATGTATCCCTATGCCTTAAGGTTCGGTATCTTTTGGTTCGGTGATAAAATTGCCAATCTGAACGCTAACCGGACCAGGACTAAATTATTTTTTCTTCTTTGGTCCGGACCAAATGAACCAAACGAACCGAACTACAAGTGTGAACCCTAAATCTACAGTAGATTTAGTCAACTAAAATCTAATTTAGGTAAACTGTAATGCATTAAGCATTTCTCTAACAATACACAGATCCAAAACACTGATCTACATCTGATGTACTCTCTAAACTGTTTGTTCACTTAAGACAACCAACTGTACTTTACTTGCCAAAGCGGACGGTTTTTGACAGTTAAAGTGCAAAAACACAGGAAGGAGAGCTCAATTCAGTACTTGTCAGGGACTGACACACTTATCATTGAGCTAATATTATAGTTTTTGTTTAAAATTTTGATTAGATTTTTAGTTTTTCTGCTTTCATTGTCATTTTAGTTAAAAGTTTTAGTAATTTTTTGTGTGTTTGTCTTTCAGTTTTTGCTTTTAAATGTCTATATAGTTTTTTTTTTTTTTTCTGTTTTAGTTATTTTAGTACATCAGGTTAAGCTATAAGCTAACGTTGGGAACTAGATGAAATAATTTAAGTTCAATATATATATAATATAATATATATATTATAATATATTATATTATATTATGTTATATATATATATATATATATATATCCACCAGTACTCAATAAATAATGATATTTATTATTAATGATCAGAATAAGCAAACTCATTAAAATGTAACATTGTAACTTGAATTTAATATAAAATTCAACACCTGGGAAATGAACACTTGAGCTGGGTGCATCCCATCTACGGATCGCATATAGAAACTGGAAAATGGAAACCAAGCTTCATCTTTTTGATGTGATGCGAAAGAACAAAACAGGCCTGATTATAGTCATTCTAGAACAGGAAAGAGACGCTTTGTGATGTCATTGAATTGTACAGCGAGTTCAATCGCCCCTGAGAAAAGATTACGTCAAGGTTCATCACCCTTTTCTTATCCTGACACCTTTTGTGTCCTTCCTCAAAGGACCATACCTTCCTTTACCTACTCCATTTCCCTGGTTTTGTATTGCAGTGGCTTCTTTGAGTTTTTAGGTAATGAAAGCCCACAAAAAAAGTATTCATGACAATTATTTCTAAAGTTGTTGTTGTTTTAGCAAAGGTTCCCATTAGTAAGTTCCCTCTACTTTTTTTGTTCTGTTGTTTTCCAGCTATTAGGGATGGACAGAATGGAACAGGAGGGGCAACATGTAGAATGTCAAATCTCAAAAGTGTGGCATTTCCTCACTGATGCTCCTTCACGTCTTTTTACCGTCTTTTGTTACACTTGTTCATTCGCTTTGTCCTGTTACCTAAGAGAGGCAATGTTAAGAATGTCGTAATTTGGCACAAACATTTCCCTGGTTAAAGTTCAGTTGCCTCTTCATTGGTTTTCAGTTGCATCTGTAAAATTTCACCTCCACCTTTCTGGAGAGGTTTGACAGGTGGTAATACTTCAAACATTGTGTTCTTATGGAATGTTGGTGTTGGTGACATGCCTGTCATGCAATGCTCATTTTTATGTTCTAATAAAAAAAAAAAGTAAATATATTTAAAACTATTGCATTTGAATGCTTGATGGACCTTTCTCCTCACACAAGTAGTTTTATTCAGTCACTTGGACTTGACTTAGCTTTACTCAGCTGTGTTTACTTGACCTCATTGTTTCTTCGAGACGAATGACTTTCAGGATTTGGATACAATCACATTTTACCCTAAATTCCATTTCAACCTACACAAAAAGAAAGGAACATATCGGATTTATAAAGGCGGAAACTGACATGAAAGTGTTCTTATATTCTATATGGCCAAAATGATCTGGATACTCCCTTATAATTAATGGGTTTGTTTATTATGTACTAACAATAAATACCTAGAACACTATGGATTTACTGTGCAACATGTCATTCTGTAAAATTCCCTGAGTTTGATTAGGGTTTGTAGGGGTTAGAGTTCGGTTTTTGGGATAAGGGTTGGGTTACGAGGTTAGGTTCATGTGAGTACAGTGGTTGTACCTTTAATATTATAAAACAATGTTTTTGTGTGCCAAAAAAATAAAATAACAACTTTTCAACAATATCTAGTGATGGACGATTTCAAAACACTGCTTCATGAAGCTTTACGAAGTGAAACTGTCCGGTTTGGTGTTGGTAAAGTTACTACATTATAAATGAGGCCCCTGGATTTTCACTCATGACTACAAATTCACTCATTTTACAAATGCACAAGCATAAGTATCTTTGAGAAAAAAGTTGTGCATTCCTTGTTTGGTTAGACACGTTTCTAAAGGGTATTACTTCTTCAAATTACTTTTTTGGAGCATTGCCATAGACTTAGCATTTATTTTGCATTGCTAAATTGCTTTTTAACAAATAACCTACTTCTGTAAGTATTTTCATAATTTGCATTGATCCTGCTTGTTAACTGCATTAAAAAGTCTGGGTCAGAACCACTGAATGTAATCCCAGACAACAATCCCAGCGAGACTGGGTCGAAAATGCTATTGTGGCATAGATCTGTTGTAAGACTTATAAAATTAAGTCACAACATTCACAATCCATTTTACTTCCAAAACATGACACGTTTCTGAGAGAAACAGAATATTCAAAGTAAGAAATGTAGGGCAGGATTTTATAATCCCGCTGTAAAGGATGCTTATTTCAGAGAGCTTTAGAAAACACCCTCAAGTTCAAGACAGAGAAAAGTAGTCTTAAAGTATTTAAACTTCTCTGCAGGAATATCCTGGAAAGCATTCTCCTGAGGAGTTCACATTGAATCATTCAAAATAAGTCAATGTTGATTCCTTGTTGACTTCACATATCAGACAGCTAAATATTAATGACAAAACCCAAAGATATGTGGCCAGATCGGGTGTTCTGATCAATGTATAACACATGTTTGCTATTTATTTATTGTGTTTGAAACTTAAGCCTCACATTTTCAATGACCCATTAAGGTGATTAAGATGCAATGACATCATGCTGGAGGAGAGCGCATGATAATCCCCCGCTGGTCTTGGTCTCGTGGCACTATGGAAATGGAAGTCATGCTGTAAAGTACCTCTTAATCCTCATGGAATTCCACCCATCCATGCTCAAAATCCCCCTTATCACATTAGGCAACCGCATCTCAGTTCCACCATATCTCAGGTTATGTTCCATCCTGTGGTCAAAATGACACTTACTGTACAAGAATGCAAATTATTTTTTAGTGCTAAGGCTAAATTCGTAGTATTCAAATGACACATTTGGAATGATTTGACAGGTTATTTGGATATGACAAGGAAATTATCACATTTGAGACAAAAATTAAATTCATTGAAAGTCTTTGGGATTTACTCACCCTAAGGCCATCCTAGGTGTGTATGATTATCTACTTTCAGACAAATACAGTCAAAGTAATATTTAAATGTATGACGCAGGATGTAGGAGTAACGTAAGCTTAGACGCCTCGCGGCGTGAACAAATAGGGTTGGGCAACAAACTCAAGCTCTTCTTCTCTTATACCGAAATCCTCTGACATTTCTCTTTAAAAATTCTCGTTTTAGACTTCTAATTTGTGACCGGTGTTTTGTTTTGCTCTATCCTCTGTGCTTTCGCCAATACATCATGCATGTGTCAGGTCAGAGGTCACTCATCTTGCACTTTTTTTGGGCTTCAAAATCTGGCCCCCGATTCACTACCATTATAAAGCTTGGAAGAGCCAGGATATATTATAACTCTGATTATGTTCGTCTGAAAGAGGATAGTCATATACACCTAGAATGGCTTGAGGGTGAGTAAATAATGGGGCAATTTTCATTTTTGGGTGAACTATCCCTTTAAGAGACTCATTGACCTTCATGAGGAGCTGCAGGTGTCCTCCTTACAGTATAATTTCCTGTTTATCTGTTTATGCCAAAATACTTGATGAGGTTTTTTTTTCCAAGAATTTTCCCAAGAACTGCATTTTTTTCGTCATTTATTTCTCATGTAAGTAATTGCTAGTATTATCTTGTTTTGTCTGTTTGAGAACTGATGACAGATGGATGATACTTAGAGTCTGAGTAAGGTTAAGAATAGCTCACCTTTGTCAGTCAAAGGCTTTTGTGAATTCAGAAGTTCAACTGTCAGGTGGGAGTGGCAGAAGCAATTACAGCTCGGGATTCCTCACAATGAAGAAAACACATTAGGCAATAGTTTGCATGAATGTGAACGCCTGCTGAGAGGTGCAAAGGTGTTCGGTTGTTTAACTGTTTGATCCTGTCAGCTAGTAGAACCAGCATGAAGTACTTGTTGGACAGATTACCTTAATTTAAGAGAATATGGCCAAGGAAGAATTGCATAAGATCCATTTAGTTTCAAATTGGAGTGTCTGACTTCAGATTGCAGATCTGAGCACAGTTTGAGACTGTCGAGAGGAAACATGGAAGATGACTGAAAAATCTGAGAAAGCATGCTGATATGAACAAAATATCATTTGGGATTTTTCTTTCCTGGGTGGGCGATATGACCAAAATCTTATTTCACGATGAAGATTATTAAAAATAATCATGTGTATTAAAACACTGCATACTCTTTACTGAATGAATCAATTATGAACTGATTCTTATTAAAGATACAAGTGATTCAGTCAAGAGCAGTGAGTGATTTTCTCTTTGTCTTTTGTTTTGTGATTAACATTATTGAGACAGACAGTAGTTTATTATGTTGCTGTCCCTTTAAGACCGAATGCACTGATCCAATATACTGACACACCGGTTTGCATTAATATAAGTCATAACCGACTATGGGCCTGTTTACACCTGGTCCTTTTATTTATCGGATAGCTATCTGATTTATCAAAATGATTCCATTTACACTTGGATGTGTCTCCGCAAAACAATATAAATCCAGTCTTCATATATGCAGATTTAATGGAGTTCACGTCACTGAAAGCAACAAATATGAGCAGCATTTTACTGATCATCAGCTAATTTCAAAATCAGATACTGCGATAGGAAAGAGCACGGCAACAGCACTGCTAAGATCATGTAGTCACATTACTTTTAATGAAGATGATTGTGTTTTGAGCATCTTAGGCCTACTTTCAGTTTCTTTTGCGGCAGTTTGTGCGTCGGCTTGCTGAAGAGATCCTCAGCTACTCATCTGCAGTGATCCATGCTGCGGTAGCGCTGTCATATCTGGCAATAACATGTTATTTAGCCTATAACACGCTCTAATATTTTATTTTTTAGTACTTTTGGGAGGAGTAAAATTTACATGTGTGGTTTCAACAACCAGATGCATTTAGACTTGTTCAGTTTTGACTGCAATGCGTCCCAGACCACCTCCTGAAGTGGTTTGAGCGATCGGATTTAAATCCATCTCGAATGCATTTCGGAGGGCATTTAGATTTATAACTATCCGATCAGAGAAAATGCATGAAGTGACCAGATGTAAACAGGCCCTGTGTTTACATGAATACTCCACACAACGGTCATTTTGAATGCTGTCTCAGAGAGGACACTTTCTGTGTGCGTGCTTCATGTGTGTCAGTCAGTGCGAGCTCCAACTGAGTTCTTTTTCACAGCTTATTGCACTTAATAACTCTCAACTACAGCTGCACGATTAATCGAAATTAAACCGAACACGATTTGGCAAAGGTTGCGAAATATGTTTTTGTTTTTTTTGTTTTTTATGCGCAGCTTGTCAGTGAAGCACAGCTCTGTAATCAGTAGTAAATGCTGCTCCATCTGAAAGCCAGAGGGCGCTCTTGTGCAGAAACTCCCAATATGCACTGCAGAAGTACAATATAATGCACGTCGTTCCAGGAAATCCCTATGGGCATCATACTATCGCTGTAGCTGAATAAACAGAAGATTGAAACGCTTTGATTGATTAAACATGACTAATAAACACACGAATACGACAATATATGGTTTATCTGAGTTCTTCAAGCCTTCTCTGGTATTCTCATGATAATAAAGTATATTTATAATGCAATGTTAATCGCCTTTATTACTGTATAGAATACTATGAAATATGTTGTGTGCCTTATTCTGTGTAAGAAGCATCTCACAGAACGATGTTTTCAAACACTCAACTGATGTTATGAAGTGAGTTTGGAGTAAAAACATGCTATTACATGTTTCATTTGTTAGACAAGAGGTTCATAAATGCTTCTCATGTTCTCTCAACATCAAGCATGTCCTACTCTTTATTTTCCCATTCATGCATGTTTTTATATATTTCTATATTTACATACTGAAAAATAAATGATAGTAAAATCTCAAATGATACACAATAACATTTCCTACACACAACGGCTGTACATCAGTTCTACTTGTTCTGCCAGCTCGAATGATTTTGAATGGGATAATGTGCTGGATGATGAAGCCATTACAGTGCTAAAGGGAGGGCCGGCCCATCTCTGAGAGGGTCTGTGCTGAAAAAAATCTGCCTCTCCTGCTTGGCAGCTCTCTCTGTGCAGAGGATTCTGGGAATAAATGGCACCGGGGCCCTCTTTATTCTGAAGCTGGCCAGGAATGCAAGGCCTTTTTTTCACTCTTCAGACACCATTATCAGCGGTGAAATATTCACTATGCTGCACCCATTGTGCACTTGCAGGGTGGACGTCACAAACTGGGAGGCCCATCCTGTCGGCGTTTGTCTGAGGAGAGATTTGCTGCGCTGACCCAACAGCCAATCAGACTGAACTCCCCAGGATGTGCCTGCAGAGAAGTTTAAAGAGTTTAAGACTACTCTCTGTCTCTTGGGTTTCTAAACTATTACACTCAAATACTGGGTTAAAAGTTGGATTGAAAATGGACACTCTGCAATTGGGTTGTTTTAACCCAGCGAATGGGTTGTTTTTAATGTGTTGTTTTAACCCAGCGATTGGGTTGTTTTTTAATGCGTTGTTTTAACCCAGCGATTGGGTTGTTTTAACCCAGCGAATGGGTTGTTTTTAATGCATTGTTTTAACCCTGCGATTGGGTTGTTTTAACCCAGCGAATGGGTTGTTTTTAATGCGTTGTTTTAACCCAGCAATTGGGTTGTTTTTAATGCATTGTTTTAACCCTGCGATTGGGTTGTTTTAACCCAGCGAATGGGTTGTTTTTAATGCGTTGTTTTAACCCTGCGATTGGGTTGTTTTAACCCAGCGAATGGGTTGTTTTTAATGCGTTGTTTTAACCCTGCGATTGGGTTGTTTTAACCCAGCGAATGGGTTGTTTTTAATGCGTTGTTTTAACCCTGCAATTGGGTTGTTTTAACCCAGCGAATGGGTTGTTTTTAATGCGTTGTTTTAACCCTGCGATTGGGTTGTTTTAACCCAGCGAATGGGTTGTTTTTAATGTGTTGTTTTAACCCAGCAATTGGGTTGTTTTTAATGCATTGTTTTAACCCTGCGATTGGGTTGTTTTAACCCAGCGAATGGGTTGTTTTTAATGCGTTGTTTTAACCCTGCGATTGGGTTGTTTTAACCCAGCGAATGGGTTGTTTTTAATGCGTTGTTTTAACCCTGCGATTGGGTTGTTTTAACCCAGCGAATGGGTTGTTTTTAATGCGTTGTTTTAACCCTGCGATTGGGTTGTTTTTAATGTGTTGTTTTAACCCAGCAATTGGGTTGTTTTTTAATGCATTGTTTTAACCCAGCGATTGGGCTGTTTTAACCCAGCAATTGGGTTGTTTTTAATGCATTGTTTTAACCCAGCAATTGGGTTGTTTTTTAATGCATTGTTTTAACCAAGCGAATGGGTTGTTTTTTAATGCATTGTTTTAACCCTGCGATTGGGTTGTTTTAACCCAGCGAATGGGTTGTTTTTAATGCGTTGTTTTAACCCTGCGATTGGGTTGTTTTTAATGTGTTGTTTTAACCCTGCGATTGGGTTGTTTTAACCCAGCGAATGGGTTGTTTTTAATGCGTTGTTTTAACCCTGCGATTGGGTTGTTTTTAATGTGTTGTTTTAACCCAGCAATTGGGTTGTTTTTTAATGCATTGTTTTAACCCAGCGATTGGGCTGTTTTAACCCAGCAATTGGGTTGTTTTTAATGCATTGTTTTAACCCAGCAATTGGGTTGTTTTTTAATGCATTGTTTTAACCCAGCGAATGGGTTGTTTTTAATGTGTTGTTTTAACCCAGCAATTGGGTTGTTTTTTAATGCATTGTTTTAACCCAGCGATTGGGCTGTTTTAACCCAGCAATTGGGTTGTTTTTAATGCATTGTTTTAACCCAGCAATTGGGTTGTTTTTTAATGCATTGTTTTAACCAAGCGAATGGGTTGTTTTAACCCAGCGATTGGGTTGTTTTTTAATGCGTTGTTTTAACCCAGCAATTGGGCTGTTTTAACCCAGCGATTGGGTTGTTTTTTAATGCGTTGTTTTAACCCAGCGAATGGGTTGTTTTTAATGCATTGTTTTAACCAAGCGAATGGGTTGTTTTAACCCAGCGAATGGGTTGTTTTTAATGCGTTGTTTAAACCCTGCGATTGGGTTGTTTTAACCCAGCGAATGAGTTGTTTTTAATGTGGTGTTTTAACCAAGCGAATGGGTTGTTTTTTAATGCATTGTTTTAACCAAGCGAATGGGTTGTTTTAACCCAGCGATTGGGTTGTTTTTTAATGCGTTGTTTTAACCCAGTGATTGGGCTGTTTTAACCCAGCAATTGGGCTGTTTTAACCCAGCGATTGGGTTGTTTTTTAATGCGTTGTTTTAACCCAGCGATTGGGTTGTTTTTTAATGCATTGTTTTAACCAAGCGAATGGGTTGTTTTAACCCAGCGAATGGGTTGTTTTAACCCAGCGAATGGGTTGTTTTTAATGCGTTGTTTAAACCCTGCGATTGGGTTGTTTTAACCCAGCGAATGAGTTGTTTTTAATGCGTTGTTTTAACCCAGCAATTGGGTTGTTTTTTAATGCATTGTTTTAACCCAGCGATTGGGCTGTTTTAACCCAGCGATTGGGTTGTTTTTTAATGCATTGTTTTAACCCAGCGATTGGGTTGTTTTTTAATGCATTGTTTTAACCAATCGAATGGGTTGTTTTAACCCAGCGAATGGGTTGTTTAAACCCAGCGATTGGGTTGTTTTTAATGCATTGTTTTAACCCTGCGATTGGGTTGTTTTAACCCAGCGAATGGGTTGTTTTTAATGCGTTGTTTTAACCCTGCGATTGGGCTGTTTTAACCCAGCGATTGGGTTGTTTTTTAATGCGTTGTTTTAACCCAGCGATTGGGTTGTTTTTTAATGCATTGTTTTAACCAAGCGAATGGGTTGTTTTAACCCAGCGAATGGGTTGTTTTTAATGCGTTGTTTAAACCCTGCGATTGGGTTGTTTTAACCCAGCGAATGAGTTGTTTTTAATGCGTTGTTTTAACCAAGCGAATGGGTTGTTTTTTAATGCATTGTTTTAACCAAGCGAATGGGTTGTTTTAACCCAGCGATTGGGTTGTTTTTTAATGCGTTGTTTTAACCCAGTGATTGGGCTGTTTTAACCCAGTGATTGGGCTGTTTTAACCCAGCAATTGGGCTGTTTTAACCCAGCGATTGGGTTGTTTTTTAATGCGTTGTTTTAACCCAGCGATTGGGTTGTTTTTTAATGCATTGTTTTAACCAAGCGAATGGGTTGTTTTAACCCAGCGAATGGGTTGTTTTAACCCAGCGAATGGGTTGTTTTTAATGCGTTGTTTAAACCCTGCGATTGGGTTGTTTTAACCCAGCGAATGGGTTGTTTTTAATGCGTTGTTTTAACCCTGCGATTGGGTTGTTTTTTAATGCATTGTTTTAACCCAGCGATTGGGCTGTTTTAACCCAGCAATTGGGCTGTTTTAACCCAGCGATTGGGTTGTTTTTAATGCATTGTTTTAACCCAGCAATTGGGTTGTTTTTAATGCATTGTTTTAACCCAGCGAATGGGTTGTTTTTAATGCGTTGTTTTAACCCAGCAATTGGGTTGTTTTTTAATGCATTGTTTTAACCCAGCAATTGGGTTGTTTTTTAATGCATTGTTTTAACCAAGCGAATGGGTTGTTTTTAATGCATTGTTTTAACCCAGCGATTGGGTTGTTTTTAATGTGTTGTTTTAACCCAGCAATTGGGTTGTTTTTTAATGCATTGTTTTAACCCAGCGATTGGGCTGTTTTAACCCAGCAATTGGGTTGTTTTTAATGCATTGTTTTAACCCAGCAATTGGGTTGTTTTTTAATGCATTGTTTTAACCAAGCGAATGGGTTGTTTTTTAATGCGTTGTTTTAACCCAGCGATTGGGTTGTTTTTTAATGCATTGTTTTAACCAAGCGAATGGGTTGTTTTAACCCAGCGATTGGGTTGTTTTTAATGCGTTGTTTTAACCCAGCAATTGGGCTGTTTTAACCCAGCGATTGGGTTGTTTTTTAATGCGTTGTTTTAACCCAGTGATTGGGCTGTTTTAACCCAGCAATTGGGCTGTTTTAACCCAGCGATTGGGTTGTTTTTTAATGCGTTGTTTTAACCCAGCGATTGGGTTGTTTTTTAATGCATTGTTTTAACCAAGCGAATGGGTTGTTTTAACCCAGCGAATGGGTTGTTTTTAATGCGTTGTTTTAACCCAGCGATTGGGTTGTTTTTAATGTGTTGTTTTAACCCAGCAATTGGGTTGTTTTTTAATGCATTGTTTTAACCCAGCGATTGGGCTGTTTTAACCCAGCAATTGGGTTGTTTTTAATGCATTGTTTTAACCCAGCATTTGGGTTGTTTTTTAATGCATTGTTTTAACCAAGCGAATGGGTTGTTTTTTAATGCGTTGTTTTAACCCAGCGATTGGGTTGTTTTTTAATGCATTGTTTTAACCAAGCGAATGGGTTGTTTAAACCCAGCGATTGGGTTGTTTTTAATGCATTGTTTTAACCCAGCGAATGGGTTGTTTTTAATGCGTTGTTTTAACCCAGCAATTGGGTTGTTTTTTAATGCATTGTTTTAACCAAGCGATTGGGTTGTTTAAACCCAGCGATTGGGTTGGTTTTTTTTTTAATGCATTGTTTTAACCAAGCGAATGGGTTGTTTTTAATGCATTGTTTTAACCCAGCGATTGGGTTGTTTTTAATGTGTTGTTTTAACCCAGCAATTGGGTTGTTTTTTAATGCATTGTTTTAACCCAGCGATTGGGCTGTTTTAACCCAGCAATTGGGTTGTTTTTAATGCATTGTTTTAACCAAGCGAATGGGTTGTTTTAACCCAGCGATTGGGTTGTTTTTTAATGCGTTGTTTTAACCCAGCAATTGGGCTGTTTTAACCCAGCGATTGGGTTTTTTTTTTTTAATGCGTTGTTTTAACCCAGCGATTGGGTTGTTTTTTAATGCATTGTTTTAACCAAGCGAATGGGTTGTTTTAACCCAGCGATTGGGTTGTTTTTTAATGCGTTGTTTTAACCCAGCAATTGGGCTGTTTTAACCCAGCGATTGGGTTGTTTTTTAATGCGTTGTTTTAACCCAGTGATTGGGCTGTTTTAACCCAGCGATTGGGTTGTTTTTTAATGCGTTGTTTTAACCCAGCGATTGGGTTGTTTTTTAATGCATTGTTTTAACCAAGCGAATGGGTTGTTTTAACCCAGCGAATGGGTTGTTTTAACCCAGCGAATGGGTTGTTTTTAATGCATTGTTTTAACCCTGCGATTGGGTTGTTTTAACCCAGCGAATGGGTTGTTTTTAATGCGTTGTTTTAACCCTGCGATTGGGTTGTTTTAACCCAGCGAATGGGTTGTTTTTAATGCGTTGTTTTAACCCTGCGATTGGGTTGTTTTTTAATGCATTGTTTTAACCCAGCGATTGGGCTGTTTTAACCCAGCAATTGGGCTGTTTTAACCCAGCGATTGGGCTGTTTTTAATGCATTGTTTTAACCCAGCAATTGGGTTGTTTTTTAATGCATTGTTTTAACCAAGCGAATGGGTTGTTTAAACCCAGCGATTGGGTTGTTTTTAATGCATTGTTTTAACCCAGCGAATGGGTTGTTTTTAATGCGTTGTTTTAACCCAGCAATTGGGTTGCTTTTTAATGCATTGTTTTAACCCAGCAATTGGGTTGTTTTTTAATGCATTGTTTTAACCAAGCGATTGGGTTTTTTTTTTTTTAATGCATTGTTTTAACCAAGCGAATGGGTTGTTTTTAATGTGTTGTTTTAACCCAGCAATTGGGTTGTTTTTTAATGCATTGTTTTAACCCAGCGATTGGGCTGTTTTAACCCAGCAATTGGGTTGTTTTTAATGCATTGTTTTAACCCAGCAATTGGGTTGTTTTTTAATGCATTGTTTTAACCAAGCGAATGGGTTGTTTTAACCCAGCGATTGGGTTGTTTTTTAATGCGTTGTTTTAACCCAGCAATTGGGCTGTTTTAACCCAGCGATTGGGTTGTTTTTTAATGCGTTGTTTTAACCCAGTGATTGGGCTGTTTTAACCCAGCAATTGGGCTGTTTTAACCCAGCGATTGGGTTGTTTTTTAATGCGTTGTTTTAACCCAGCGATTGGGTTGTTTTTTAATGCATTGTTTTAACCAAGCGAATGGGTTGTTTTAACCCAGCGAATGGGTTGTTTTAACCCAGCGAATGGGTTGTTTTAACCCAGCGAATGGGTTGTTTTTAATGCGTTGTTTTAACCCAGCGATTGGGTTGTTTTTAATGTGTTGTTTTAACCCAGCAATTGTGTTGTTTTTAATGTGTTGTTTTAACCCAGCAATTGGGTTGTTTTTTAATGCATTGTTTTAACCAAGCGAATGGGTTGTTTTTTAATGCGTTGTTTTAACCCAGCGATTGGGTTGTTTTTTAATGCATTGTTTTAACCAAGCGAATGGGTTGTTTAAACCCAGCGATTGGGTTGTTTTTAATGCATTGTTTTAACCCAGCGAATGGGTTGTTTTTAATGCGTTGTTTTAACCCAGCAATTGGGTTGTTTTTTAATGCATTGTTTTAACCCAGCAATTGGGTTGTTTTTTAATGCATTGTTTTAACCAAGCGATTGGGTTGTTTAAACCCAGCGATTGGGTTGTTTTTTTTTTAATGCATTGTTTTAACCAAGCGAATGGGTTGTTTTTAATGCATTGTTTTAACCCAGCGATTGGGTTGTTTTTAATGTGTTGTTTTAACCCAGCAATTGGGTTGTTTTTTAATGCATTGTTTTAACCCAGCGATTGGGCTGTTTTAACCCAGCAATTGGGTTGTTTTTAATGCATTGTTTTAACCCAGCAATTGGGTTGTTTTTTAATGCATTGTTTTAACCAAGCGAATGGGTTGTTTTTTAATGCGTTGTTTTAACCCAGCGATTGGGTTGTTTTTTAATGCATTGTTTTAACCAAGCGAATGGGTTGTTTTAACCCAGCGATTGGGTTGTTTTTTAATGCGTTGTTTTAACCCAGCGATTGGGTTGTTTTTTAATGCGTTGTTTTAACCCAGTGATTGGGCTGTTTTAACCCAGCAATTGGGCTGTTTTAACCCAGCGATTGGGTTGTTTTTTAATGCGTTGTTTTAACCCAGCGATTGGGTTGTTTTTTAATGCATTGTTTTAACCAAGCGAATGGGTTGTTTTAACCCAGCGAATGGGTTGTTTTAACCCAGCGAATGGGTTGTTTTTAATGCGTTGTTTAAACCCTGCGATTGGGTTGTTTTAACCCAGCAATTGGGTTGTTTTTTAATGCATTGTTTTAACCAAGCGAATGGGTTGTTTAAACCCAGCGATTGGGTTGTTTTTAATGCATTGTTTTAACCCAGCGAATGGGTTGTTTTTAATGTGTTGTTTTAACCCAGCAATTGGGTTGTTTTTTAATGCATTGTTTTAACCCAGCAATTGGGTTGTTTTTTAATGCATTGTTTTAACCAAGCGATTGGGTTTTTTTTTTTTTAATGCATTGTTTTAACCAAGCGAATGGGTTGTTTTTAATGCATTGTTTTAACCCAGCGATTGGGTTGTTTTTAATGTGTTGTTTTAACCCAGCAATTGGGTTGTTTTTTAATGCATTGTTTTAACCCAGCGATTGGGCTGTTTTAACCCAGCAATTGGGTTGTTTTTAATGCATTGTTTTAACCCAGCAATTGGGTTGTTTTTTAATGCATTGTTTTAACCAAGCGAATGGGTTGTTTTTGAATGCGTTGTTTTAACCCAGCGATTGGGTTGTTTTTTAATGCATTGTTTTAACCAAGCGAATGGGTTGTTTTAACCCAGCGATTGGGTTGTTTTTTAATGCGTTGTTTTAACCCAGCAATTGGGCTGTTTTAACCCAGCGATTGGGTTGTTTTTTAATGCGTTGTTTTAACCCAGTGACTGGGCTGTTTTAACCCAGCAATTGGGCTGTTTTAACCCAGCGATTGGGTTGTTTTTTAATGCGTTGTTTTAACCCAGCGATTGGGTTGTTTTTTAATGCGTTGTTTTAACCCAGTGATTGGGCTGTTTTAACCCAGCAATTGGGCTGTTTTAACCCAGCGATTGGGTTGTTTTTTAATGCGTTGTTTTAACCCAGCGATTGGGTTGTTTTTTAATGCATTGTTTTAACCAAGCGAATGGGTTGTTTTAACCCAGCGAATGGGTTGTTTTAACCCAGCGAATAGGTTGTTTTTAATGCATTGTTTTAACCCTGCGATTGGGTTGTTTTAACCCAGCGAATGGGTTGTTTTTAATGTGTTGTTTTAACCCTGCGATTGGGTTGTTTTAACCCAGCGAATGGGTTGTTTTTAATGCATTGTTTTAACCCTGCGATTGGGTTGTTTTAACCCAGCGAATGGGTTGTTTTTAATGCGTTGTTTTAACCCAGCAATTGGGTTGTTTTAACCCAGCGAATGGGTTGTTTTTAATGTGTTGTTTTAACCCAGCAATTGGGTTGTTTTAACCCAGCGAATGGGTTGTTTTTAATGCGTTGTTTTAACCCTGCGATTGGGTTGTTTTAACCCAGCGAATGGGTTGTTTTTAATGTGTTGTTTTAACCCAGCAATTGGGTTGTTTTTAATGCATTGTTTTAACCCTGCGATTGGGTTGTTTTAACCCAGCGAATGGGTTGTTTTTAATGCGTTGTTTTAACCCTGCGATTGGGTTGTTTTAACCCAGCGAATGGGTTGTTTTTAATGCGTTGTTTTAACCCTGCGATTGGGTTGTTTTAACCCAGCGAATGGGTTGTTTTTAATGCGTTGTTTTAACCCAGCAATTGGGTTGTTTTTTAATGCATTGTTTTAACCCAGCAATTGGGTTGTTTTTTAATGCATTGTTTTAACCAAGCGATTGGGTTTTTTTTTTTTTTAATGCATTGTTTTAACCAAGCGAATGGGTTGTTTTTAATGCATTGTTTTAACCCAGCGATTGGGTTGTTTTTAATGTGTTGTTTTAACCCAGCAATTGGGTTGTTTTTTAATGCATTGTTTTAACCCAGCGATTGGGCTGTTTTAACCCAGCAATTGGGTTGTTTTTAATGCATTGTTTTAACCCAGCAATTGGGTTGTTTTTTAATGCATTGTTTTAACCAAGCGAATGGGTTGTTTTTTAATGCGTTGTTTTAACCAAGCGATTGGGTTGTTTTTTAATGCATTGTTTTAACCAAGCGAATGGGTTGTTTTAACCCAGCGATTGGGTTGTTTTTTAATGCGTTGTTTTAACCCAGCAATTGGGCTGTTTTAACCCAGCGATTGGGTTGTTTTTTAATGCGTTGTTTTAACCCAGTGATTGGGCTGTTTTAACCCAGCAATTGGGCTGTTTTAACCCAGCGATTGGGTTGTTTTTTAATGCGTTGTTTTAACCCAGCGATTGGGTTGTTTTTTAATGCATTGTTTTAACCAAGCGAATGGGTTGTTTTAACCCAGCGAATGGGTTGTTTTAACCCAGCGAATGGGTTGTTTTTAATGCGTTGTTTTAACCCAGCAATTGGGTTGTTTTTTAATGCATTGTTTTAACCCAGCGATTGGGCTGTTTTAACCCAGCAATTGGGTTGTTTTTAATGCATTGTTTTAACCCAGCAATTGGGTTGTTTTTTAATGCATTGTTTTAACCAAGCGAATGGGTTGTTTTTTAATGCGTTGTTTTAACCCAGCGATTGGGTTGTTTTTTAATGCATTGTTTTAACCAAGCGAATGGGTTGTTTAAACCCAGCGATTGGGTTGTTTTTAATGCATTGTTTTAACCCAGCGAATGGGTTGTTTTTAATGCGTTGTTTTAACCCAGCAATTGGGTTGTTTTTTAATGCATTGTTTTAACCCAGCAATTGGGTTGTTTTTTAATGCATTGTTTTAACCAAGCGATTGGGTTGTTTAAACCCAGCGATTGGGTTGTTTTTAATGCGTTGTTTAAACCCTGCAATTGGGTTGTTTTAACCCAACGATTGGGTTGTTTTTAATGTGTTGTTTTAACCCAGCAAATGGGTTTAGTTTTATTTAACTCAACTATTGTTTCAAAATTACTGTATTGCTTGCTAAAAATGAATCCAAAGTATGTTGGAAATTAACATTATTAATATGTTTAAAACAATTGAACATTTATTAATAAGCTTAATGAATCATAATTAAACAATAAACATTTATTAAATTGCTTAATAAATATTCACCTTTTGATTATTATTGTTGCCTCTGTTGTGTCTGATTTTTAATTTCCAACATATTTTGGGTTCATTTTAAGCCAGACATATAGTAATTTTTATACAATAGTTAAATAAAACTGCCCAGCATGTTTGATCAAACAATTAACCCAACAGCTGGGTTATTGTCCATTTTCAACCTAACCTGGGTTGTTTTTAACTTAGCATTTTTTTTAGAGTGTACTCTGCTAAGAGAAGCTTTGCAGCATTTCTTACTTCCTGCAGTTAGCATATAGTAAACATCTATTAACTTACAGTGACATTAAACATCAGAGAGAGGTAAACAGTATGATACTGATGCAGCCTAGCATTTGTTACTGACTCTGCATGAATTCAAACTGAATGGGGATAAAAAAACGTCGGTCTTGCATATACAGAACCTCTGTTGTTTCCTGTAGTTCTTCCTGTAGCAATTTCGTCACTAGCCTGCATTGCCCTTCCTTCCACTTGAATGTTTCTCTGTACTTGTGCCCAGATCATTATGTAGCATTTCCTGCACATGAACACTCATGTTTCTATACAGCAAAATGTAATTGGGGCATAATGTTCTCATTGTCAGTCAAAAACAGTGTTTTTTGTAGAGTTTAATGGCAAAATCTGAGAGCATTTCTGAAGTTTACTACTTTAGTGATGTTTGTTGTCTGATGATAGAAGAATCACCATGGTTCAAACATGCTCTGTTATATCTACAGACCAAAGACCTACAAATATAAATTTAAGATAGGATGTTTTATAAAGTTGGCATTCATTGAATGTCTCAAGTACATAATCCATCTAAGAGTTCTCACATGATTACTGCCGAAATGTTTTAGCTCGGTTAAAATTGCATTCCAGACATTTTCGATCACTCCCCCATCCACCCGTCCTTCTTCAGGACTCTTATTAAGGTTGTCATCGTTGATCTCTATGCTGCTGCTCATTATTTTATATCACTCTTCTTTTAGAATATCTAAGAACCACCATTTAGAATAATAAGACACTATATAAATCTGTTCCAATCAAATGTAATCACTAACAACAAAATTCATCTTTTCACTGAGTTATCACATGACAGGAAGTAGGAAGATTTTAACTTTAAAATAAAATTGTTTATTGAACAAACAGCTTAATTATATCATATGGTATAATATTTAAAAAACAAGATCTCATACAAGTACATTTTTCTTGAATTTTGTGGGCATTTCTCTTAATCTTAGTGACAACCCCTCGTTGATTTCTGATCTGGCATCACAATCAATAACTTATTTCTAATTTTTTTATTTCTTTTGTTACGGTTGTGTCAGGTCAGAAATCAAGTTAGAAATCAGTTATTGGTTGCTTTTGAAGCAGGAAGTTTTACATCCAATCACATAAATGATGTTAACAAATAAATCAGTCATTGCATCGACAATTTAGTGATATCCCAGTAGTTGTGGTCTTGACTTGTTTTGAAATAAAATCCTGAGTCCTCTTAGTCTGAGACAGGGTCGAGACCCTCGAAAGACCTTCGCAAAATGCTCTCGAGTACTACAATACTACTAAATGCACACTACTTCCGTGAGACTTGACTGTCTAAAAGTATGCAGTTTAATCTTTTGTTACATACTTTACCAACCAGCTTCATCGGTTTCCTCGTTAACAAAAAAAAAAGCAAAAAAAAAAAGCAAATTTTCCCCATTACAAGTCGTCAAGCTTTCTTTAAGGACTTCATCCTGACAGTGAGCTGGTAAATAGGGCTCAAGGAAATAACTTGGAATTAAAAGAATTTTGCACATGAAGGCTGAAATCAGATTGCTTGGTAATTATCTCAGGGGACTTTTAGAGTACTGCACTGTACCAAGCACTACACTTCATTGGAGATTGAGGTGAAATGGAGATGAAATGGTGTGAAAACGTTTGATCACAGTTATCAGCATTATTACAGCATTGTTAAACTGTGCTGGAAATGTTCAAAAAATACTGGTACACAAACTGAAATCATTTCAATGTTATATTGAAAACCAACAAACACCAAATTAATTTTGTTGTTAAATAATGGATTTTAAATAAAAAATGTTGGTTTGATGACTTACAACATTTATTCATACATTCATTCATATAAACCCCCACAGCACTTTGTTGCAACGGTTGTCTTCCGCCTAGGGGTGTGCAATATTGACAACAACAAAAAGTATTTTCTGGGATTTTGTTGATCACAGTATTTATTTTGCCGAGTGTGTTTTGTGCTGCTGCTTCTTTGGTCAGTTTAGGCCTGTCGTGGACAGCTGACTATCAAAGCTTTTTGTGTTCTTCATGGTCAGTCACAGCAGTGACAGGAATTAACTCTTTCTTTAAGGGTTGACATTTGTAACCTTGATTTGAATAATTAGAAAATTGATTTCCAGGGGCATTTTTTTTTACCTTTTTATAAGGGCAATTGTTTGTAAGTTATGATGCTAACATTTCACATACCAATGGAATTTCACAATTCAATTACAATTTTTATACCACAACAACTAAAACAACTAATATAAAGTTCAAACATTTTTAAAGACAGGTAACAGTCAGTAATAAAATAAGAACAAATAAACAAAGTACAAATGTAACAGTAGCATTCATGTAAGAAATACTACAGAAATTAAATAATCAATTACTGCACAAATAACACGGTACTGTCTTCACTGCATAAATTATAAATTGAATGTAGATTAATCTTTATTAAAGCTACAAAATTATTCAGTTAAGAGCAGTGAGTGATTTTTGTCTTTTGTTCTTTGATTAACATTAATGACAGACAGCAGCAGGTTTATTAGGCTGCTGTCACTTTAAGACAGTACACAGATCTGACACATCCTATTTTCTCCCAACTCTTGTTCATTTAAGACTTTTTAACTCCATTAAGCCTGCGCTTATGATGATACTTTCCAAAAACAAGCATTTTGACTATTTTTTATTTGTTCAAGCACAATAAGACACAAAAGAGAACTCAAATTGGTAGGCACTGTACACTGTTCTGTGATCGACAAACCGACAGCATGTCAGTACTGAATTGAGTTCTCTTTTGTGTCTTATCGTGCTTGAATGAATACATACAGTCAAAGCTTGCACCCTCAAAGCATGTTTTGTTTGTTTTTTGCAAAGTGAGTGACATACCCAACAATGTCAGCTTTCAGTTATGATATTATCGTAGACGATACACATCGCACACCCCTACCTCTGCCATATTTACACCTGTGTGAGACTGTTGTTTACTTTGCTTAATGCTAGACAGCATTTACCATTTTAGCAGTGCTGTAAAAACATTCCAAAACAGAGCCATAATAAAATGTAGAGGTGTGTATTGTGTCCAGTATTTTTTTTCCCTAAATGGCAGTTTTACAAATGTTTGTTTTGTTTTTTTTCTCGCAGGTAATGCCAGATTCCTGTGGCTTCTGTTTTGTAACTATAGCGAGGAAATATTTCACCTCTGTCCATAATTCCACTTCATAGCCTAAATGGATTCCTATCATTTCCACTTCGAGAGAATGAGTAACCTTGACCTACACCCTCTGAGTCTTCCGGTCAGTCGACTCTCCCCAGCCAGGTCCACTAGCAGTATTGATCAGTATACCCACCACCACGGCAAAGGGGACTCAGCCTATAGCTCATTCTCTGGTGGCTCCACGGTCCCTGATTACCCTTCTCCTTTTCTACTGGACGAACTCCAGTCGCAAAGCTTGCACTACTCTGATCTGAAATGCGTGAAAGCTAAATATAGCCCAACCGGTCTTGATTCAGATTCCAAGAGCATGGACCACATTTACCGTTCCATGGAAACCGTTGCACAGCAGCATCACAGGAGCAGCGGTGACTTTTCTAACATTGAAAATCCGTCAGTTCATATGCATCCATTACCACCCCCACCACCTCCTACGCGTCTGAACAGTTTTGTAGCAACCAGGAACCTTGAAAACTCAAGGGCACGTCAGAGTCCAGAAGGACAACTTGCTGACATTTCTACTTCACAACAGACCAGTAATCCAGAGGTCTCTAGTGTCCGGACTGATGGTCGCACATTTTCACAGCTTAAAGATCACCTCAAGCAAGACCCAGGGGACAAGATTCTTGATCCACCAAAGCCTACAGAAGCTTTAAATAGATCACCCCTGCAAGCCTGTCAACCAGAGCACTTACAGCAGTCTTGGAGTGGCCATTCAGAAAATCACCGTAAGAGGTCTCATTCAGCTTACGGTGGACCTGTTTCTGAGCATCAGTGTTTCGTCAGCTCCTGCCATATGCCACAGAACATGATCAGTGGGAGTATTCAGCACAAAGGACAATTTTATTTTGTTACTGGTGTCTTCAAGTCCTCCGAGCCCAGTGTCACGCAAGGTGTTGATGACAGTGCATGCATGGAAACCTCTAGTGAGTGGTCATATAAAGCTCAACGTAGAAGGCAGAGCTGTCCTGATGGTCCAAGTGGTAAGCTGTTTTTTCAAGAGGAACACAAATTCAGCATTCAGAATGAAGTTGTAGAGCATCCCAATAACAAGGCAATTACGTCCGAGCAGACTTCTGAAGATGTAGAGGACCAGAGGGTCATGAGTAGAGAAACTGGAAGGCATCACTCCAGCAGCCACCCTATCTTCTACTGTGGTCCTGAGGACAATTCAGTTGGTACAATAATGACCCCTGCTCTAATTAAGGAAGACCATTCCAGTCATCCCAAGAAAGAAGAAGAGATGACTAGAGTTTCGAAATGGCCCCAACTGAATATTCCAAATGACAAGATCAGCAAGGAGACTACCCCACTTTTGTATCACCTCACAGGAGCGAACAGGGCATCATATACCAGCAAGTTCAAAAACAATAATGATTGTGGTACAGCGATCAAGAATCCGGACTCTGTCAAAGATAAACAGAAAGCTGAAAACAATGGGCAAACCTCTCCCAGCAGCGAATATCGGCAGAGTGAAATGCCTAAAGAACAACCAAATCAATTCTTCTACCCATGTAGTACGTTAGATGACTCCTACAAAAAGTATTACAAGGAGAAACTGAAAGATGCCCAATCCAAGGTTTTGAGGGAGACTTCTTTCAAAAGGAGAGACTTGCAACTTTCTCGGCCACACAGGATCAAGCAACAGACAGACAAAACTCTTGCTGTTGTACCTGCTGGTTCTCCATCCCTAGCTATACAGCCCAAATTGGACAGTCCCACCCCGCAACTACACAACCATCAAGCAGCAGACAAGGAGGACATGAAAGAGCTTGGTCAGGAGATTGAGAAGATGACAGTTGAAAAAGAAACCGAGAAGCCACAGAATGTTGCTCAACCACAGGTGCCTCGGTTAGGGTGTAGGAAGCGTTTGACAGCAGATCAGAAAAAGCTGTCTCGCTCTGAGCCTGAGAAGCTGCACCAGCTGGCAGATGGACCTGCTCATATGACCTGCCGCTCTCTTGGCAATGAATCTGAAGGTCTTCTCTTAGAGGGTGATCACGGTCTAGTGGCTTCTAGGCGGAAGATGTTTGAAACACGGGGCCGTACTATGTCTGCCTCCAACTTCTCAAAATCAACTCTGAAGCACCTTCAGCATAAAGCCTTGGTAGCATACATGGAACGTAAAACTGGTCAGAAGGTAGCTGAGCCCCAGTGTCCAGTTCCACAAGTTCCCAGCCACAAAAATTCAGCTGCAGAGAGGCAGCCTGAGTCGAGCTCCAGACGCAATTCTGGTTCCAAGAAGCTCCACAGGCCTCTCTCCGCAGGGCAGATTCTTGACTCCGTGTCAAGTTCTGTTAAATACACCCAGTTCATCACTGCCCAGCCCAGCCATCACTCAAGGCAGTCCAGCTGGAGAGAGGAGTCCTCTACCGCAGGGAATTCAGCCTCCATGGAGAGTCTCCTGGACCAGCCTGAAGAACCCAAGTTCTTACGGACTCGCAGCACCTCCACTCCCCATGCTTTTCAGGTATCTTTATAAAACAAAATTACAGTTTTACTTTACTTTAATTCCAGTTAAGTTTTTTAGTATTCACCACTAACGTTTTGTTTTTCATATTGCTGTATTTGTATCTATTATTTTTGTTCCGTAGGTTCGGAAACATCCGGATGAGTTCTCAGCCATTCATAACATTGCTATTTCAAGGTGAGTTGCTATTACTCTTATTGCTAATTACAACCCTCTACGTACACCTTGGCAATAGAATCGCCATTGAATTTTTTTTGTTTACTCGCCAGACTGATATTCTATTTTATATACTGTATGTATGTATTAAAAGATGATAATAATAATAATACTACTAATTCTACGGTCCCACTGTATATTAAGTGGCCTTAACTACTATGTACTTACATTTAAATTAATCATTTGATACAATGCACTTATTGTGTACATACATGTTTTTACATTGTACTTATATTTTAAAAACACCTGCATGTAATTACATCTGTAATTAATTTCTGTAATTACATTTATAATTACACTGTTGACCCATCCCTTACACCTTACCCCTACCCTTAAACCTACCCATATCACCAAAGCTTTCCCTAACCATACCCGTATCCCACCTCAATAGCAGCAAAAGTGTTTTGCAATTCAATATGAACCCAACAAGTACATGTACTTATTTTTTGATGTAAGTACATAGTAGTTAAGGCCACCTAATATAAAGTGGGACCAATTCTACTAATAATAACAATATACAATATATTAGGGATTGATAAGCTGCTGGGTTCATGAGTAATAATCATGTTGTCTTCACGTGACATGTCATTCGCAAAACAGGAACGGTAGTAGATGAGCGCCAGCCAATGAGATTGCCGTTTGCGCATTAGTTCCGCCCACTACCGGAGAAACCGGCATCTCCTCTGCATGTTCTTAAAAGCTGAATAATTCCAAATGAATGTTATTTTGACAGGAAAATACAACAAAGAATATTGTTTACAATGTAGCGCATCGATTCTGTCTGGTATGTAAGACTCTTGCGCCAATGTTGTCAAGTCTGCAGTTTTCTCATGGAATTTGGGTACTTTAACACTGTTGCCGTGGGTTGTTTTTCATGTCCACGGGTTGAAGCGACCTTCAGTAACATGATATTTAGCCCCTGGAATGCAAAATTTACCAGGGGAACACCGCCAAAAAAATGCGTATTTCCCCCCTGGAACGCGATTTTTACCGGGGTACCCCCTGAAACATGATTGGGCTAGTTTTGAGTAGCAATTGGGCGTTTTGTCGTGAGAACCTGGCAACCCTGTCTTGCTCTCTCTATGAGAAACACAATGGTCTCAGCAAAGCGATTGCGAGTCGTGTGCCTTCACACTAGAATTTGCGGTATGTCAAATACAGGTAGCGTACCTGTATTTGACATACCACAAATTGTACCACAAATTCATACCGCATCCATTGAGCTGAATTGAAATAGTGCTCAGTCAGAGTGTTCAGCGAGTGAAAATATGTCTATGCTAAACTTATACTTTGCCTCTAACACACACAGGTGAGTAAAATCTAAGAATTTATTAGCCAATGGTGAAGAGTGAACCCAGAGTGAAGATTAAGTTGCATATGCGAGTGATTTACTCACATTGTAGAGGGTAACAAGTCGGATAACAGAGATTAGAACGTCTATCCTGTATTCATTAACGATTCACAGGATTAAGTTTGACTACATATGTAAACATTTTGATACCTAATTTTATTGAACAAAACATTCTTTTTCAGTGTTCAAAGAAAAGTAGAGGAAGATACAGTAGTGCATCATAGTCGTACAGCTTCTGTCCATGATGAGCGGCGGACACAAATCAGAGCTTCCAGAGGGAAATCTATGGAGGAACTTGGTGTGTCCGTTGTCACGAGACCTGAAGTTCTCAGCAAAAGTTCAGAGCAGCTTGACCAACTTCAGGGCAAGCAGGCCATGCCCGGTGCAGAGAAGAGAACTGTGTCATTTCTTGCTGAAGGAAGGCACACACAGAAGAAGATTCTCAGTGCTGGAGAACATGCGGATAACTCTCAGGCTGGCCCTGAGAACCCTCTCTTAACCAGTTCTGTAAAGCATTCATCCTCCAATGATGATGAAATCCATAAAGCTTCACACAATGGATGTAAACATAAAGTTCTGTCTGTGCCCGGTCATTCCACTGAACCTGGGGGAATCAAGCTGGAAGTCAGGTATATCTAAATCCAAATATGCTGTAAATGCACTTATTAGTGATACTTGCCAAGGCAAGTCTCTGCAAGGAGTTACTTATACTTGGTTAGCAGTTTACAGTCCTCATGACATCAAAATTGACCATTTTACTTTGCTAGTGCACATTGCTACTCTTGTGGTGAACAATTCCTCCATGCAAGTCAGTTCACAAAAAAGTTAATGTTAATATGGGTTAATGTTCTTATTTGCACATTTGCATGTCAATAACCATTAACATTGCACAGACACAACATAAACCTGTTTAAATAACTGCTTGTTTGACTCTTGTGCATCAGAGTTCATCATAAGTATGGAGAAACTGGTGTTTAGAGTAGCATGCAGTGCATGAAAGTTTCTGTGACAAAGTGCATGAATATTTAATGAGGCAAACTGTTGTTTATTGCTGAACAACTAACCATTACATTCTAATGCTGCATCTTTCACACTAAACTTTGAGTACCACAATACAGCTTTAACAGAGCAGGGTTTTTGAGGGGGAGGGGAGGTTAACCATTTTGATTAAGGATTACAAGTGCACATGAATTAAATAATGTGCACAGATAAATTATTTATAATAAACACTGCAACATTCTGTAAAAAATAAGAATTGTCCGTTTTGATTTCACGGTGACTTTAAAATCTAGTTATCACATTCATTTCTTTGTGTGGCTGTATTGAAGCATTTTTTAAATTTACGTTTATTTTGATATATTACAGCAAGGAGCAGGAGGTTAAGAGTGAAACATCTGTCTCTAGTCAAGAGGTTTCTCTCAGTCATGGAGTCAGTACAGATCCTAGTCAATGGATCTCGATTTCTGAGACTTCTGAAATGCCAACGTTTGCTGAACCCCAGAATGCACCACCTGCCCCATATGGTAAGAATGAAATCTTACCCATCACAACACTACCTGGCCTTCAAGAGTCCAGCCTAGCACTTAATGGGGAACAAGACCCAAATATAAAGGAAGACGGCCCTCTTGTGACTGAAATCAGGGTTCCAGAAGGGAACGGCCCATTGGACAAACTGAAGTGGGAGGTGCTGGTTCAGGAAGTGGTCTCAGCTGACCAATCATTAGCTCGCACTCTTTACCCTATAACCAATAGGAAGACAGCACTCATGCTGATGGAGCAGCTGTTATCTGAAGATAATCTTCTAATGGAGGAACACTACAAGAAAAAACAGGAGCAGAAGGTTAATAACCCAGAAACGGCTGCACACAGGTGACTACTGCACATCAAATTCATCCGCAACACTTTACTTAAAGCCTTTATGTATAATGCATTATGAAGGTATTCCTGATGTACATCATAATGCATTATATCTTTTCATTAATAATTGTAATCAAAGTTAAAATGCATTTCTCGGAACATTGAAACAAAATTGTCGGCACTAACAATTGGCTATAAATTGATAGAGAAGGCAATCTCAACAAGCTGATTGAAATAAATCATCCAAGATAGTGGAGTTGGTGTTTTATTATGCACTGCTGAAAACAGTTTAGGACTATTTTACCCAATATTTTTAATATGAATTTAAATGCTTATCTTAGCAACATGCTAATGTAAAATTGGAACCAACAGCAATTTGAGGGTGTGTTCATTACTTGGCAGGTTTGGTTCCCTATAAAGAGCAGAATGCTCAAGCTTGCCTCGCGATGTTGCCCACTAAAGTTTGGTGCAAGCATCAAAACTGTGTCTCTTTGCAGCAGATCATCGTTTGTGTGTAACGGAGGAATTCCTGCCATTGTTTTGATATTTTCAAAGCTCTTTGTTAGTTCTCAGCTTGTAAAAATACCATCAGATGTACACACACAGAACGAGCGGATCTAGTCCAGAATTGTTTTGGATGTTGAGTAAGTTCTGTTTCAAAATATACTTAAATCTTATATCATTTTTTTTTTTGTATCTTTAGGTTCGGTGTTAAAAATGATAGCGTGAATCAGTGTTAATTTCATTGAAATAATTTTCATCATTTTCGTCAACAATATTTTTCCTGGCGAAAACAAGACTCTGAGGCCTATCATACACCCAGTGCAATGAGGCGCCAGGCAAGCGTTTTTTGCTAGTTTTAGCCCGATGCATTTTAACGTCATGTGCCACGTTGTTTAAATAGCAAATACATTTGCACCCGTCTGTTCGCCCATGAGCGTGGTGGTCTGAAAATGAGGTGTGTTCAGGTGCATTGTTGGCGTGTTGCTATTTTGAGGCAAATGAAATAGACTCCGCCATTGACCAACAAAAACCTGGTCAATGGCACAATATTTTTTTATTTAAAGAGCGCATTAGTAATATACGCCTATATGCGGGTGCACAACACACGTACACTCTGCTTGTTGCAGCAGCACACAAACATGCCAAATATTAAAAATAAAAGAATTACAATGTAAATCAGATGTTTCAGTATATTGGATCCGTGCATTCGGCCTTAAAGTGACAGCAGCCTAATAAACCTGCTGCTGTCCGTCGTTAATGTTAATCAAACTACAAAAGAAAGAGAAAATCACTTAATGCTCTTGACTAAATGACTTTAATAGTTTTAATTAGGATTAATCTACATTTAACTTATACAAATAAATATGTCTGCTTGAAAGAATGAAGAATGTTTTATGCACGCTGTTATGAAGAATGCATATATCATTAATTAAATAGATGACTGTGATCTTGTTTCTTTGTGGGAAGTGGCTTTATTTAATTTTAAGATAAATAAAGACATGTTATATGTCACAGCAGTTAAATCTGCATGTATTGCATTTTTTAACCTTAATATCAACAGGTTAATAGATGTTTTCTCCAGGAGTTTATAATGAGTTTGGACATTTTAGAGAAATGCCTAATTGATGTGTTACAGTTTAACTAAACACATTCGATTTTAGTCAACTAAATCTACTGTATATTTACTAAAACAATCCAGATGACTAAAACTAAATTCAAGATTTGCTGTCAAAATTAACACTGATTTAAAGGTGTCATCGAATGAAAAATTGAATTTACCTCGGCATAGTTGAATAACAAGAGTTCAGTACATGGAAATGACATACAGTGAGTCTCAAACTCCATTGTTTCCTCCTTCTTATATAAATCTCATTTGTTTAAAAGACCTCCGAAGAACAGGCGAATCTCAACATAACACCAACTGTTACATAACAGTCGGGATCATTAATATGTACGCCCCCAATATTTGCATATGCCAGCTTATGTTCAAGGCATTAGACAAGGAAAGGCAGTATTAACGTCTGGATCTGTGCACAGCTGAATCATCAGACTAGGTAAGCAAGCAAGAACAATAGCGAAAAATGGCAGATGGAGCAATAATAACTGACATGATCCATGATAACATGATATTTTTAGTGATATTTGTAAATTGTCTTTCTAAATGTTTCGTTAGCATGTTGCTAATGTACTGTTAAATGCGGTTAAAGTTACCATCGTTTATTACTGTATTCACGGAGACAAGAAAGCCGTCGCTATTAAACACTTGCAGTCTGTATAATGCATAAACACAACTTCATTCTTTATAAATCTCTCCAACAGTGTGTAATGTTAGCTTTAGCCACAGAGCACTATCAGACTCATTCAGAATCAAATGTAAACATCCAAATAAATACTATACTCACATGATCCGATGTATGCATGCAGTATCCATGACGAACATTTGGTAAAGATCCATTTGAGGGTTATATTAGCTGTGTGAACTTTGTAAATGCACTGTATATAGTTGAGAGCTCGATGGGCAGGGAGCACGATGATTTAAAGGGGCCGCAGCCTGAATCGGTGCATAGTTCATGATGCTTCAAAATAGGCCGTTTAAAAAATTAATTAAAAAAAATCTATGGGGTATTTTGAGCTGAAACTTCACAGACACATTCAGGAGACACCTTAGACTTATATTACATCTTGTAAAAACTGGTTCTAGGGCACCTTTAAATGTTAAGCGAACCAGGACTCTGTATAATTTTCTTTTTTGGTCATGATCAAAAGAACCAAGAGAACCAAACTAAAAGTGTGAACACACCCTGAGTCTCCTGTGAGCTTCACATGAGGAATGTTATTTGTGTGTCTATGTACAGACTTTCATAACAACCACATTTGCCAAGTCAAATTGGCTCATTATGTTTTGGAACAGAACAAATTTTTAGCTTGATACAGAGTACTCCGTGTTCCACTCAAATCAAATATTAAAAAGGCTAGACTTTCATTTGTCTTTTCACTGTATGTTTGTTTTTGTTTCTGAAGCACTGAGATGCCAGTTTGTGACAAACCGCTGAACCTTCCGTCATCTGTGAACAATGAGTCTGTTCTCTCAAACCAAAGAGAAGAACTGTGCAGCGCAGAAATGGATATCACCGACAAGAAGGTACTGAGAGTGTTATAATGCTGTTGTTCAATGTCTTATTTTCCCACAGATATCAATGTGCCAAGCAATCTGTTGACTTTGCCAGTAACGCTGTGCAAGATCCAGGTGCAAACTTCAGACATGCAGCTCTGTTTTTAGAAACGGCAGTGGCTTCCTCTGACCTCAATTGAACACTGTTCTGCTTAGAGTTTAATGAGTTACACTCATCAGTACAGAGTCTACAGGCTCTTTAAGAGTTTGATTTCAGTCAGACAAAAGCAGCAATGCATCTTTTTTTTTAAGATGAAAATGTCTTGGTCAAGTAACTGGATTAACAAACTTAGTTAAGGTGATTGTAACCTGGCTTCATCCAGACAATCAGACTACAGCGGTGTGCACATGCTCTGAAAAAGAGCTGATGCGTGATATGTTTTTAAGCCCTCAAATATTTGATTTAGCATTTACATTATGTGTACAGACAAATAAAGACTGTAGATCTACTACTCAAAAAACTAAGAAGTCATTAGCCTAGGGATTCACATATTCTCTCCACGTTGATATTATAATAATGTCGAATAATAAATAATGTAGAAATCTGTTTGTATATTGTGATGGACCATTTTATGCAGATAAATCCAAAGGGTTCACAGACTTTTTCCTGCCACAATACATTTGAACACAAACAACATTTACAATAAGATGCCATTTATTAAAATGAACGAACAATGAAAAATTGAAACATTTAATAATCTTAGTTAAAGCGGTCATGACATGAGAACACATTTTTACCATTAAAACATCCTGCAAGTTTCACAGCTTAAAGGGTTAGTTCACCCAAAAATGAAATTTCTGTCATTAATTACTCACCCTCATGTCGTTCCACACCAGTAAGATCATCTTCAGAACACAAATTAAGATATTTTTGATGAAATCCAATGGCTCAGTGAAGCCTCCACTGACAGCAAGATAATTAACACTTTCAGATGCCCAGAAAGCTACTAAAGACATATTTAAAACAGTTCATGTGACTACAGTGGTTCAACCTTAATGTTATGAAGTGACGAGAATACTTTTTATGCGCTAAAAATAACAAAATATTGACTTTATTCAACAATATCTAATGATGGACGATTTTAAAACACTGCTTCATGAAGCTTCAAAGCTTTACGAATCTTTTGTTTTGAATCAATGGTTCGGAGTGCCGAAATCACATGACTTTCAGTAAACGAGGCTTTGTTACGTCATAAGTGTTTTGAAACTTCAATAGTTCTTCGAACCACTGATTCGAAACAAAAGATTCATAAAGCTTCAAAGCTTTTTGTTTGGAAATCACCCATCACTAGATATTGTTGAATAAAGTTATTTAGTTTTTTTGGTGCACAAAAATATTCTCGTCACTTCATAAGATTAAGGTTGAACCACTGTAGTCACATGAACTGATTTAAATATGTCTTTAGTAGCTTTTTGGGCATTGAAAAAGGGAGTGTTATTGTTGGCTATGCAGGCTTCACTGAGCCATCGGATTTTATCAAAAATATCTTAATTTGTGTTCTGAAGATGATCTTACGGGTGTGGAACGACATGAGGGTGAGTAATTAATGACTGCATTTTCATTTATGGGTGAACTAATCCTTTAAAACATTCTCCTCAGTATAAACAAAACATTTATTTAATCAAGCTCCAAAAGCGGCTCGTTTTGATATTGTGGGAGCTGTGATGTCACACAGGCAAATACATTTGCATATGACTGCCTCCAGAGCAAGACATTGACCAATAGTTACATCATCTCACCATAGGCTCCGCCCACTGGCCTTTAGCTGCTTAAGTTTTCAGCCGCTTTAGCGTTGTCAAAAGTACTGACTTCGATACCAAGACGGTACTGAAATTTAATAAAATGAGCGCTGTTGGCTGGATTTGTAAAGGCTCTAATTGGCCATTTTGCCTCATTGGCTCATCAGATATGTCTGTGATTGGCTACAAATGCTCCCACTTTCAAACACTTGTGTGCTTTCAAACACTGCATTGATCATTGTAGCCAATCACAGACATATATCTTGAGCACATGAACAAAATGGCCAATCAGAGGTGTTTATGAATCCACTCAACAGCGCTCAAAGCGCCATATTTTTAACATTTCAGTATCGACTTGCTGTAGTAGTCGGTACTTCTGACAACACTCGCCTGTTGCACCTCTGGAACCTATTATTTACTATCTTATAATTATTAGGTTATTACAAATAAACATCTTGTCTATGCTTCTTTGCATCTTCTCATGTATAGAGACTGCTGATGGCACATATTGAGGAGCGCTTGAAGTATCTGGAGGAAGTCCGGTCCACCGTCCAGGGCGAGGTGAAGGAGAATGGGGTGCAGGGCGACGCTATGGAGGCCCTGGTGCGGGAGAGCTGCGTGCCGGCCGAGCTGGAGCGCTACACACAGTTTATAGGAGACCTGGAGCGGGTGGTTAGTCTGCTGCTCTGCCTGTCAGCCCGTCTGGCCCGTGTGCAGAACGCCCTCAGCACGGCAGATGACAGCATGGACACGGAGGAGAAAGTGAGTTTATTAACCCAACAAAGCTAGGTGTTTAAATGAGGTGTGTCTTTGTGTAGATAGCTGGGAGCGGCCCTAAACACACTAAAGGTGTGCAGGGAAAACACACACTTTCTGAATCGCTTTAAGATTGACAGTGAACACTCTTTTCTCAAGTCCAATCATCATGTTCTGCTGGATTGGCTGTTGATGGTGTCAACACTGCCTGACCGAAACCACTGTTGAGTTTCGATGGGTTTTGCGATTTGCACTGCCCTCTTGTGACAAACATTTGAAGTGCAGTCATTATTACAAAGCACCACTGTGAGGAGGTCAAATATCAAATAATCTATCATGTTTTATGACTGTTGTTGTTTATTTGTTGACTTTTTTCACATGTTATTATATTATTCAAATATAAACTACCATTCAAAAGTTCAGGGTCGGTAAGATTTTAAAGAATGTAATACTTTCATTCAGCAAGGACAAAACATTTATAAAAAAACAGTAAAAAAAAAATGTATATATAATATAGCTGCGAGCAATTATCGGGGTTCAAACGCTTTAAGCCTTTAAGCACATGCGTAAAAAGGTATTATGTTTTCATTAGCAAGCCTGTAACCATTTCAATCATAGATGGAAAGACCATTTACAGCCAATACAGGCAATTTACCACAGGAAATATATGGTTTTTAAAGCTTTTTAACAGTTATGGAGTTTGAGGCAAAAACCTAGGACTAGTTCGCCAAAGTTGATTGTTTTTAAATAATGTCCAATATTTACACTGCAAAAAATGCTGTTCTGACTTAGAGTTTTTGTCTTGTTTCTAGTCAAAATATCTTAAAGTTCTTAAATCAAGAAGCATTTTCTTGACAAGTAAAAATTATTTTCTTGTTTTCAGGAAAAATAAATCGAAATTAAGCAAGTTTTTCCTTAAAACAAGCAAAATAATCTGCCAATGGGGTAAGCAAAATAATCTTAGTCCAAACTGAAAACATTATATAGCTTATTATTGGTTTGAAATAAGATTATTTTGCTTACCCCATTGGCAGATTATTTTGCTTGTTTTAAGGAAAAACGTACTTAATTTTGACTTATTTTTCCTGAAAACAAGAAAATAATTTTTACTTGTCAAGAAAATGCTTCTTGATTTAAGAACTTTAAGATATTTTGACTAGAAACAAGACAAAAACTCTAAGTCAGAACAGCATTTTTTGCAGTGTAACGAGCGATTCGATGGACAGTGGCGATCCTAGAGGCAAAGTTGCTCAGAGTGAGGAGTTCTACCATGTGGTCGTGGCCATGTGCGAAAAATCTGTGATATATAATCCTTTAAAAACGTGAAAAACGCGAAGGCGAAGTTCTCACAGGCCTCTACGGTGGTGAGTCAAACAGGCCCAGCAAGTTTTGTTCCGCTCGGCCTCTGTTAACCTTGTCTATTAGATGCTCAAACTTCATTGGCCGATAGCGGCCATGCTTTTTCTTTTTTTTTGATACGCCAATGTCCTCATAGACAGTCATGGTACCTTGGACAAAGACACTGCATGCCAATTTTCAAGTCAATCGGACCAACGGTTAAGTAGTTATAGCCATTTATAGCTGTTTTTTTCAGTTATAGCTGTTTTTTTTCCTCTTATAGCGCCACCAAGTGGCCAATCGCTGCGATTCTTTTTACGTGACCAAAGATTGAGCACATACACAAGTGTTCCAAATTTGGTGAAAATATCTCATTCTGTTCACAAGTTAAAGCCATTTTAGTAAAAGTGGCCTTGCCCATTTCAAACGTTTGGCGGCCCTTTGAGACCGTGAATCAAAATTTCAACTTTTTTTTGATAATTATTGAAAATAAAACTCCAGAGAATCTTGCTGCACTGATTTGGTTCCAATCGGGCCTAGAATATAACCTAGAAATTATATTAAAATTATTGGTAAAAACTAGTCATTTAGAGGTAAATAAAATAAGAAATAACAACAAATCTAAATTAACAACAACAACATAAATATTAATGTTTATATTTCATTAGAATTCAATTATATAAGATTTATGGACATAAAAGGAAGAAGTGCAATCTTCATGGTCTGGGTCGTTTTGATCCGGAAACAGATGTTTTGTTAGTCTAAAATGGGCAGAGGATAAAAGTTTGATGTGCAGCTCATCCCTCGTTTCTTTCATGGACATGAGTTGTGGAGGATACTTTCTAAGAGATCAGATTTACAGTTTTTGCCTAGAGGACGGGAAAAACGGGACAAAAATATTCTTGTGTGCAGTTACTACCGCTATTAACAAAAGAGCAGAACTGTGACGTATTCATGAAATAATTCCCACTTTCCTCAATCCACAGCAATCTCTGGACAACCGCTACCGTCTTCTGTGCAAACAGAGGGACGACGCCAAAGACTTGAAGGACAACCTGGACCGTCGGGAGCGCATGGTCTCCACCTTCCTCTCCAGGCAGCTGACGGACACACAGCTGCAGGAGTACCGGCGCTTCATTCAGACCAAGGCCTCCTTACTCATTCGCCAGAAAGACCTTGATGAGAAGCAGCGTTTAGGAGAGGAGCAGCTCGAGGCTTTACTCAGCAGTATTCCTCCATGAAACTGCACTGCCTGAAAGTGTCTGTCCAGCATGGACCGTACTTACTTCGAGACACTTGATATCTGCTCTCTGTAGTCGAGTTACGTCTTGAGTTGACTAATGAAACCATGGAAAGCTTTATTTAAGAGCCCAGGAATGGTTTATCAGATGCATCACTCTAAAATGATGACCAAAAAAAGGACGAAAGAAGCACTTTTGAAAATAAACTGCACATACTCATATTCATAATTGATTTCAGGGCTTCATTACTGCTTTGATGAACTTTTCATTCATTCCTTTTTGTCCTGTAATTTCATTTGACACTATCATGTTGAATGTGTTTCATGTTCGAGTACTTTACAAGATTCTCTTTAAAGATGCGTTTTGAAAGTCTGTGTTATTGAACTGCTGTCGTTGCATGTGTAATAAGAGCACGATTCAGCAGCAAAGCCCTTGATGACAACTTACGCACATTTTCATTTATGCATATGGCAGACGCTTTAATCCAAAGTGATTTGCATTGCATTGAACCCATGACTTAGGTGTTGCTAGCGCCTTGTTCTGCTGTTTGAGCTACAGAAATGACTGATGACACATACATGTGAGCAAATTGTGCTGTTTTCAGTGAGATCAAACAATTGTCCAGGAATTTACCAGCAGTAAAACCATGGTAAAATCACTGAAATGTTCTGCCACAAGTACCTTTATAAACCAGCAACAACAGCAATATGATAATTGTAAGAAACCAATGTTCAATTAATATTTACATTTATTAATAATAGTAAAAATTGGAACTAGATTTGCATTACCGATGGAAATAACATGCTTACAAAGCAGTAAAAATACAACAGTGTTAAAGTTTTAGGTTAAATGACAGTAAAACTAAATAAACCTAATGCATAAAAAATGAAAGCAGTATGAAAAGTTGATCGATACAACAAAAAAAATAAAATACCAATCACAATTGACCCTTCGCCGGGAGTTTGATTGACAGGTGATCTAACCAATCATAATGCCGAATCCGCCATTTTGAAATCTACTGTTAGTAGATTTACGTCGGTGGACTTGAACTTGAAAAATGGTGTACTGACGTCTTTCCGCGGTTGAAACAACATTCCTTCTGATGTTCATTCATGTTTTATTTGATGCTATAGAGATGATCCGTTCACGAGCTGCTTGAACTGAGGCGCTACAGCGATCTATTATGACACATTAAAGAGCCACAAAACGGTATTTATTGTTTAAATTTCTTTAAAAAATTATCAAATTTGAGACATATTGAAAGTAACCTGCTCTGTCTTGTCTGTCGATACGTTGTCAGTTTCCTCTTTGCTCTTGAATGTATTTTAAGTGTGGCGAGAGATCAGCCTGGCTTTTCGGACATAACAACGGTCAATTCAGTATGTAAATGGTCTTAAAATGTATTTTTTAAAACTTTACACAAGGTGGAAATTATCTAAGAACAAAGTTTGAATATAATCTGCACATTAAATGAATTGATCTGAACCGGTTTCCCGATGTATTAAACATTCAATGTTAATAGAATGTTTGTTTAAAGTTATCTGGTCTTTAATAACATTCTCAAAACATTAGCACAAAAACATTATTAATTCAGAGAACATTTAAAAGTAAATTTCCCATAATGTTTTCTCTAAGCGTAACCACAAGAAAAAAAAAGTTTTCATACGTTAGAGGTGCGGTTTAATTTTTTTTGGACTGTATTACAGCATAAAAAATACCTTTATGTTTGCAGATATTTAGGAAACATGCTACATTAACACACTTGAAATGTGTGTTCCGTGTCGGAATGTCTGTTTTTGTTTTGGTTTGTGTGATCCCGCCCACTGCTAATTTACCCAATAGTATTTCGACACCCCGGGTTGCCAGTTGGCGGAAATGCGTATTGCAGCCGTGGAAACCAGCGGAAGAACTGGGTCAGAGATCGCAGATTCTACAACACCTAAAAAGCATCAGAATCCATCTAAAAATCTCTATGAGAGGCATATTAAAACTTACAGTGTAAAGCTCGTCTCCTTGCATTGTCAACTGTGCTCGTTCCTGTTGCGTGTCCTCAATCTGGCAACCCGCGTGAGCGTCGAGTCTGAGGAGGAAAGGCGCGAAAAAACAACTCTCCAATATTTTGAATTTGGACTGCAGTACCCATTTCAACCGCTAGCTGTCAATATTACATATTGCACTTTTAATGAAAATATTTTTGTTAGCTACACAGAAACTACTAATCTGTGATTCATGAATCCACAACTGATTCAGATTAGCTGCTTTGTTGCTTCCCTCAATCAAGTGTTTCAAAAACGTAAATGTTTTGAACTGATCAGGGTTAAAGTGTAGGCCTACTTTGCACTTTGACTGGGAACATCCATTACTTCCGTCTATTACAGTACTTATTGTTGACACGTTCACATTGCAGATTCATGTCAGTGTGTGTGTTGTGCACTTTACAGTCATTCAGTGCTTTAAATTGAACATTGTCAAGGAAATTGAACTCTCAGAAATGTTTTCTCGGCTCTAGATCCACATTTTCATTAGCTTTTCTTGTGGAATACATGAACATTTGGGTTCTCGGTTGGTTAAACAAATGAAAGTTTGTTTTGGCCTTTGGGCAGAGGGCGATTCCTAGTCTTCTCTGTCAAGAGAGAAATGGCTTGAAGAAAGCACGTGACAACATGGATGCGTTCTTGATCATCAGAAACTGTCCTGTCATTAATACCACCATTATCCATTTCATCTGGAATTGATTGATCAGATTGTGCTTTGAATGCTGGATGTGGATTTAGAGACTGTAAATAAGCGTTGTCCACTATCAGTGTGCTGTGAATGTTAGTTGATCAGTTTTGCTGCCATCTTGTGGTTTTGTTAATGTGGGATGCATGAGTTCCAATTACTTTTGGTTTAATGAATAAAGTGTGTAAATGGAATTTTCTCGCTGTGCATCTTAAGTGTTTCATTACAACTAGGCACAATTTTCTGTAAAAATGCTTTGAAATAACATTAATTGTGAAAAGTGAATAAAAAATAACGTGATTTGTTTGATGTGTAGCCTAAAATTCAAATGGGTGAATCTTTAAGTCAATTATATATGTAAATGTTTATATATTTTAGCCTATTTTAGGTGTTTTCATGATGCATATAAAAAAATTAGGGGGAAATGTCATGTAACTGTCGTGTAAATAAGGCCACCAAACGGTTAAATATGCTTAAAACATCATATTTGCTTCTCCATGGAAGGTCAAACACATCCATCTTGTTTTTTCTACTACTGAAGCGTGTAAGCTCTTAAGACATCAGAGTGAAGTTCTGTCACACATGCCGAATCATGCACATGCGTGTCTTAATGCGTTTTGTTTCTCTTCTAATGAATACAGACGGAGGAACACGTGCTCCATCTCAAGGGCAGAGGGTCAGAGTTTAATACAGCCGCTGCATCATGGGAACATCAAGAGATGCAGCTGTAAGCTAAATTGTTATCTTGTCAACCCATGTTGGCGTAAACTCACAGGACTGGTTTCCAATTGTGGCTATTTCATCATCCACCGCTGATCTGAGGTCAGCAGTAAAGAGTGATCTCTGTAACCAAGCTCACACTGTCAGCAGGACTCAGTTGAGCGTGAATTAGCTCATATGAGCAGAGAACTCAAAGGAAACAAACACATTGCGAGCCTGAGCCTGTTTCTCCCACAGACACTTATTCATCACAGATGCACAGCGAAACTGAGTCAAAGTTCAAGCACAAGATTAAGTTCTGTTTAATAATATTTGCATAATAATGACGCTTTTGAATAAGAAAATGCATTTATCGTAAGATAAGATACAATGTGTAGTTCATAATTACGGGTTTTTCATGACCGTGGGAATCCTGGGATATGGATGACTAAAAATAAACATGTTGATCAGCATTAAACTTGAGATAAAAAGTATGACTTGAATGTGTTCTGAAGGGTTAGTTCACGCAAAAATGAAAATTATGTCATCATTTCCTCGCCCTCAAGTTGTTCCAAACCGGTTTGAGTTTCTCAACACATATTTTTGAAGAATGTTGGTAATCATTAGTCAGTTAACGGTAGTCATTTACTTCTATGATTTTTTTTGGAAGTCAATGGGGTCCATCAACTGTTTGGTGTCCGACATTCTTCAAAATATCTTCTTTTGTGTTCGACAGAAGAAAGAAACTCATACAGGTTTGGAACAAAATGAGGGTGAGTAAATGATGACAATTTTTTGGGTGAACTATCCCTTTAACATCTAGAACAAAATAATTCTCAAAATGTTTCCCAACACCTCAAACATGTGAGCAATTAAGAGAGATTTTGTCCACTCCCAGTGAGTAACGCTCCCTGAGACAAAGAGCTCGAATATTTCATATGTATATCATGTGTAATTACTCAATTTAAATCTGTTGAATAAAAAACAAAAACATTATATTAGACTATAATAGAATACATAGTCTCTTTTGCTCATCAAGGCTGCATTTATTTAATCACAAATACAGAAAAACTATAATATTGTGAAATATGATTACCATTCAAAAGAACTGTTTTCTATTTAAATATATTTTAAATTATTAGTCATCATTATTTCAGTCTTCAGTGTCACATGACCATTCAGAAATCATTCTAATATGCTGATTATTTATCATCAATATTATTATATAATGTTGAAAACAGTTATTTTTGTGGAAACTGTGATTAAGAAAAAGTTCATTTATTTATTGTCACTTTTGATCAATTTAATGTGTTCTTGTTGAATAAAACTATTCATTTCTTTAACCCTTGTGCATCAATTAAAAAAGTTACACATAGGTGCATTATAAAGGACAAAAATGCCTGTGTTAAAAAAATGTCATAAAAATTTGAAGTTTGGGAGCACAGACTTAAGTTTGGCCTCATTTTAAAGAAGTACCTTGGCAGAAAAAAAGTTTGAAAAGTGAAACAAAAAAAGTTATAGAGGTTTAAGTTTATGACCAATATTTTATATAAAATATATATTTTATTAAACATGTTGAACTCTAAAACTGCTAGAAAATGAAAGCCATAAATCTAAATAAGTTGTGTTCCAAATTTGAGGTTGATATCTCAAAAAATGGGCTTTCAGTAAGATTTTGTTTGGGCGCAGTACCAAAATTAGATGCCAGCAAAACTCCACTAGTATTTCTCTCTCAAATATTACCTGCACACACACAATTTTTTTTATTACACACATACAAATAAACCACACTCTGACATCCACACCAACACACCCACACAATTAGCACTGCATAATTTATCTAATTAACTCATAATATGCATAAGCAGAAAAAAAAGAATAAAGTGAGCGTTTGCTTTATAGGCCTAACCTGACAAAATGGCACCATCTGGTAAAAAATAAATAAATTTTGAAGCCTTGACAACAAAATGAAAGCCTATTAACAAAGATTGCATCATTTTATAGTTAAATGACCCTGGGATTAAACATTGCACTTTTAATGGGTTTTAATGGGGACATTTTTGTCCAAAAGGTCCTGAGAGGAACTATTTTGTGTTACTAGTGTAAAATAGATTTTTTAAAGGAAATGAGGGTGAAATAGTAAAATTCCAATAAAAATACACACGTGTACCAAAATCCATGCAGTTGGCATTAACACAGGCAAAATTATCAAAAAAATAAAACTGAAAAAGACATAAATGTCGCACAAGGGTTAACGATTAGAATAGTAGTGCATGTCATCATTATAAGAACAGAAATCTTCTGGAATCTCAAATAAAGGCTGATTCACATTAATATGATTATGGAAAGACGTCCGACACCAGCCTCTGTTTATGCGACACCGGCTCGTCCCTCTCAGCTCTGACGTCTTCAGCCAAAGACATGAACTGGATTCTCCCCTTGTTCTTTTTCTTGATCCCCACCGGATGAGTCGGGAAGAGCCGACTTTTAGGGTATCTATGCGGGTCAACCTCCTCCCTGACCTGTTGAACCTCCTGCTGGACGGCCTTTGGGTCTCCAAGAAGCTCCCTCAGCTGTACCGAAACCCCTTTGCGCAGATAGTGGTAGGGTTTCTTTCCGCAGTTGTCCCTTAGATTCCCATTGGCGCAATACTTTCGGACTAGAAGGTCAATTAGAGAGTCGTGACTGTGGATGGCGGCGATGTGTAGTGGCGTGTAGCCACCATTGGACTTGGCGTCGACGTCCACCCCGTGACCGCTCTTCCTAGACACGTCAATAATCCTACAGACCATGTCAATGTTTCCACACTTGACGGCCCAGTGTAGGGCTGTGAACCCAGACATGAAGTCTTTGTTCTCCGCGAGCTCAGCGTCCTTCAATAGAAGGCCGTACACTTGATTCCACTGTCCGGTCGCGGACTTCACCATCCACTCGTGCTCCGCAGGGTCAAGCGGGCAATGGTGCGAGTTGTACTTTGGCTCTTCCGCTTGTTTCGGGGTCTTGAAGTGTCTAGCGCGGGTCACGCCGTCTATAGACGTTCTCTTAGAGTCAGTGGACAGCTTCTTCTTGTGATGCTGGCTGATGTCCATTTGGGGCATTCGTAATGGAAGTGCAAATGGTTTGTTAGTCTTGGCCGCTCCATGTTTGTCATCAGAGTCATCAGACTTAAGCGGTACAATGAAATTTAAAGACTTTTTCGGTTTAAAGTCCACATTCTTGCTTCTTTCCAAAGCAAATTCTATGGGAGAAAGTTCTGCGGTGCCATCTGAAGCCTTTGATGAAGATCTTCTCAGTGACTTCTTACCTTCTCCATTTTGTTCCTTCTCATCTTCCTGTGATCCACCTTCATTATCTTCTCTTTGTGCGTTCTCATTGTTTGAGGCTTCAAGTAGGTGATGGTATACTTTCTTTAGGACTATATACTTGGTATCCTGGAGCTCTTTAACAAAACCAACGTTGTTGACAAACGTCTTGAAGAGATCTCGGTTCTGCTTCTTCTCAGCCGGATCACTGCAGTTCAGTAGGTCTTTGAACTTGCTCAGCAGCTCGGAGTTTTTCACCTTTCCTCTGCCTTCTAATAATGTGTTTAAAATCGCTTCTTGAGTCAGAGCCATTTCTTAACTCGTCCTGGATCTAAACATACTGCTCTGTGGACCGATCGTCACGCCCTTACCTGTTTTCCGGAATGAAAACCCTGTAAAAAAATCAGACGTAGGTGGGGGCGGGGCTGTGGAAAAGTTTAGTTTAGCTTATTTTAGCATAATTTGTCAAGGAGAAAATACAAATATTG